>CM076576.1:838747650-838951230 GCA_034641835.2 Pinus albicaulis
ACCAAGCGATGCCAGAGTTCACAAATATATTTCATACCTTACACACTAAGATGCGTATCAAGGACCTTGAGTGGCATTTGGTGCTCAAGTATTGTGGTTGTTTTCACATATACATCTAGAAATAAATAGAGTTCCTTGGCATCTCCTCACTTGGCACATCATACAAACATGTTGTCAAAATCAAGCAAAAAAATAAATAGAAAA
Source organism: Pinus albicaulis (assembly GCA_034641835.2). NCBI lineage: Eukaryota > Viridiplantae > Streptophyta > Pinopsida > Pinales > Pinaceae > Pinus > Pinus albicaulis. The sequence continues at coordinate 838,747,855 of CM076576.1, forward strand.
AGCGAGAATTTTGATCTGTGAATCCTTCACAACATAAGCAGGGAAAGGGCATCCCAAACTATAGAACAAATGATAGAGATAGGATGGACCACAAACAAAGAATGGTAATGGGAATATGAGGAAAGATAAGGGAAAGTGTTGTGAGTTTTACAAGAGAACCATGCATAACACAAAAAATATTCGCACAAAGAAGTTTTGGGTGGAAAAGTTAAAAGCTTTAGAGTCAGACACATGTTTTGACTCTAAACCAAACCTAGACAAGGGGAAATATATCATTGATGCGGAGCCCAGTGCCACCATCGCCATCACCAAGATCCAACGAAGTGAGCTCAAACATCTAGAGGAAAGTGAGAATCTCTTTCACTCACAAATGTGGGAGAAGGGTGCTCCACTATGTTTCATTGTTGATAGTGGGAGTCACAAAAACCTCATCTCAACAGAGGTCATTAACCAGTTAGGCCGCTCACAGCACCACACCCAAAACCATACACCATCAAGTGTCTCCATCAAGGGAGAGATCTTTGTTTCATCCAATAATTTTGCTTGCCCTACAACATCAAGCCTTTCATGTGCTAGCACTATGTGATTTCCCTAGGCTGAGGGAAATGCATAGGTAACTACAAAACCACTTTTACACTAGGATCCAACCCTACTAGCCTTGGAGAGGGATCTCTCACTAGTATTTTTCTCATTCAACCCAATGACTGAATTATTTTTTGATCTTAGGTTGGTTATGAGGACCAGAAGAACATATTTGATTTATTTTTTATGAAGGCATGTAAGAGGAGAAAGACCCACTTAATATAGAACCAGTTTCTTCAGCTAATAATTTCAAGTGAATAGGGATAGTGAAGGTGATTTAGGTAAGGGTAGGTTAGGCAGTCTTTTTGATAATATAACTTGATTTCGTTGTAGGAAGGGTGAGTGAAAAATCATAGGGATGACAATCAGATCATAAAGTCACAGATGAATTCAAATTGCCATTAAGAGGAAAAATACACATAAAATGTTCAACTTATATAAGATAGAGCACAAGAGTGAATTCTGATATATTTTCTCTTAAGCTAAAAAATGAAGACATATGTTTAAACCATGGAACCATATGACAAAATTTACAACACAAAGGAAAACATACCACCAAATATTTGACACAATAATCCATGTCAAACTCCTTTTTCCTTCTTCTATTCACTTGAGAAATTGATAGAACATACAAAATAGAAGCCTTGCTTCTTCACACTGAACAACCAACCCTTTCTACATTCATATTCATGCATTATATACAATATAATCTTCCTAAGTCAAAGGGGGCCGAAATACATCCTTTTCCCAAAGATTGGAAGAGGTTACAATGCTTTAGGAATAAACTGTTTGGAAAATCTGCCAATATCCTACTATCTAGGGTTTGGTTTTCGACTAACCAAAAATATGCTAACTAAAGAGAAAATCATGGCACTGGATAGAAAAATATTCAAAATTCATCATCCATATCATCTTGGAAACAATTATCCCTAGTTGGAGGTCCACCAAGTCGAATTTAAAAAAATTCTAGAACTCTGTCAGCAAATATGGCTTGGCGAAATTATGAAAAATGGGTCTTAAAGTTACACTTGTAATTCCCAAACTGTAATACCTGCGCAAACACTGAAAGAGGTTTTTTCTATTTGGCCCATAATTAACAAAAACCTCTTTTATTTTATTTGAAATATAGGCCTCAAATATAGTTTCATATCTCCCAAAGAATGATATATGTGTAAACCCTAAGAGAGGTTTTTGTTATTTGTCCCATTTTTGGCAAAAACCTCTTTTTTCTCTCCAAAATTCATCTCCAGTTGGTTAGAAAAAACTCCTAAATTTGACTGTGTGAAACCTCCTAATTCAAGAGAACACAGAAACACAACAACTGTATTTTTTGAATACATCCTAAACGGTAAGCTGCATTGAGTTGATTTTTTGAAAAAAATTTAATATCATCAAAACCCTTCTCCACAAAAAAATTAAGCCAAATAAGACTCACGCATATCAAGAAACAAAACTTGTTGTATATTATGGTGGCTCATTTCTTGAAAACTATGAATCATTTTAACCTGAAATTAAGTGGGTTTATTCATGTTACCTCCATACATTTCCTGTAAAAATTTCATGGAAAGCAAGTATAGCGTTTAAGAGATATGGTGAAAATACGGTGACCTCATGAAAGCACGACACAGAAGCACAACGCTCCAAGCTTACACTACCTCCGACCATCCATGCTGAGGGTATTGGGTTGACATGGAATGACCCATTCAATGTTCTAAACGTGTGAGAATGATCCTAAGCCAAATGAAAACCTTCAAACCCAAAACCTTCTTCTTAGAGCAAAAGCGCAACGCAATTGCGTAGAGCATATCCATCCATATGAAATCACCCAACACTAATATTCTTACTTAGTAAAATGACTTGGAGAGGATTCAAATATTCGCAAAGAGCCTCCTACATGTATTCATTGAAGGATCAAATTCCAAAAACCATGATTTCTTCATCAAAATGAGTTTCCTTGGTAAAAGTGAAACACCCCAAATTTCTTATGCTTCTGGTCATCCTCTGAACTTTTGAAAATACTGGGCAGATATAAAATGACTCACACAACATTATAAACCTATCAAAAGAATACTAATCCAGCCACAAACCTCCATTATTCAAAATTATTCCTCACAAAAAAAGCACAACACCTCCCTTGCCTCCTTTGCGTAGCAAACAAGAATGACCACACATCAAGCTTCTGATGGCATAAATGGAGAGCTGAGAGATATTGTATGAAGGAAAACATGCAAATAACCTCCCACGGTGGCTAAGAGTAGATTTTGATGGCGATGATTATGGTTTTGAACTTGAAAGACCAAAGCGCAGCACTTGGAAAAATCACAGCAATTGTCCTCTTGACCGTTGTCATGTTGTTGATGTCATGTGATGCAGGAGCATTAGCTCGGAAAAATACCTTGTATTTTTATTAAACCTAGGGGTCTCATGTTTTTGAGAATTTATTAATTTCATGTAAATATTAATTTGAGTGATTAAATTATATTTTAATTAATTAGATGTGAGGATTTGTAATGTTTCCAAATAATTGGAAACCATGAGAGAAATTAGCTTTGAGATATTTTAGAATTGATTATGAGCCTAAGTTAGAATTAGTTTCAAGGTTTTAGGGATAAAAATCTATCTTTTATGGGTGTTGAGATATTTGGGGATTTGTTGAGATATTAAAGGGATTGAACTCAAATTAGTGCATTTTTAATTTGTATAAATTGATAGGCCTCAAAGGCAAATGGAGAGGTGAGATTAGAGTGCAGCATAGAGAAAAAGTTTGTAAGCCTACGGGCTTTTGTAAAGGGCCAGTAAATTGGAAATCAGGCCAAGAAGGAGGACTTCCATGTCAGGTTTGCATGATTAATGAAAGAATTTGATTTTTGAGTTAATTTCCATTGTATGGCTATGGGATTGTTGTTTATGAATTCAAAGACAATTGAGTGAATCGAATTTTGTAAGGGATTGACAGTTCGATTTGAATAATCAGTGTCGATATTGTTAAAACCCACAATGAAAAACTGTTGAAGGCAAAAGGCATTGAATCGAGCGCTGAATCTTGGTGTGAATGGGTGTTTGTTTTAAATGTAATTGAGTCTACGATTTTGGGTATGGAGTTAAAGCCTGTGTAGAAATTCTGATCTTTTTTTGGCAATCCGTTATCTATTGTGAAGGACTGATAGCAATTTAATATATGGTGTAACTGAATTCGTGTTCTCCGCGTAGTGGATCGTTGAGCATTAATAGTAAACGGTAAGTTTGAAAACTGTTTGATATCTGGAACTGAATATACATCGTAATGAACCTCGAATGGACGAGGTTTGATTCAGAAATAGTTCTGCGATGAGCAGAGTATTAAATTCTGCAGTTAATAATATAGTTGTAGCATTGGTGTGACAATTTGGGCACGGAATAGCGTTGAAATCAAATGGTACAGGAAATCGCGTTAAATTCCCACTTGAATGGTTTTAAATGTATGTAAAAAGTGCAGGTCTGGAATCGAATAGCTGGCAGAGGTCGACACTGGAGCGAATGAAGCCAAACTACATGTGTTGATGTGTGATCGAGTGAGTGGTAAGCTGGATGATGAAAGGCTGCGTTGAGTTTTGTTTTACAGGAGTGGATACAAGCGATTCGAATCTGAGTAATTGTGGTGCGTTGTTAGATCATTTGATTATAATTAAAATCGTGGAGCCAATCCACAACATCAGGAAAGGCGTGATCTCAAAGGTCAATTGTCATCATGCCATTAAGATAAACGCAGAGCAAGAATGGTCGATAGAAGAGGTCCGTTGAAATTGACGGAGTGGTAAGTTGAAATGCAATCGAATTACCGGATTGAGAAGCAACATTGTGAACAGAACCATGAAATTGGTGTAACACTGAGGTCTGCGTTCTTTCAGTGGGATGAAAGGTATGTTAATCGCCTGAGCCAGATTGTTGAAATTTGATTTTCTTTTAATCGAAGTAAAATATGGTTGAACGTTAATTGTGAATGCCGGCATTTGTTCTTAAGCCTGAGTTATGTAATTGCGAAGGTCGAATGGGGAATTGAAACACTCTGGCATTGTTGGCAAAATCGACTATGGTTAAGTCAATAGTTGTGGTCAAATGCGTTGACATTTGACTTTAATCAAACTCTGTGAATGTATATAATGTGCATAACGAAATTTGAGGTGTGAGAGCGTTGGAGAAGGCGCACTTGAGTTTGCGTAGACATTCATGGGTAAGCATATTTGTATTTACCGTAGCCAGATCTATTATAATGTTGAATGGAATGAGCAATTCAAGGATTGAAGGAGTGAAATTTTGTGTGGACCAAATGTTATTTTGAATAATGATGTTTGCGGAATGATGGAATTAAAAGGGCGCACATAATAATGGAGCGAGAGTCGATTTGTTAAATCTTTTGGGTCTGGGCTAATTATAAAGTTTGAGTTCGAATATTTATTGAATAGTCATATAGTGAGAGTATTATTGGGTTTCTAATGCCATTTGAAGTGTGGGTTTAAATGCATGGAGAATGATTATTGGGTTTATGGGTTTTGAACCATATGTTAAGAAGGAGCTTTCGAAATGATGTGCATGTAATTGCTAGACTTGAGATTTTATTGGGCAGTTTTTTTGAGATGCATTCTAATTGCATGTTGGAAGATTGAAGATTCTGGGTTTGCAGGGTCAGCCTGCATCATCATGACCATTCATGATTTGACATGTAAACTAACTTAAGACACCTACAAATATCAAATTAATAGAAATATTGAAATGAAAAAGATTCCTATAATATAGGACCCCAACATCATGGACAAGGTATTGTGTGATGTTGCTCCCCTTGAAGTTTTTGATGTTTTGTTAGGCAAACCATACTTATGGAAGCATCATGTTGTGCATGAGTATAGACCTCATAGATTTATTATTACTTTGGGTAGACAAAAATACAAAATACCATAAATAGTCCCACCTACTTCCATTTCTTTGAACTTTTCTAAGAAATGCAATAAGTCCATCTCCAAGAATTAGAATTTTTTTTCTTCCTAATTCACTCTTAATGTAAGGAGAAGATCGTGGCCACATCTATGGCCTCCACACAGGGCTCGTCCACGCAGTAGATGCAAGTGAATAAGGTCATAGAAGAGTACATAGACATATTCTCTATAGAATTTTAATGTAGATTCAAAACTGTTCATGTAATTTACTAAAACATAAGACTCAAATCTACTCTACTCATTTGCGGAAGTAAATTCACGATCGAGAACACATATCAGAAACATGCATTATGATTCAACACACATACACAAATATTTATCTGGGGGAAAGCAACTGCTAAAAACCCCTTCCTATTTGTATTACATTAATCAAAGAATATGGATGAATACAATATGCTCTGCTCAAGCTTGACCTCAACATACACCTGTATCTTCTATCCTATTCCTAACTGAATGAACCTGACCAATACTTAGCTAAATTTTCAAGCCTCCAAGCTCCTATTTCCTTGTGTTTTTCCTTGTAATGTCCCAAATTCCAAAAATTTGGAATGCTCTTGAAATTTTAACTAAGAAAAACTTTAGATAAAATTTCCATTCATAAACAGAAGATTTCCATGTAAAATATGTCGTTAACACGATAAACAATTTGCACAACATAAACCACAGCATTTACGGAAAAACAGAAGATATAATCAGCAATTGAATAATAGACAATATAAACATGCAAAAGATCTCAATATTATTTTATTAATATAGAAAATGTTGGCACAACAAACTGGAAATGGTTGAGGTAATGGCCCCAAATAGATCTACAAAAATGCCGCAATTAGCCTCCAAAAAAAACTGAAAATCGATAAACTGTAACCTGTGAATTCTAAATGGATCCACCAAGGGAAGAGATGGGTGTTCATCCACTCTCACTTAATCACTCGAGGGTTTCTGTCCTGGGGCTTTTGCTGAAGTAGAGAAGCAAGTTCTCAAACCTCTCACACAAGACAATTATCAAATCCAAGATATCTCCAAATGACCTCCTCCTCCCCTTTTATAGATCTTCAAACCTCTAGAAGTATTTTATTTTATTATTTTATTATTATTTTAGAAGATCCTCCATTCACTTTATCTTAGTGAATTTTTAATTTAATTATATTTCACTTAAGTCACTTTTGGGCCTTTTCCTCCAATTAATTATTTTTCCTTTAATTAAATGACTAATTAAAGTCATTTTTAATTAAGGAAAATGGTAAATCACCCACCATACCATGTCCAACCACTATAAGTCAGTTCTCAACATCCCATCCTGAAGATCTTCTCATTCTGGTTCCAACGAGCTATTACACTGAGGTGTTCGATCAAATAATCTTCTCTGAATGCCCCCTCGAGCATAATTAATTAATTTAGGCTCCATAATAATGCTAATTTTTGAAAATTTGTCGGAATGCGATGGAACGAAATACAAATTATGCGGATGATGAAATATGCCAAGCGAATTCCATCAGATCCCATAAAAACTCCTCAAAAATCCCTCGGCAACCCTGATATCGCGAACTTGCTCCCATGGCCTGGCCATCCCCTGTCCTGGAAATCCACCCGGCTATACTATGAAGGAAAATAAAAATGGGGACATTACAAATGCTCTCGCCCCAAGATCTCTTGCTCTTAATAAATCTACACTTGTCCACTTTAGAGGCATCTGCAAACTGATAGCAAGATCCCATATGAATCGATGGTCCACATCCTGCCTCCAAGTAATCCAAACATGATGGGATTCCCCAATACCTGGATCCCATGCCCATCTCTGACTGTAGCTATCATCAACCAATCCTCTTGGATCCCAATGGCACCATGGCCAATCATCACCCAAGTCCCATGGCTCAGACTTTTTTGCTGCTCTATCAAGCGAATACCAGCTCGTCACCTATCTCCAATCCAACCTCTGGCATACACTGAGGTTAACCCTACTCCGCTGATGCTGGGCTAGTGCTACTGAAATACTAATAAATTGGCGGTCCACTTCCCACTGAAACATGCAATAACCCTCACATATAATGGCTCCTACTATACTGTGCCTTGAACTAATAATGATACTCCTTCAATAGGATACCAACTTGTCACCTCGAAGTCAAAGTTCCGACAAGACCCAGGTTCAAGAGTTGTGGCCAACAAAGGGGTCTGGTGTAGTCTAGGAACACACCGGCATTTTCACCCTGCTCTGGAGAGCAGTGCGTCTCACCCGAGGCGTGCCGAAACCACATGCAGAAGGGGATGAGATCAATGGTAAGGAACAAACCCGCAACTAATGAAGGACAGTGCATCCATTACATATACAGAGTTATATACGCAAGATCACTTAATAAGCATTCAGACATTTGCAAATAAAATTTTAAACCAGCATAACTGCATTACAAGCACATGAACATCTTATTGAGACAGCAATCTTTCATTGTATTAATCTCTTGGCAGAACACATGATTACATGGCATTCTCACAGATAGCTACAAATATGATACAGATGGATCTCGGAACAGAAAGGTAGAATAGAGAAGATAAGAAACCATATGAAGAACATGCATGATTCCTCCGCAACTGCTCTACGCGTCTTTCCTTGTCTCGAGCCTCGCAACCTCTTCAGCATCCTCTCCGTTTCAGCCGGGTGACTGTTATTTATTCACCCGCTCGTGCGACTATCAGTTCCTCTGTCGCTCTACTTCTCTTCTCTCGGCTTCTCTCCTGTTATCTTCATGTTCTACTTCCTGTCTTCTGCTGTGTGTTTCTCTCATCTGCACTTGTCCCTGTTCTATCTCTAGCTATCGCATGCTTCTGCGCCACCTTGGTAGCTCCGCGACTCCTGGTAGTTGCGGCACAGTCGCGGTTGCCATGTGTATTCATACCGCAACTCAAAAAGGGTCAAAATTCAAAATGTCTTAGCCAAGATTTCAAAACTAAACAAAAACAAGGGCCCCAACAGGCCCCGACCACAATTCCTTGACTCGTCTGCGAGTCAATCACAAACACACGCTTTTTACCTATCGCCCCACCAGCTCCCTGCTCGTTCTCACAGGCCTTCATCCCGCGCCTCTTCCCGGCCGCGTCCGTCATGTGGTTGTTCAAACAAGTGCCCCAACTCCGGGATCCTGCGGAGCACTGTATCTCTAAGCCCGGTGAAGTCCGCCACCACTTGCTGCCATTCCTGCATAAGCAAGTCGGCTTCTTCAGAGATCCTGGTGGCGGCGGCCTCATCTATAGTCATCGGGACAACCCCGAACAGCGTGGCAAGCTGGGCCTCGGCCTTGGCATCTAGCTGTTGTATGGATTCGGCACGGGCTCGGATGGGCGAACGAATTTCCCGAATGACGTGTTTGGCCGCTGCCGAGTCGGCCTCAGTCTGTTGCATTTGAATTTCAAGCTCGTCCGCCTGGGCGTAGAGCTGATCTAACCGGGCTGGGTCCGTGGTCGCCTGAATGTCACGGGAAATTTGTTGCAGCTGGGCAAAGATAGGCTGCGTCTTGACAGTGAGAGCGAGTGAGCACTCCTGTAGACTTCGTAGAAGGGCGTAAGCCTCGCCCGCAGTGGAATGGAGAGTCGCCTGCATACGAGCTGCCTGAGTCTGCTTGGCAGTCACCTGTTCTGAGTAGACAATATGTGGATCGGGAAGGGTGGGCCGTGCGGCTAACGCCGCTTGGAGTTCCTGATTCTCCCTGCATAGACCAGTGAAAGCAGTCTGAAGGTGGTAAGCCTGGACTGCTACATTGTCCTCCGCTATGTTGTCAGGAAGTGGGGCATGGTGAGCTCTTACAGCGAGCCATAGGTCGGAGAATGCCTGAGCAGCAATGGTGACCTGCTCCTGTAGGTAGGTCTTCTTCTCCCCAGTCACCGATTGCGCCGTTCGTAAGTGCCGTGATCCTGACATGAGCCGGGCCGCATACCGCTGCTCCAGCCCTGTGTGAATCTGTTCGGCCTTTAGGGCCGCCCGCTGAATGAGTAGGTACAGCTGTGCTGTACTCCATGGTTCTGCATTGGTCGTGCTGGGTGCGCCCTGCTCCGGCACCCGCTCCTACGAAGGTTGGCCACTGGCCACTGATCGGTTTGAGGTCTCAGGAGGATGGACCGGCGTCTGCTGCTGCACTGAAGTGGCCATATCGGACTCTGGCCGGTCTTGCTGCGTGGTCTGCTCTGGGGGAGGGGCAGCCGAATCAGCCCCACCATTTGTTAGCCTGGTAGATATAGTAGAGGGAGGATCCTGGGCCGTGGCCACGGGGTCAACCGGCGGTACCACGGCTGCAGTACTGGAGGTGACTTCCACCCCGTGGTCACCTCCGAAAAGTTCCCGGATGAGAGAATCTGACACAGTGGCTGATGAATTGGATGGATTGGAGGAGGTGGCAGGTGGTCGGCCGGTGGAGGGAGCGGTGGACGGAGTGAAAGAAGTGTGAGGGAGGCGAAGGTTGAGGAACTCTAACGGATCGATCAGAGGTTCCTCCGGAATCAAAGTCGCTCTGGGTGGAGTGGCTGTTGGATCATCGTCAGTAAGATCCACCACTAGATTTGTGACAGCAATGCGGGCCCTCTTGGATGGAGGGGGGTCTGATGAATCAAGTTCGGGGCCCGGTTCGCCCATCGGTGTGATGATAGGGGTGGCAGAGGTGAACAGGTTAGTGGGGATGGGAGAAATGAGGGGGGCGGTATTGGAGGGAGCACGAGACCGACCGATATGAAATTCAGCAAAGGAGGGAAATATAGGGGCACCACTTGAAGCAACTTGGGTTTCCACGTTAAGTCGTCGTACCTGGTCATTGAGGTGCTGGACGATGGGGACCAGCGATTCGGGCAGGTCCGGTGCGGTCTCAGCTGCATCCTGTGGAGGTTCCGCCGCAACTTGTGAGGACCCCGCTGCGCCGGTCGTGGCAGGCCGCTGTGCCGGCAGCATCCGCTCAAAGTTATAGCGGGTGATCCCGTCGCGGACGTGCTTGACGACCCCCGGCCACGCAGAGACCTCCCGGTGAAAGGTGTCGTCATTCAACTGGAATCGGAGGGGCGCCATGTGAAAGGTGGTGTCCGACACGCAAGTTGGCCGGAGGAAGGTGTGCCTGTGGCTGACCCCAAACCACACCTGCTCACTGTACTCATCCAACAGGTGCCTGGGCACCCATTGCTGGTTGGTCACCACATCTGTCATCATCCCATACCACGCCCGAAACGCTTCCGCGTTCACCTGTTTGGTGCTGGGGTCTGTGGACAATTGCTAGGGGGTGTATTTCATCGCAAGAGGCTGGCTCGCGGTCATCTCCGCCGGCATCCGGACAGGAGGAAGGTGCCATTTCCACATGGCAAAAGCTAATATCAAGTACCCGTAAATGAAACTGGTGGTATGCTTGTAGTTCTCTTCGCAGGCCGCGAAGAGTTATTTTAGCACAAACGAGCACCAATTCAACTTGGCACCCTGGATGCAGTGCTCTGCAATGGAGATTGTGTCCAGAGTGCACTCTCCCTTTGTGTAGTGCCGCATCGTCTTGCTAGCGATAAGGTAGCAAGCAAACTGAATTTCTGGTTTATTGATCAAATCAATTTTGGCACCTTTGACCCCTCGGCGAGTGCCATACTTGGTGTACAGGTCTGAGTCACCCGACTTTCGGGCGCGCTTGGAGGATGTCTGGCCGGCAGCGGAGACATCCGCACCATTCTGAGATAGCCCTGTAAGCCGATGAATGTCTTCGGCATGAATTGGAATTTCCTCATTGAGCCACAGGGACTCGTTCTGTATCCGACTGAGGAGGAACCGGGTGCATTGCAGGGCCGGTCCCGTGGTGCCAAAAACTGGAAGAGTCCTCAAATTCATCAAGGACGACTGCTGTAGGCCCCTGAATTCTGGTCGCATCCGGCTGTTGGAGCTGCTGCCTGGCGTGTAATGGTGCCCCATGTAGGTCTGCCAATGGAGGTGGGGGAATTCAGCTGGGTCGGACAGGTTGGCGTCCATACATGCTGCATTGTCATACTTGCCCACTAGCGACTCTACGCGGTGAATTTGGCTGTCCAACACTGATTCGGGGATGGAGAGGAGAGCCCTCGGCATATTGGTGCAGCGCTGGTAGACTTGGAGGATTCTTCTGGAGTTTCCTTTTGAGTGCGGTGCGCTTGGAGGCTGTAATTTCTCTGGAGTCGCTGCAACTTCCAAATTGAACTGGTCCGTCATTCTCGGGCTGGTAGCCTTCATGCAAGTTATGTTATCTACTGGCATGCGCGGAGTTGATGAGACTCCATAACGACAATTAATTCTTGCTATCTTTCTTGCCTGCGATAATCGTGCGATCAATCGCATGCCTGTGTGTAGTCTGACAGTTGCTGACGGCGTCATGGGGAGATGGGCGGGCGTGACGGCTGAGGGAACTGCGGGTGATGGCAAATGATTACGGTACGATTACTGTCTACTAATGGTAATTTATGACGCAGATCTGAGCGATCCTACGGACTGACAAAAGGACTGATGGAAATGACCTGGACTGACACTGGCACGGGGATGGATCCTACGCGAACGACACGCTGGACTGGCGCTGCGACACGCTGGACTGGTCCGCCCCGACCACAGTCGGTTGCGGTGAGGTACCCGCAACTGACCAATTATTTGACAGAGTGCCTATGAACGGAAAAGACTCCCTACGCTCATCCCGGTTGCGGGAGAGTTATTCGACTAAGCTACTCTACGGGTTCTCTCGGTTGCGAGAGTTATTGATGAAAAGTGAAAGGTACCTACTCCTGGTAGGGTTTCAGGCGTGCGCCATTCACCCACCCAGGAAGAACTGTACCATCCAGCTATGCCAACCGAACGGCTCCTGAGTCGCGGATCTCGATGACAAAGTACGGTCCCAACGAGTGCATCTGGAGCTTGCCTGGAAATTTTCTAGAACCGGCTGTCATATAAGAGAAATTTGCCGCCAACTTGGAAGGCTTTGGTTTTGATGTGGCGGTCGTGCCACGCTTTCTGCCTGGCCTTCTGAACCTTCTGGTGGAATTCTGCGAGGAATCAGGCCTCATCCAGCTCCTGTAGCTCCTGGAGGCGTTCCCGAAGTGACTCCTCTTCTAAGAATTGAAGGGACGTTGCGATCAAAAGACTGGGTACATTGAATTCGGCGGGAATCACAACTTCCCGGCCATACACCAACTGGAATGGTGTCTGGTTGGTCAAATGTTTCACTGTGGTCCGGTAGGCCCATAATGCCGCTGGGAGGCGCTCGTCCCAATCGTCGCGCTGAGCATTGCAAATTTTAGTCAAGCCCTTCTCAAGAATCTTGTTGAAAGCTTCCACCGTACCATTGGCCTGCGGGTGGTATGGGCTGCTTTTATGATGTTGAATCATAAATGTGGCCAGTAGTGACTTGACCGTGGCATTAATGAAATGCGTACCCTGATCGCTGGTCAAACTCCGTGGGCAGCCAAAGCGGATGATGATGTGTTCAAAAATGAACCGTGCATCGGTCTCTGCCGAGCAGTCGCGTACCGCTGCTGCTTCAGCCCACCGTGTGAGGTAATCCGTTGCGGTAATGATGTACCGGGCCTTGGAATGTCGAGCGATTGGTGCGATGGGGCCTACGAAATCAATAGCCCACTTCTCAAACAGCCGCACCACATGCATTGGGTGTAGCGGGAGCTCGTCCCGGTGCGAAGGCCTTCCCGTCCGCTGGCAAACATCGCAACGCTTCACATAGGCCTTACAGTCTACGTGTACCGTCGGCCACCACAGGCCAGCTTGGAGCACCTTCCTTGCGGTGGTTTCGCACCCACATGCCCTCCCACAACACCACTGTGACATTCCCACACCACTGCTTCCCGTTCATGGTCGAGAACACACCTGCGCAACACCTCATCAAGCCCCAGTTTGTACAGCTGCCCTGCGATCAATTGGTAGTCGGCCGCCCAGACAACCAGGTGGCGTTTCTGAAGCGGGGTGTAATCCTGAGGGCACTGTCCCGTGGTCAGATAAGTGGCAATGTCAGCCAGGTAATCTGGTACTGCTTCAACTCGGAAGAGGTCAGCATCCGGTAGCTGATCGTCCAACGAGCCTTCATTCTCTCCCGTCTCCAACCTGGATAAATGATCGGGACCAACATTCAACCTGCCAGGCTTGAAAATCACCTCAAACGTAAATTCCTGGAAAAGTAGTAGCCAACGACAGATTCTTCCTTCCAACACAGGCTTGTTCACTAGATATTTCAATGCAGAATGGTCCGTGAAGAATGTAAATTTTCCGCCCAGAAGATAGTGGCGGAACTTCTGGAGAGAGTACACCATCGCCAACGCCTCCCGCTCGGTCGTGGTATAATTCTTCTCCGCATTCGATAACCGACGGCTGGCGAAGTACACGGGGTGATCAACTGTCGTCTCCCCAGGTTGCGCCAATACAGCTCCAAGTGCAATTCCGGACGCATCAATATGGACATGGAACTGCTTATCCCAGTCGGGATGAACAAGTATGGGTGCCGTCGCCAACTTCTCCTTCAATGTGTCAAGTGCCTTCCTGCACTCCGCCGTCCACTCAAACGCTTCTGACTTCCGCAACAGTTTCTCCAGAGGGGCCGTAATCCTTGCGTAGTTGCGAATAAACCGCCTGTAATATCCTGTGTGCCCGAGCAGTGCCCGCAACTGCTTCACGGTCTCAGGGGCCTCCATGTGGACGATGACCGCGACCTTGGCAGGATCAATGCAGACCCCTTGCTTGCACACCACGTGGCCCAAGAGTGTGCCGAATGGAACTGCAAAAATACATTTCTTCAAGTTCAAGGAAATCTGCAGCTGGCGACACCGGTCAAACATAACACGCAACAGAGAGGCGTGTTTCTTCAACAGACTGTAGACAGTCCAGTCATCCATGTAGACCTCCAGGAACTTGTGAATGTACTCCCGGAAAGCAGCAATGACAATCCGGGAAAACACAGCCGGTGCGTTCTTCAGACCAAACGGCATAACGTGGTATGCGAATGATCCCCACTCAGTGGTGAATGTCATCTTTGCTTTGTCTTCCTCGGCAATGCGCACCTGATGGTAGCCCGAGAACCCATCAGTGAAATAATAAGCTTCGTTTCCCGCAACGTGATCTAGGACTTCATCGCTGAAAGGAGTGGGAAATGGGTCGTGGATGCAGGCATTGTTCAGGCTCCGGTAATCTACACAGACACGGATCTCCGCTTTGTCCTTCTTGTTCTGGATGACGATGGGACTTACCCACTCGGCTTCTTCTACTGGAAAGATGAGACCTGCAGCCAGCATTTTGTCAATCTCCATCTTGACCTTCTCTTTGATACGTGGATTCAACCGGTAGGGTCGGTGCTTCACCGGTCTGGCCCCCGGCTTCAACGTGATGCGCATTTCGCCCAGATCCCCCTTGATCCCCTTCAGGTCCACAACTGAGGACGGAAACAAATCTTCGTATTCCCGGAGGAGGCTGAAAATTTCTTTTGTTGTCTCCTCGTCCCAGTAATCTCCCACCGTTGCGAGCTTAGGTTTCTCGTCCGTTCCAATGTTCAGTTTTTTTGTCTTTAGCGGCTGTAAATGGACCCCTTCAGTCGTCGGCTCCTCACTGATGCTCCGCTCGCCTTCCTTTTCGTCAAAATAGAGATGTCTGAGGTCCTCCAAACTATCGTCCTCCGGATCGCCATCAATCCGGTGACAAACCAACTCGTGCCTAACCTTAGGTTGTGACATAGCCGGGCCCTCGTCGGGCTCGGGCTGGCGGAAAAACAAGACCTCCTTGATTGCCTGTAGGGCCTGAGAATCCTGCGCCGTCTCCCCTTCGAATGAGAAGCACCAAACGAACTTGTCCGCAACTGCCTGCCAAGAGCGGGTTTCCCGTTTCCTTTCTTCCTCCAGGTACTAGGCCTGGGGAATGGTGCCTAGGGAGTGGATAAACCTGTGGACCCACAGCTCCTCAGGGTACCGGGTGCTCCGCCACTGTTCTTCGCAGGCCCGCAAATGGTGTCGCGGGTCTGAAGTTCCGTGATACTTAAGCGTACTGGAGGGTCCTTCATCCTCTTTAAAGCGTGCCCGCAGAGCATCCGCCACGCACTCCCATCGCAACAGAGTGTTGCGGTGATTTTTCCACCACCGTGCCGACGTTGATTGCAAGGCCACATCCAAAAGTGGTATCCGGCTTTAAGCTGGGACCCGGTCTTCCACCTTGGCAATAAAAGTATTGACTGCTTGCATGTTCGACAATGTGGGATATCCGCGGATCTCAGTCCCTACCCACCGGACTTGAGCAACGGAGGCACATCTCCACGTGGTGGTCTCATATCCCCCTTGCTGCCAGTCTTCCCAAGCGAGTTCGGATCCGAGCTCCGAGCTCTGCACACTCCGCCAACTGACGGAGCCAGTCGCGGTCGGGTTAATATAATCGTCCCGCTTTCCTGCAGTCATCTGATAGAGATGGTCCATCATCTGAGCATCCTCCCGATTGTCCACCGTTTCTGTATATCGCGGGCCCTGATACGGGTCGAGAGGCTGGGTGACCCGTACCTCCCCATCCTCAAAGATCATCAGCTCCTTCTTGAGGTCGATGATGGCGTAATTCTCAAAAGCCCAATCAATGCCGAGTAAGGCCGGATAGGGATCCTTGTCGCCCATGATATCAATAACTTCGAAATCGGTGTATGTCTTCACCCCCGCAACGTCGACCTCGACTCCCTCGAGCCGGCCGATCGGTAAAATGTAGTACTGGTTCGCCATCCTAAGTTGGATTGGTGAGTAGGCTAGCCGTGGCCTTCCAAGAGCCTCCCATGTCTTTCATGGCAGTATGTTGACGTCGGACCCCAAGTCCAACATGGTGTCGCTGATTTGGAACCCTGCGACCTGCGTGTTAAGCCGGAATTCTTTGCCTGTTCGTTGCTTGTTCTGCTTTACACGTTGCACGTATTGAGGGGCAGCGTCCGCTGGATCTCTGAGTTCTGGGCGCCCCTGCAGTGCTCCGTCCAAAGCATGCTTGAGCTACTGTCGTAGCGCAGCGTTATCAACAATCCTGAGGAATAGCCGGAGCCAATCCTCGACCACCGTACCTGCGACGTTTTGTGCACCAGATTCCGGCAGCATGGGCTCCTCCAAACCTCCCTCATTCCGCAACTGGGCGAATGCCTCAACTGCCTCCTGGAAATACTTCTTTTGGACTTCGGGCCTGATCAACTTCTTCGGGGATGCCGGCCGAACCACTCGCGCTGGCTCCTTCTTGTGGGCATCCTCGCCAGTCTTCTTTCCGCCCCTCGTTACTATCACGACGTTCTGCATGTCGGGGGTTGCGGCGCTGCGCGGTTCTGATTTTATCAGATTCGCTCCCCTCTGCCTCGCCCGTTCTTCCCACTTCTTGATGAGCTCCGGACAGTCTTCTGTAGCATGGGCGTTGACCCGGCACTGGGAACACCAGGGTCATCGCGGAAGGGGACATTCTCGAGCCACATGACCCTCCTGGTCACAGTTGTAGCATTTTACTGTACTGCATCCGCCTGTGCGGCCTCCCCGCATGCCTCCGCCTCTTCCTCTTGGAGCCTCGTTCACCCTGTAGGAGGGACGGTCCAGTCGGTCCGCAAGTGCGTCGAGAGCCCTGCACTGCTTAGTATTGTGAGTCGTGGACACACAAAATTCGCAGTATACATTATTCGGGACCGTGGAGTACTTCTGTAATATCGGGCACATCGGAGGAGGATGCCCCATCGTCCGGCAAATCTCACAGTACTCTGTGATGGAGGACCCCGGTTGCGGTGGGAACCCTGCATAAGTCTGTTGCGGCTGGTAGACTCCCTGCGGGTTCATCGCCGTGCCACCCCCTGGTGGTGGACCCCCCTGGATTGCTGCGACTGAGGGTCCTGCTCCTGCACCGCGCAACCGAGGACACTCGGTTGCGACGTGGCCCTCGACTAGGCAATGAGTACACCAAACATTCGGTCGCGCTGGTCTCATCGGCTGAAGTTCCTTGAGCTTTTCAGTCAATTTGGTGATCTGGTGTTGCAACCCTATCAAAGAAGGATCTTGCGGGGCCGCCCCCCCCCGATATTCCTGGGGGTAGCCCGCCATAGCTTCAATCTTCATGGCCTGCTCCAAAGCGTCCTGCAGATGATCAATTTTCTACTAAGTGAGAGGGGTTCGTGTCAAGGGGAGCAGAGCCTTGATGAACCAGTCCCTCTGGTGGTTTGGATCGATCGGGTAGCTGAGTTTCCCGATCGCGTCCTTGAATCGCCGCATCAATTCCCACGCGGTCTCACCTTCCTTCTGCTTAATTTCCCACAGCTCTGACAGGCCCTGCTGGTCTGTCTGGGGAAGCTTGAATTCGCGGACAAAATCCCGCTTCACGTCCGCAATTACAGGGTTAGGATGCGCCTCGGACCACTTGATAAACCATCGCAGAGCCCTCTCCAGCTGCTACTCTACATCATCATTGCCTCTACTGTAAAACTGGATACCAAAAAGGATCCACCACATGTGTAATATGAGAATTGATCAGGATAAAGCCTCCATTGGCCCCGGTTACATGCGAATCTGCCCTCTAGGGAAAATACTACTACTAGTAACGCTGCTGTTACTGGGCGTTACCGATGCTTTGAACTACTGTATGACTGACTTAATGCTTGTAACTGAATAAAAATATTTCTTAAAGGTTGATAAAGTACCAGGGGAAGGTCGGGATCCTGGCCATGCGAAAGGTGGGAAGTAGGGCTGCCTGGAGGGGTGGGTGCCGTCCGATCTTGAAACATCTGCTGCATCACGCCATGCCATTCATCATCGAAACTTTCTTCGGGCTGCATCTTTCCGTTATCTTCGCTAGTCACGATCTCTCTTCCTCGCATCGCTGGGCTCCCATGCACCCACTGCACTTCCACTGCTGTCCCGTCTTCTTTCCAGGTATCCAAACCCATAACTCCCATCCTCTGAGGCGCCTCCTTCTGATTTTTCCTCTCGATCTCTCTTCTCTTCAAATCTCTCATTACCCTTCTTCGCCACCTATCGGCGATCTGTGCCCGCCGATGTGCACGTAGCTCCCGCAACTTGCATGCAGCCTCAGCATCCATTCCCCACTCCCCACTCTCACAGTCTACACAGCATTGGTCCCCTCAACCCTTCCCCCAGTACGGGTGGTTTACGCTTCCATACCCATTTTGTGGAATTCAATCAACCCTTCGTCCACCATCAGGGCTTTGATCCACAGCGGAATCTCCTTCAACAGCTTCCCTCTCAGCCCTGAGTGGAAAACAGCCTCGGCCTTCGAGAAGGATTGGTAGCACTCAGCAGCAAACTCCACAGCGTATCCTTCCAACGTGGTCCTTACCCAAAAATCCACTGCGCGGGTTAGTTCAGTGTCTACCCGATGCAGTGCCACCAGGTCTTCGTGCGCCCACCTGCGGTTTATCTTCCGCAAGCCTTCTTGGGGCAGCGTCGCTCGTAACCTCCGCAACCAATTGTAAAGGTTCGTAGGGAACCTTCCCCAGAAAATTTCGTACGTATCACTGGCTGAGTCAGAGAAAAGAACAAGCTCCTTGATCGCTGCCTCCTTTTTCTTGGTCAGCTCTGCTTGCTGAGCAATGAACTGGTCAAGATGATCATCCCACCATCGCCGTATTGCTCCTTCAAAGATCCTCGATACCATGATCTAGATCCCCTCAGAACATGCAGGTCCCGGCAACGGAACCATTTGTTGGCGAGAAGTCAGGTCTCGCGGACAAGACCCAGGTTCAAGAGTTGTGGCCAACAAAGGGGTCCGGTGTAGTCTAGGAACACGCCGGCATTTTCACCCTGCTCTGAGGAGCAGTGCGTCTCACCCGAGGCGTGCCGCAACCACATGCAGAAGGGGATGAGATCAATGGCAAGGAACAAACCCACAACTAATGAAGGACAGTGCATCCATTACATATACAGAGTTATATACGCAAGATCACTTAATAAGCATTCAGACATTTGCAAATAAAATTTTAAACCAGCATAAACACATTACAAGCACATGAACATCTTATTGAGACAACAACCTTCCATTGTATTAATCTCTTGGCCAAACAGATGATTACATGGCATTCTCACTGATAGCTCACAAATCTGATACAGATGTATTCCGGAACAGAAAGGTAGAATAGAGAAGATAAGAAACCATATGAAGAACATGCGTGATTCCTCCGCAGCTGCTCTGTGCATCTTTCCCTATCTCGAGCCTCGCAACCTCTTCAGCATCCCTCCTTATTTCTCAACAGGATCAAGTATTTATTCACACCCAAGCCTTATGCGACACGGGGCTCAGGTGGGCTTCATTTCTGGGCTTCTCCGGCTTTCCCGTTATCTACGTGTTCCTTCCCGTCATTGTGTTTTCATCTCGCACTTGTCCCTATTCTATCCCGCCTATCGAGTGCTTCCCGCGCCATCTTGTAGCTCCGCGAATTTCGGCAGTTGCGGCGCTGGCCGCACTTGCCATGTGTATTCATACCGCAACTCAAAAAGTGGTCAAAGTTCTAGATGTCTTAGCCAATATTTCAAAAACTAAACAAAAACAAGGGCCCCAACACAAATATTCTTGTTGGATGCGTGTTGATGTGCTAATCTGTCACCTTAACTTGTGGACTATTTCTCTTGTTAGTTCGTGTGATGTCATTTTTCTCCTGTGATCCTTCTCAGGTGCATATTATTAAAGGCTTCCAATGGGCGCACTCCCTTTTCCCTTTCATGTGTTGGAACCGTCATGCATCACACTTGACTCTCCGCATGGTCGCACACTACTTCTCACCAAAGACATCGTGCACCACTCTATGTGTTTTGCAAACCAAGGAAAATCATTAACACCCCACTATTGGGACTCCTACTCCAAACAGTGTGAGTTCTAGTTGGAACTTCATATCGGAGAGATCCCCTAAATGTTGGTGGGCCCAGCACCATCAACAACATCTTATAATATGTCTGCATATCCTCACCATAATAGGTGGCGAGGTGGTTTTTACTCTCACTGAGTAGCACAATGTGTGAGTCATCCATATATGTAATTATCCATTCAATATCTTTAGCACATGGCATGAGCAGGTATCTTCAAGAGATCTTGTGTATCCTAGACTTCTTAATGTTGATATAGGCATGCACATCTTCTAAGTCCTTAGGAAATGTTTCTTCCATGAATGTGTTGTAGATCTTGCTCTAAGTGATCTATGTAGCCTTGTCAATAAAACACTGAGTGTCCACATATATAAGAACATTGGAATTTGCAAATTCAATCGGCTCACCAATGCTTGCTTCTAAAAGTTCTTTAGAGGCTACTTTACAAGGTAGCATATCTCCAAAAATTGAAGTGTTAATACTTGTAGCACCAACACTTGTTTGTAGAATCATACTCATAGCGACAATATTAACTTAAAACAAATAACTATGTAACAAACATGTAAACCATGTTCAAAGAGTCATCATGAAAAAATATGAAAGAAAACCAAAAATAAATTTCATGCAAGAAAAAATACACACGCAAACTAGGAAGGTGCACTCTCAAAGCACAACAAAACATGCATGGTCGTTCGGGGCTTCTTAGTGTGCTAATGCGCTCAAGAAAGAGGAAAAATTGGTCAGAGCACATTGTAGCACTCCAAAGGATCGAAGGAATGGGAATAAGGGGCTTCACGTCTTCCCTATGTGCCCATGAACCCTGGGAGACAAAGAGGGCACATTTTCGCACTCCAAACAAATGAAGGATGAGGAAAATGGAGCTTCAAGTCTTCAAAGTGCGCCTATGCACTCAAGAAAAAGGAGAGTGCATTGTCGCATGTTGAAGGGTTGAATGAATGGAGCTTCGAGCCTTCATGATGCGCCCATGCGCCATAAGGAAAATATGCCACACTATAACATTCCAAAGGGATAAAGGGAATAGCTTTGTTCCTTTGTGATGCAACCATGCACCTATGAAGAAAACTAGTTTAAACAAGATGCAATTTTCGAGGTTAAAGGAGCTCCAAACTCAGGAAGTGCACTCTTCCTGTAACAAGCTCCGAAACAATATCAGAAAGTATAATTTGATGATCAGATGAGGAGAAGAATTATTTGCAAGGATTTATAGTTGTTTCCGCATGCATGGTGGAAGATAGAAATTTTCAGCAATGCAAAAGGTTTCTTGCATGCATCGGTGATTTAACACTTGTAGGATGAATATCCAACTAGAACACCAACAAAAAAACTTCAAAACAAGTGGTTGAAAACAAACAAAGCAAGATTTGACAGTGAAGTGATGAAATGTAGTAAAATATTGAGCATGTTGACTTACTTGTTGCAATAGTTGATGAAGGTCTTGATGATTCTCTAGCTATATGCTCAAATGAAATGATGGTTAAAAAATTATTAATTTAGTTAATTTAATGAGATCAACATGCAAAATAGACTCATGCATGAGTTCCTCTTGTCGTCAAATGAAAGGATAAGTTAAGGAGTTAATGTGGTTCCTATTTTCTATGAGTGCACCCTCATGCAATAAGCTCGATCATGCATGAAACTAGAAAGGGCACAAATCTTCATCATGAGGGAGTGTGCCCAGGTAGGGCACACTTTCTTAGCCTAAAGGAGTGTGCCCAAGTAGGGTGCATTCCTTCGGCCCAAAGTAGTGTGCTTTCTTCAAGAGCAAGACTTTGTCAACTTTATGTGCACTTTTTTCTTTTGTGAGATATTTTTGTGCTTTTTCTTTCTTTTTTCCACCTTTGTGTGCTTTGTTATTGTATGCATGATATAAGGCAAGTTTCTAAGTCTATAAAAGTTCATGAGTTCACCTAACCACAAATTTCTAACTCAAACACTTATAATGTTTAAGTGATGACACTTGAGAAACATTAACTTATGAAGATGGAACATGAGGAGAAACACACAAATATCAAATCAAACCACATGATGACACATGGGGGCTTTAAACAAAGGTTAATGTAGGCTCCAAAATTAACATAGGAAAACATTTTGGAGGGTTATTGTCGCAACGAAAACACCTCCATAAGACACCAGTTTATCAAGTAACATCCAATAATTGCTAACATCCATGCATCATGTTTTGTTCTACTTAAAATATTAAGAGGGAATTAGGTAAGAATAAACTTTTTAAAAGTTAATAACATCAATGATATGAATGCATGTATGGAAATAAAATAAAGAGGTATCATTAGTTATGCTCAGGGTAATCTTGAATGGTAATTTGAATCCATGCCACTTGGAATAAATGATTCCTTTCCAAGTGTTGTTTTATGAAAGGGGAAAACATGTTGTACCTATGAGACATGTAATTAAATGGATGTAAGTTCTCATAAGGTAGGTTATTTTCAAATTTCATGACTGTATAAGAATAATATGAAAGATTTAAGTAGTGCACAAGCATGAAAATGTCCATGATTGAGACATTGTTTGAATGCATGGTTGAATACTTAATGTAGTTGCATATTTACGATATTTCATCTAAAGTGGATTAGTAAGCAGTTGAAAGGATTAGAGTTAGTACTAACTTGTGAAACTAAGACTATATCAAGGCAACTAGATGTTACAACTAGGGGAAATTACATGTTGATTAGGACACATGTGAATGCATAGTCAGAAAGCTCTAATTGAGGAAGCAAAGTTACAAATGGTGACATACCAACTCGAATGGAAGATTGAATCCAAGCGGAGATGACAAAACTGGTTACATGTAACTGCTCAAGGGAAATAGAGTGCCATGAAATTGAGCTATGTAAAGGAATCAGAAAGGGAGAACCCTTGAATTTCTTCCTATCAATATTTTGTTGAGAATGAAAAGTATTGGAGTGTAGGAAATTATAAAGTCATAATAATTCTTGCATAAGTGATATCAAAAGGGATAATTATCTTGGGATACCCAAGATTGAAACAACTTGTATGGATAGGAGTGCAAGGGGAGAGACACTTGGGCTATTATAAGAATTTTGGTTGTCATTACCTTCTTCTGAAAGAGGATGAATGGTGAAGTACCTTCAACTAGAGTATGTTGATTTATTTATGATATGTGATAAATCATTGTTGAATGACTGTACATGTCAATAAAATGAATTGGTTATTGATTATAAGTGTTGAATTTCATGTTTAAGAATTAATTTGACTAAAAATTGATTTATAAGTGAAATGGTGCATTAAGAAAGTTCTTGGGAACTTGAAATTAAAGGACCATATGGTTCAAATAGGGTTTGAGGCAAGGAAGTTCCTCCTACCATCAAAACAGACTTGAATAATTTTCAGTTGAGTATGCATAGTAATGGCAGCCATGAAGTATGGAAATCAACCATACTTAAACAACAGGTAATTTGAAGGAATGGGTTAGAATTACTTTAAGTTTCATTCACACCTTTAACGATATGAATAAATGCACATGAGTTATGAATTACTAATAAGGTTATGTTTAAGGAAGAGAATTGAAAATGCACATAAAATTTAATAAAAATCTTAGAAATATGTATGATTTATCTTAATGGATAGTAGTAGAAAAGGTGAGTAGTACACTTTCCAGTCAAAGAGAATAATTGTGGAAGCCCAAATCATGTATGTAAAAGAAGTACAGATAACGAAAAACTCTCAACCTAGAGATAATATGAACAATTGGCATGAAAATTATTAGTGCCATAGGTTTTTTTTAAATAGATGCAACATGATTTTGAATGAATTTTGTAGGGAAAGGATGTTTCCTTTCAAATTTCTTGATATGCAATTGAACATGATGTAATGATTGACTATGTGATGGTTTTGAAATAAATTTAGTAAATGTTGTAAATGACATATTGAAAGGATATTATGTTAAAGAAACTAACATTGTTTGGCGAAGTTTGAATGCATATTTCAGGTAGAGTTCCTTGAGAAGCGCATGGGATGTAAGCCCATGATGCAAGTTGAAAATATTACTCGGTGCAAGGAGCTAAACATTATGAGAAAATTCTCCTAGTTGTGAGACTTGTATGATATATGAAGCAAGTTTGGAAAATTAAAAAAATATATATGATTTAAAATATTTATGATAAATCTCATGGAAATTGTATGCATGTGATACAAGCAAGTTGTGTGAAATTTCCATGAATGCACCAACTGGAATTTAATATTATAATTGTTAGCAATTTATTTATTTACGACAAATCATTATTAAATCACTAATGCATTCTTCACAATAAAAATATGGTGCAGAAATAAAATAGGAACTAAGAAATATATGCACATACACAATAAATGATAATGTTATTTTGGATTAAATGCCCCTAGAAAAACCTCGAAGGGAAAATTGGTGTAGCAGATGAGGGTTTATTTTTTTATGCAAAAATTTGAGAATTATTACAACATAAAAATGTAACTTCCTCCTCCCACATTTACCCAAGATAACCGTTCCACCGAGGTAAACATGTGATGAAGAGTTACTATGATATGATTCAACTTCCCAGGTACAGTTAAGGAACTGGAATCGACAAGAAAAGAACAATCTAACCTTCCTCGGATGCTAGAGGACCTTCAAGAGCCAACCAACCCTTCCAGGTGCTCAACCCCTGAGACAACTTGTTGTTTAACTAATATAGAGCCCCAACCGCACTAATGACAAGCCCTACATGCAATTGAAACCTTCCAGTCACATGCACAACCAAGCATCCATGTGACTACAACCTTTTTCAGTCAATTCTGTGTCAGCGACCCAAGATTTTGAGCCACTCTTTCAAGGCCAGGACTGAGGTCACTTTCCAGAATGTCCATTAGGGGAATTTTTAGGTCTAAAATGGGCCTCCTAGGGAAATTATAAAACAATAGCGGAAATGATAAAATAAAATTAGATTACATCATCAAAGTTTAGAGGGAAAAAAGAAAAAACTAATTTTTCGACTCGTATTTTCCACTTATATCCCTATGGGTTTACTCAAATTTTGAGCAAGAACACTTGTGGGATGAAAAATTTGATTTGTTATCCAAGGAGTACCCATGTTGCATAGTTTCTATGGACCCTGCTACATGAAAAATGAGAAATACAAGAAAAACATGATTGCAATCATGTTTTTTCATTTATTTCTCATTTTTCGTGTAGTAGAGTCCATCGAAAGTATGCAACATGGGTACTCCTTGGATGAGAAATTAAACTTTTCATCTAACAAGTAATCCCACTCGAAATTTGAATAAAATCTTAAGGAAATAAGTTGAAAAAATAGTTTTATTATTTTATTATTTTTTAATATTTTTACTTTTTTACCCCAAAAATGGTGAATCACCCCCCATGGTTGACATCATCATCGTGAATCCTACAGGTTCTT
The DNA here is from genome assembly GCA_034641835.2 of Pinus albicaulis. NCBI lineage: Eukaryota > Viridiplantae > Streptophyta > Pinopsida > Pinales > Pinaceae > Pinus > Pinus albicaulis. The sequence goes on from CM076576.1 coordinate 838,773,647, forward strand.
CTAAATTTTATTTTGGTTGTATATTTTTCTTAGGATGCCTATTTTATACCTCAAAAGCTCTCTAATGAGGAAACTTCCAGAAATGATAAATAACAAGATGACAAGGCCTCTAACGCAAAACTTGAACAAGGACCTGATTCGACAAGGCCTAGCCATGACATACATTTCGTCAAACATATCATGAAAATGTAATATACAAGCCATATAAACACATTTGAGCATATGGACTTCATACTTATCTGAGAATCGCTAATAAGGATTGATGCCTTCTGATGTTCTCTCATATAACCAACATAATTAAAATGATAGAACAACCATTAATATCACGTGATAATAAGCATATTTACACATAATACACAATAGGAAAAGAGATATTATTAACATATGTGAAATAAAACTAGGTGTGGGACTTCCATGTACCACCCGACTATAGATTGGACTGAAGAAAATCTTTCTTTCAGCCAATCACCCTCGTGCCATATTTCAAGCATGAATGAGTGATCTCATGGAATAAACCAAAAAAAACCAAAACATGACTTCCAGAGGCCAAACCACCTCAACCCTCAACCAATTATTCCACCTCATGGTCGAACATCACTAATCATCACTATATCTGTCTCTACCCAAGTTGTCCAGAGATCCAAATCGTTTGTTACAACCATGGCTTCCAGGACTAATAACTCAGCCCATAGCTTTCGTTGGGCCTCTAGAGCGTTTTTCCAACTAGGGCTTCCAGGACTAGTAAATCAACCCACCAAGGGCTTCTAGTACTAGTAAATCAACCCACCAAGGGCTTCCAGCATGTTTTTCCAACCAAGGCTTCCAGGACTAATAAATCAATGCAAGTTGTTACATGGCTTCCAGAGAATTTGTTCAACCAAGGATTCCAAGAACTAGTAACTCAATCCACATCCATAAGGAACATGAGCACCAATCAGAGAACAATAGGGAAAACCCACAACACCATGGCTATCTAGGAAATGGAAAGGCTAGGCAGAACCATTGTCAATCCAAGCAATACTCCATGAGAATGACAAATAATAACTAAATAACCACATGCATGTACTATGCATGCCAAAGCTAGCAAGGAAATTATACATGCAACTCGGTACCTGCAAGAAAAACATGTTGTAGTTGTTGATCCCAATGTGCTTTTGTGATTTCTTTCCTTTTCCTTTGCCTTCTTACTCCAAATCCCAAGTATGCCACACTCCTCCAAGATTTCTCCAAGAAAGCTCTAAGTGTCCAAGAGTATGAGAGGGAATAGAATGAGAGTGCCAAAGACTGAACTAACAAAACCCAAGAAAAAGCCATGAATTGATCCTAGTAATCCTTTTTATCAATGAGGCCTCTATTTTCTTCATTTTCCTCCTCACATGCAACCCGTGACCTTTCACCTTCTTTTTCTCCTATTTTTCCATTATTTCGTAAATAAAATCTAATAAATTCCACTTTTCCTTTCCAAAGCCTTTGCCATTGCCTTTGCCAATTTCCATAGCCATTATTTAATCACAAGTGATCCTCGTCACTATGTTTTTTCCGAACATTCAGCTTGGAATATGTGTCCCATTATGATGGTCTTATTTTTCCTTTATTAACTTTATTAAATGAATTTTTAACCCAGGGTTGTTATAGACCCCTCCCCCTTAAGAGAACATTGTCCTCGGTTTTCAATGACACCTACAACTAGAAATACTGCTGAAAAGAAAAACATACTGACTATGGAGCTTTATAACTTAGCGAGTTGCAGTATTTACAATGAACAACCTGCTAAAAATAAAACCAACATGAAAACATAATATCACGACAACCATAACAACACGACTCCCATACTTCTTATTGGAGCTTTATAACATAACTCGATGTGGTATTTACATATGTATACATTTACATGAACATGACCAAAACACAACATCAAAACATATACCAAAGCAACTTTGCCTCAATCAACAAACAATGAAGGATACATAGCTTGCATTTGATCATCCATATCCCATGTAGCTTTATCAGGCCCAAAGTGCTTCCACTACACTTTAACCTACTCGATTGCTTAGTTCTGGAGTATGAGGATATTTCTTTGCAAAATACACTAAGGTTCTAGTTGGAATTCTCCTTCTGGCTCTACCTATAATACAGACCAATCAATCACATGATCAACATCTTTAACATACTACTTAAGCAATGAAATATGGAAAACATCATGGAATTTTAGTGTCGGAGACAGTGCAAGTCTGTATGCCACTAGTCCAATCCTCTCAAGTATCTTGAAAGGTCCACAATACCGAGGTGCTACCTTTGCACATGACCCAATCCTCAAGGAGCTCTTCTTGGGCTTGATGCACAAATATACATGTTCCCCAATCTGAAACTCTTTAAACATATTGTTCTGATATGCATAAATTTTATGTGTATCTTTTGTTGCCTTTATATTCTTCTTGATTACCTACATTTCCTATTCCATATATGCCAACATGTTCTGTCCAATCAATACCCTGTTAATTGGATCACTCCAACTAATAGGAGCATTACAACTCCGCCCGTAGAGAGCCTCAAACAGTCTCATCCTCAAAGACTCATGATATCATTTGTTGTAATAAAACTAAACCATAGGTATATATTCCTCCCACTTTCGTTGTTGATGCGTCACATAAATCCTCAACATGTCCTCCAATATCCTGTTGACCCTCTTTATCTATCCATCTATCTACGAATGATAAGTTGTGTTGAAGGCCAACTCTATACCTAAACCTACAAACAACTCTTTACATAACCTATAATTGAACTTGGCATCCCTGTACGACACAATATTCTTCGTTACACCATGCAACCTCACCACATCTCTGATGAATACATGTGCCACATCACTAGATGAATACGTCGACTTCACTGGAACAAATTTTGCTACCTTTGTCAACGTGTCCACCACAACCATGATGGAATAATACTGTCTAGATGTCCTTGGAAAACCTATGATGAAATCCAAAGAAATGACCTCCCATTTCCACTGTGGAATAAGAATTGGTTGTGGTAAACCACCTAGATGCTTACACTCTTATTTTGCCTATTGAAATTCCAAGCATCTAGCCACAAACTCTGCCACTTCCTTCTTTATATTTCGGCAATAATAAAACTTATTCACAACTGTCAATGTTTTTTGATATCCTCGGTGACTTGAATATGAATTAACATGAAATTTCCTCACGATAATATTCTTGAGCTCATTGTTTTCCAGCACATATATCTTGTCCCTAAATCTGACCAATTCATCCACTGTGAGACTATAGTCCACATCCTAATCACTTGTACCCTATTGTAACCTATTCCTAAGCTCTTTATACCTATCATCATGTTTTCCTTCCTGTAAAATATGATTCTATGGATCTGTCTCATATGAACTCATAGTTTTAATGTGATTTACATGTACTCTTCTGCTAAGATCATATGTAACCTTGTTCTTTTTCCCTTTAATGTACTTGATCTCGAAGTCAAACTCCTTGATCGTTTCCCACAATCTATCTTTCCTGACATTCATATTCAATTAATCAAATACATACCTCAATCCATTGTGATCTCTCATCAAGAAAAAACTCCTACCAAGAAGGTAATTCCTCCACATCTGTAATGCATGGATGATCATTGCTAACTCAAGATCATGTGTCACATAATTCTTATTTTGCTCATTTATCTTCTCGGATTCATAACATAATACCTTTCCCTCCTACATAAGGACTCCACCAAGTCCTCTCTTGCAAGCATTTTTGCACACTACAAATTATTTATTTGGATCTGCAATCTCTAAAACTGGAGCATTTTTCAACAACTGCTTCAACTGCTCAAAAATGGCTGCAAATTCCTCTTTCCATTGGAAAAACAATTACCTTTCCTTTGCAATGATGTAATAGGATAAGAAATCTACAAGAATTACCTAACAAACCTCATGTAATAACCTGCTAACCCCATAAATTACCTTCCTCATCCACATTCCTAGGAGCTGCCCATTCCCTGATATGTTTTATCTTTTATGGATCCATTGCTATGCCTTCCTTATAGACAACATGCCCCAAGTAATGCAACTTTGTCTGAAATAAACTGCATTTACTAATCTTGGCATAGAACTGATGGTATATTAGAAACCTCAACACTGCTACTAAGTGTTTGGCATGTTCTTCCTCATTCTTAAAATATATCAATATATCATTAATGAATACAATAACAACCTTTTCCAAATAAGGATGTAGAAAATTATTAATATTGTGATGTATTGCAGGATTCTCCTAATCTAACAATTATATCCACTATTAAATATAGAATCATTCTACTTACATCTTTGCAGAAATTTAATCACCAATTGCAAACACATGAAGAAAAATCAATCACACATAACACAAAAGTTTTTACCGGGAAAGCATAAAGCTAAAAACCCCAACTATAATATATTATGATATCATGGATCATGAAAAAATATCATACAAAACTCTACTCCAAGAGCTCTCAGTACAATATATGATCGTCTCACGTTGTCATACAAAAATTGGCTCACACATGCACCAATTTATTGCCTCCTAATAGCCTGCCTCCACTGCGCAATCCCTATTGATGAACATCCCTGAATGAATTCGATCTTGCCTTGCCTTGACTGTGCAATCCTCATTGGCATCTCCAATATGTGTTTGGTTGCACTTGTACACCCACTATAGTCACAACTGATAGTCAAACAGGCCCTTTCACCTATCTCTCAACTGGGTCTCCACTGGATCTAACATGCATGTAGTTAACAGTAGTATTTCTTCAGTTGCATGTGAGACCACTGCTTTTGAATTAATTAAATAATTAATTCATTGATCTCTCACTAGTGTATCTTTAGTTACAACTAGCACAACTGACTTTAACTCACTTAACTGAGTTAAACTAAATACCAACTCACATAACTACACATCCAACTCTGTTACAACTTTGTATCACTTAGTTACAACGAAGTCCTTTCTGCATGTCCCACCAACTAACCTTAGAACTCGTAATTCCTTCAGTCAACTGGTTTGCCACATCAGTTAACTGAAATCAAGTGCTTCAAGATAACAGATTATTATTTATTGTCTAATTATTATTAAGGGCTAATAATAATTAACATCCGATCTATTTTTAGACATGCGATTTATAAATAGACTTCGCCCATGCATCTAAAAAATAGAATCTCATCTATAAATAGATTTTTCTCAACCATATATAAATAGACTCCTACTATAAATAGAATATGCTCACCATTCTAAAAATATACATACACCTAAAAATAGCCTGCAAGCCCCACCTAGTGTAGGTTCTTAATTTTCACTAGGATCATGATCTTGTTGAATCTCAACACTCCCTCTCAACAAGAAAGGGATTATCCTTCACCCTGATCCTGTCGCCATGGCATTTGAATTTTCTCCTAGTGAGCCCCTTCGTCAGAATATCTGCATCCTGATCTTCCGTAGGAATGTACTGAAGCAACATGATCTTTCGCTGCACACAATATTTGATATGATGATACCAGATATCTGTATGCTTAGATCTATCATGAAACACAGGATTAATCGAAAGTTTAATGCAACTATGATTATCACAATGAATCACTGTAGGATCTAAATGAGAACCAAACAAACCTACCAAGATCTTCCTCATCTAGATAGCCTCACATGCAACTTGACTTGCAACCATGTATTCTGCTTCCGCTAAACTGAGTGCCACATATCTCTATTTCTTGTTGTACCGAGAAACAACTATAGATCTGATACTGAAAACCCTTCCTGATGCGCTCTTTCTGTCCGTTGGGCTGCCTGCCCAATCTGCATCCGTGAATCCATGCAACTTCATCTCATTCGTCTGTCTATACCATAAGCCATACTCAGATGTGCCCCTGAGATATCTCAGGACATGCTTGCCCACCTTCCAAAAGAGCTTGGTAAGTTTAACCATCGCTTGACTAAGTTGGTTCACTGCATAGCATATGTCCGGTCTTGTATTAACTAAATACATGAGAAAACCCACCAACTATCTATAGATAGTAGCATCCACTACCTCTCCCGATGTAGCGTCCTCTTTCCTCCAATTTCCTGGAAGAGGAGTATCTATGGGCTTGCAGCCCTCCATGTGAAACTTACTGAGTATCTCCCTTGCATACTTGCCTTGAGACACAAACAATTCACCTTCTCACTGCCATATTTCCAATCCAAGGAAATAGTGAAGGAGGCCCATATCCTTCATCTCAAACTCCTTTGAAAGGTCCTCCTTACATGAGTGTATTAGTTGCTCATCACCAGTCAGTATTAAATCATCAACATAAATAAAAATGATTAAAATCTTACCCTCCACCACAATATGGTATATGTTTGCATCCACCTCACTCTTGGTGAAGCCAAGTCCAGTGAAATAGCTATTGATCTGAGTGTACCAAGCACGGGGTGCTTGCTTCAGCCCATATACCATTATTTTGAGTCTGCACACATGCGACTCACTGTTGAAGATCTCAAATCCTTCAAGCTGCTCAATGTACACTTCTTCCTCAATGATCCCATTAAGGAACACAGTCTTCACATCCATCTGATGAATGTGCCTACCCATCTGCGCTGAGAGGGAAAGGATGGTCCTTATGGAAGAATATCGTGCGACAGGTGCAAAGGTTTCTTCATAATCAATCCCCTCGATCTATGAGAAGCCCCGAGCCACAAATCTTGCCTTATACTTCTCAACACTCCCATCAGAAACTTGCTTTACCTTGTAGATCCATCGTAAACCTACCACTAATTTATCAATCGGCCTTGAAACAATTTCCCAAGCATTGTTTCTGACAATGGAGTCATACTCCTCCACCATTGCATCTACCATGTGGGCTCCTGCACTACTTCCTGAAATGAATATGGCTTAGTCACAATACATTTTCTCATGAGAGCCATGTATCCAGTGAATCAGTCAGGAAACTGTCTCTATCTGCGCTGTCAAGTAGAGACTCCTACATTCTGTGCCGCATCAACCTTCATCCTCTCAGCTTCTATGGTAAGCCTTCTACTAGGTCTGATGTTTGGCTTTGCATGAGTGGACTCCTCCACTCCATGAACCTCCTTCTATGGCTGATCCACATCTAGAGACTCATTTTTGGGAACAAGCAGTTCATCCTCTGCATGCAAGTCTAGCTCCCTCACAAGCGACAACTTCATGGTTTTCTCCTCATTGAATTTTATATCCCATCGCACCACAGTCATTCAACTATTTGGAAAATACACACAAAAATTATGGGGTGTTTTTGGGTACCCCAAAAATATCCCAACTTCAGCAGTCGGCTCCAGCTTCTTCCTGGCATTCTTGGTCACATGCACATAAACATATGAGCCAAAAATCTTAAAGTGAGAAACATCCGATTTCTTACCAGTAAAAGCTTCTTCAGGTGTACTCATGCCAAGTACTCTATGAGGACAACAGTTTTTCACATAAACCATAATGTTTCATGCTTCCACTAATAAGTGCATTGGTAGGCCCTGATCATGCAACATAGCTCGTGTAACACCCATGATCATTTTGTTCTTCCTATCTGCGACCCCATTCTGCTCTGGGTTATGAGGCACTATGAGTTCTCTTCGAATTCCTTCGTTTCTATAGAAGGCTTTGAATTCATTCGAGATATATTCACCACCATTATCGCTCTGCAGAGGCTTCACTTGCTTCCCCGACTCTTTCTCCACTAATGCTTTAAACTCACATACCTTTGAGAATGTTTGATATTTCTTCTACATGGAGAAGATCCAGCATCTACGAGAATAGTCATCAACAAAAATAACATAATAACTGTGTTTTTTTGTTGAAGCAACCGAGAATGACCCACACACGTCTGTGTGAACTCTCTCCAGGATCACCGAAGCACGGTTCTCCTTTTCATGAAAGGTGGTCTTCACAAACTTATCCATAGTACATCCCTTGCACTGATCTATCTGCACAAGTGTACCCTTGGGAAGTCTATTAGAAATCTGCTGCAAAATATTCAGTGCACCATGGTGAAGATGGCCCAATCACCTGTGCCATAATTCGCACTCATCCCGGCTCACCACTTCTTCTTCTTTGCCCAGCATTGTAACGCATCCATGTACCTCCAGCTTGTAGATATTCTTAACTTGAATCCCTATCCTCTTGGTTTGACTCGTTCTTTTATGTCGCAGGAAATATTTTCCATGGCTGAAAAAAACGCCATAACCTCTGTCCTCCAACATCGTGACTGAGACCAAGTTCTTCTTTGGACCTGGAACATGCATAACATCTTTCAACATAAATGGTTTACCTGACTCCCTCTCAAAGGTAATGGTCCAATTTCGGTTGCACTTTATCGTCCATTGTTGCCCATCTCTATATGCGTTTGTACATCTTTCTCCTCCAAGTCACTGAAAAGATCCTTATCTCTCATCATGTGGAAGGAAGCACCACTATCAAGATACCACACCGATCCCATTGCGCTTGAAACCAAGCATGCGATCAAAGAGAAATCAAGTTCAAATTGCGAGGCAAGGACCTCACCAACTGCAGCTCCAATAGCCTTCTTGTTCTTCTTTTTCTGTCGGAAATTAGTGGCGAGATGCCCATGTTCGTGACAGTGAAAGCACTTCACCTTGGAAAAATCTAGCTTCCTGCCTTTAGCCTCGGATTTTGAGTGTAATTTCTTCCCCTTCCGTTTCCTTTCTTTGGCAGCCAAAGCACAATCCTCTTCATCATCATGCTTTGATGAAGAGCCATCCCTAGTGTTCCGCCTGAACTCCTCCTACACTAGATTTGACCACAGTCGTTCCCAATTCGACAGCTTTTCCCGTCCGTTGACAGAGTCTTGATAATTGTGCCAACTCTTAGGAAGTCCCAAGAGAGCCAAGCTCACCACATCATCATCAGAAACAGTGATTCCCACACTCCCCATTTCATCCTGACATTGGACAAACTTTGTGAGATACTTAGGAATATTATCACCCTTCTCCATTTTGATCTTTCTGAGTTTATCCTTCAGCGCCAATTTCCTATGGTCTACTTTGGAAAAGATTTGTCAAAGCCTTCCACATTTAAAATGGAGTGGATTTCCCATGAAGGCTTGAAACAATATGGTCTCTCACACCTTCCAACAGAATTCGTCTCGTCTTCGCTACTTTCTTTTTCCATGCTTCAAGTAATGCAGCATCCGTCGAAGTGGGCATAGGAACATCATTGTCGATGAATTCCTTCAAGCCATTATCTTCAAGCACCGCCTCCATTATATCCTTCCATGCAATGTAGTTCGAGCTGCAATTGAGTGCATACTATAACCGCAAACCTTTGAAAGCCATTTCGATGTTTACTCAACTGTTGCACCAAGAAATTCTTGCAGCAAATTCGAATTGTTTCCACCAACAAACTCAGCTACTGCTTCAATATTGCAATCTTCTTTGCTCTGATACCATGTAGAAATTTATTAATATTGTGATGTATTTTTGCATTCTCCTGATCTAACAAGTATATCCACTATTAAATACATAATCTTTCTACTTAAATCTTTGTGGAAATTTAATCGCCAATTGCAAACACATGAAGAAAAATCAATCACACAACACAAAAGTTTTTAACGGGAAAGAATAAAGCTAAAAACCCCAACTATCATATATCATGTATATCATGGATCATGAAACAATCTCATACAAAACTCTACTCCAAGAGCTCTCAGTACAATATACAATCGTCTCACACTGTCATACAAAAATTGGCTCACACATGCACCAATTTATTGCCTCTTGACAGCATGCCTCCACTGCGCAATCCTTGTTGATGAAGATCCCTAAATGAATTCGATCTTACCTTGCCTTGACTGCGCAATCCTCATTGGCATCTCCAATGTGTGTTTGGTTTCACTTGTGCACCCACTATAGTCACAACTGATAGTCAAATAGGCCCTTTCACCTATCTCTCAACTGAGTCTCCACTGGATCTGACATGCATGTAGTTAACAATAGTATTTATTCATTTGCATGTGAGACCACTACTTTTGAATTAATTAAATAATTAATTCACTGATCTCTCACTAGTGTATCTTTAGTTACAACTAGTTACAACTAGCACAATGAAGTTTAACTCACTTAACTGAGTTAAACTAAATAACATCTCACATAACTACACATCCAACTCTATTACAACCTTGTATCACTTAGTTACAACAAAGTCCAATCTGCATGACCCACCAACCAACCTTAGAACTCGTAATTCCTTCAGTCAACTGGTTTTCCACATTAGTTAACTGAAATCATGTGCTTCAAGAGAACAGATTATTATTTATTGTCTAATTATTATTAAGGGCTAATAATAATTGACATCCGATCCATTTTTAGAAATGAAATATATAAATAGATATTGCCCATGCATCTACAAATAGAATCTCATCTATAAATAGAATTTTCTCAACCATTTATAAATAGACTCCCGCTATAAATAGAATATGCTCACCATTCTAAAAATAGACATCCACCTAAAAATAGCCTGCGGGCCCCAACTAGTGTAGGTGTTTAATTTTCACTAGGATCATCATATTGTTGAATCTCAACAAAGGACGCAACACACTATTCATTAAGCACATAAATTAGCTGGATCATTAGTAAAACCAATTGGAACTACAACAAACTCATAGTTCCCATACTTGGTCCTGAAAGTTGTTTTGTAAATTTCCTCTTCTTTGATGCATACCTGTTGGTATCCTAATCTCAAATCAACCTTCGAGAAAAATACTGCTCCCTTCAACTGATCAAACAGGTCATAGATCCTTAGCAACAAATACTTGTTCTTGATGGCCACCTTGTTCAACAGCTTGTAGTCAATGCATAAACTGAGATTGACATCCATCTTCTTTAAAAACAATATCGGTGCACCCCACAATGAAAAACTTGGTGTAATGTACCCCTTGTCAAGCATATCCTTCAAATGCAGCTTCAATTATAGTAAATATTGTGTGCTCATCATGTATGGTTCCTTTGTGTTGCCCCTGGTACCAAATCATTATAAAATTCCACTTCCATGTGAGGCGACAACTCTGAAATATCTAGGGAACACACATCCTAAAACTGTTGTAGAACTAGCCTTGTTCAATACCTTTGTATCCTCGACATCCTTACCTTTATCATTGGATATATGCACTGCAAACAATACACACCCTTTCCTGTGACTACACTTTGCCTTCATAGTTGTGACCATTCTAACTGATGTTACCTTCTTATTACCCTGTAATATTCTTTGTTCCCTTTTGTCATCCAAGCACTCAATTTATTTGTCATAACAATCCACCTTGGTACTGTGAAGATACAACTAGTCTATACCCAATATAAAATTGTATGATCCCACCGAAAGTACATTCAAATACGCTGGTGCGGGCATACCATTCCGTTCAAATGCATAAGCTCTTACCCAATGATGAACCCTTTTCTTGGTACCTCTAGCCAACTGCACTAACCAAGAATCTGCATGCACTTCCTTACTCAAACCACACTTATACACCAAGTCAAGACTAATGTAAGTATAATTAGATCTAGGGTCAATAAAAATAGAAATAAGTTGATCACAAAGCTTACCTTCCATATTGATAATAGACTCTTGGTTATATTCCTACCTATTATCCAACATGCATAAATCCGAGGAATACTTTGTCCAACATACCCCACTATCAGTGCCTCCTGAGCATTGTAGATGTTTGGTATACCACCTTGATGTTGTAGACAATCTCGTCTGCGATGATTCTTGCCCCAAGTCCAACATTGTAAAGGCTTCAAAATTGTACCCTTTTTCTGCTCCTCAGACTAAAATTCCTATCCTTTGTCAGATGCATTAAACTTCTTTGGCAGTCACTTGCATTGTCTTTGTTACCTGTGTCTTGAGGCCTTGTTCGCTTCTTATCCCATTTTCCTATATTCTTATCATTACTTTTCTAATTGTTCTTAGTCTCATATCTGTGCTTTAATTGTTCATAACAATTTTTTAGTTTCCTAATGGATTCCTCCAATGATTTAGGCTCATCGAACACAATCATGTATTTCAATGCTACTGGAAACCCACTAATGAATCTTTGAATCTTCGCTTTCTCCTCCTTCAAATAAAGAGCATACCTCAATAAATCCAAGAATCTTCTAGTGTAGTCCTCATTAGTCATATATCCCATATTTAGCTTGTAGAATTCCTTTTCCCTTTAAAACTGAACGTAGTTATTCTGACCTTCATGTTCGCTAAGTAATGATGCAATCTGAAGAACTTATTCATTCCAAGAAACCAAGCTTTTGCATCTTGTGACTTCTTCATTTCTCCATCAAATGTAGGTGTCTTTTCTTTCTTGAACTCATTCAGGAAATATCCCCTGCCATTCCTCTTGTAAGGATGATAGAGATGATGACCATGATACTTGTATGAACCAGATTTAGAGTAAATCCCATGCCCACTACCTCGTCTATCAGGTGTATCCAAGAATCTTCCATCATTTATTGTGTCATCTCTATCCAACCTATGCCCACCAGGTGACCTGCTACCATATGCTCTATTACTCCTATCCTCTTGTCCATGACTAATTCTAAGTAGTCCTTGTATATGAAACTCTGACAAGCTTTGAAGAATAACTGCATTGACCTATGATTGTTTCTCCTGTGCCCTAGAAAGTATCTCTTCTGATTGAATTATTTTGTCATTATATTCTTTGTAACTTATTTTTTATGCCTTCAAACTTCTCAAAGTGTCTGCTATGTGGGCGAGTACTCATCACCATGCCGCTCATTTGATCTATAGGGAGAATCTCATGAACTGTAGTCTACCATCTTGTTATTCATATTTGATCTTCTCTTCCTGCAAGTATATCATGTCAGCTAAACCAAAACATAAACATAACTAACATACCTCAGTGTAGTTAATGGGAGGATATATCGTCTGCAAGATCAACCATATTAGCACAATACATGTATGATCATAATCATAACAGTATATAGACATCATCTCCATCATCATCCAGTTGTCATGCATGATGACACAACTAAAACACCAACTAGACACAATGCATGCATAACAACATATGTACGAGACACATGCATACACCATACATACACACACTAACATGCATTCATGACGAACACATTCTGACAACAACACCATCAACTTCTGCATGACATCACAACGGGAACCATGACCATCACCATGCATACACAACAAGCACATATAACACAAGCATAAGGACACATATGCAACTGACATGTACATATGAAAACACATTCATCCAAGGAGAAAAAAACCAGACATCACCCAATGATAAAATAACCATGCTCTGATACCACCCTGTAACTGCCTCCTCCCACATTTACCCAAGCTAACTGGTCCACTGGGTAAACATGTGACGAATAGTTACTATGATATGATTCAAATCCCCAGGTATAGTTAAATAAGTGGAATCGACAAGACAAGACCAATCTAACCTTCCTTAGATGCTACGGACCTTCAAGAGCCAACCGACCCTTCCAAGTGCTCAACCCCTGAGAAACCTTATTTTTTTATTGATCTAGAGCCCCAACCGCACTGATGAAAAGGCATACATGCAACTGAAACCCTCTAGTCACACGCACAACAAGGCATCCATGTGAATACAACCTTTTTAAGGTAGTTAGGTGCTAGCGACCCTGAATTCTTAGCCACTTTTTCAGGGCCAGGACTTAGGCCACTACTTATAACTTCATGAAACTTCCAGAAATGATAAATAGTAAGATGACAAGGCCTCTGACGTAAAAATTTAACAAGGAACTGATTCGACAAGGCCTAGCCATGACAAATATTCCATCAAACACATCATGAACATGTAATCTACAAGTCATATAAACACATATGAACATAGGGACTTCATACGTATCTGAGAATCACCAAGAAGGACTAATTTACTCTCATAACAGTTGTATTACCATATATTAGGTCATAAATTCATCGTTCATTCATTTACTAAACAAAACATAATGAGATCCATGACTAATATTTGTCATAAAACTATGCTTATAACCAACAAAATAAAAATGATAGAAAAACCATTAAGATCACATAATAACAAGCACATTTACACATAATACACAAGAGGAAAAGGGCTCTTATTAACATACGCAAAATTCAACTAGGTGTAGGACTTCCATATACCACCTGACCATAGATTGGGTTGAACCAAATATTTCTTTCAGCCAATCACCCCTGTGCCATATTCCAAGCATAAATGAGGGATCTCATGGAATAAACCACACAAAACCAAACTAGGGTTTCCAAAGGCAAAACCACCCCAACCCTGACCAACCAATGATTCCACATCATGGCCGAACATCATTAACCATCACTAGATCGGTCTCTACCCAAGTTGTCCAAATATCCAGAGTGTTTTTTCCAACCATTGTGATGAAATTTGCAACAGTAAACAGTGAAATTGGCAACCAGAAAGGACAAAAAATGCACACACACTGGTGTGTAAGTTCAGTCACACATTGGTGCAAAATGTGTGTGTCTAATTTATTTTTCCCTTAAATAAATTGGACAATAAATTGTAATTTCATCTCATAACAAATTGTATCAGTTAACTAAGTCATGAAGACTGAGTTAGCTCAAGAATTCCTAGTTGAGGGTCTAAGATGAGGCATGTAGAGTTATCCTAATATTTTGGGGGTCCAGTTGTAGTTGTAGCACTAGTGTGGTGTGAGTGTAATCAGTTAACTCAAATTAATTGAGTTAAAATAAGTTTAACTAGTTCTAACTGAATGAAGAATTAGTGAGAGGTCCAGTGAATTAAATTAGAATTAATTCACAAGTAGTGATCAATCATATAATTGATGATTCACTATTAATAGTTGCATGCATGTTAGTTCTGATGAAGACCCAGTTGAGATAGAGGTTAAAGGGAACATAACTATCAGGTGTATTATTAGAAAATTGCTCAGGCACAATTATAAATTCATGAGAAGGCCATGATGGATTGTGCAATCAAGGAAGGTTGATTTTCCTATTTAATAAGGGCCTATTTCCCTAGGGATTGCGTGAGAAAGGTTGGGCTTAGCAGAGGATGGGAATGGGCTAAGTGTTTATCAATTTTTCATGAGCATTACAAGTCAGTTTTGAGCAAGATCAGAGTGATACAGTCAGGAGAGTGTAGGATTTTCTAGGTGTAAGAAATCATTGTATTGTTTCACGATTCCTTGACTTTGTACAATATATGATAGTGGGGTTTTGAGTAGTTTATTTCCCCAAGAACGTCTTCTATTGTGTGATTGATTTACTTCTTTCTCTTACTTGCATGTGATTGAGCGATTGTGTTTTGTATTTTGCAAATATTGTAGAAGGATTCAGTATCTTGTTTTAGTACATCACAAGATAGGATTGAATCCATTGGTATAGAGATTCTATATAATTTCTACATGGTATCAGAGCTTATATATAATTTATACATGGTATCAAAGATTCTATATAATTTATACATGGTATCAGAGCTTCTATATAATTTCTACATGGTATCGAAGCACTAGGAATCACAATAGAAGAGAAAAAATCAAGTTTGTCTTGAACATGAAATTTTCAGATTTATTCTTCAAGATCCAACAGTAGATCAAGATGTCTTTCAATGGATTGAGACTTGAATATGCACTCGAGGGAAATTCGAATTATATTGAATGGAGGATAGGATGGAGGTAGTTTTGGAGGACAACAGATTGAAGGAATTCATAGATACTGATATTCCCAAGCCCGCAGCAACAAATTCCCAACTTCTTGATGCATGGTAGAAGAAGGTAGCAAAGGTGAAAATGATCTTGTTAGAGGGATTTCCAAATCAAATTATCTCAAGTCTCCATGGGAAGGAAACTCCATATGCTATGTGAAATTCCTTGACAGATATGTTTTAGAATAACAGTGGCCACAGGAAGTTGGCACTGAAGGACAAGCTCAGAAAGATCAAGATGGAGGAGGGCGAGACGATACCAACATACTTGGAGAAGTTCACTCAATGTATAGATGAGCTTGGAAGTGTTGGTGTGACAGTATCCTAGGATTATTTGGTGAGCTTAGCACTTCTAGGGCCTTCCTAAGAGCTTGCATAGTTACCAGGACTCTATGAATGGGAGGGAGAAGTTACTAGATTGGAGTGTTTGTGGTCCGAATTGGTAATAGAAGAGATAAGGCGGAGCACCAGAGATGGGACCTCCAGCACCAAAAAAGAATAATATTGTGCATTAGTCATAAAAGGAAAGAAATCCAAGGGAAATAAGTCCCAAGGCGAAGAGGGAAAGAGATACTTGTCCAAGATCAAGTGCTTTCATTGTCACGAGAATGGGCACTATGCCTCGAATTTTCCGTAGAAGAAGGCAAGCAAGAAGGAGCCTACAGTTGCAGTGGGTGAAGCATTGGATTCACAGTTCGAGCTTTATTTTACTCTCATTACATGCATGGCCAACATTGTAATGGGATGCATTTGGTATCTAGATCTCTTCAGTGACTTGGAAGAGAAGGACCTCCAGTGGAACATAGAGTTTGGAGACGATAGGAGGTATAGCGTGACCGACATAGGTACAGTTACCTTTCATATGGATTCTGGCTCCCCTCTCAGACTAGCAGATTTTTTGTATTTTCTAGGCCTAAGAAAGAATCTTTTCTCTATAGCAGTATTAGAAGACCGTGGTTATGATGTGATTTTTAGAAAAATAAATGTTTTCCTTAAACACATAGCCACAAGACAGGTGAAACAGATCGACGTAATAGTCAAGAAATTGTATGCTCTCGAGGTCGAGGATGCATGCAAATATTTGAGGATAAAATCAGTAGTTAGTGACTTGGTGGTTGAGAGGGATAAATTATCTCTCAACATGTAGCCTCAGAAGCTGTCTCAGAAGGTTGTGGCGCAGCCACAATCGGAGAAGCAGAAAGGAGACCGAGTGGAAGAGTCCACTCAAGCAGAGACCTCCAGAGGGGGAAATGTTGAGCCAGATGGGTAAAGGGAGTACATGCAACTATACCTCCAGGTGTGAGGTGGGGCGATGTGCAAATATAATCCCAAGAATAAATTTGGGTAGGGTCCATTAAGATGGTGTGTCTCATGGATCGAACCTGGATACGAGGAGCCCACAGTATAGTAGTAGCAGGAAGAATATATTAGATTGATGCAGTCAGGTATTAGGAAGATAGAAATTAGAGTGACAGATGTCGGATACTGGAGCACAGATCAAAGTTGGCAGTTGTTGGCGTGCCAAAATGTTCTATTTTTACCCCCTTCCTATAATCATTAACCTCTGTTTTATCTCCATAAACCTTCTCATTCCTGCACTAGTCCAAGAAAACTTTCTGTTCCTACATAAACTTCATATTTCATAATTAAGGTTTATTAGGTGCTTAATTAATCATTTTAAATAGATTTCAGGCCTTTATATATTTCTTGTAACTTATATTTACTTTCCTAAAAGTATTCGATAAGCTAAGTATTAATCATTATGTTAGCATGATCTAGCGAAAGCAGATTCATGCACCACCAACAATCATTGTTTCGTGATCTCCGCAATATCTTGATATCTCCATGTCGGTGTTTTGGTCCATGTCTTCCAGTTCAGTTGTGGATTATCTAAAGTTAAACATAGGCGGAGTATAGTCAGGGATGTTGCCAAAGATAGGGTCTACGGCCAGTGATTAGCTCATGCCTTATTATAGTTGTTGGCCAAATTTTGTAATTTTTTTTGTTAGTCCGTTCAGCCGAAAGGCTTGATTTTGGAACGACTTTGTAATTAGAAATCATGGCCATATGCTGAAGTACTGTATAAAATATAGCTCTTAGATAGAACTAGGTTAGCGATAGCAGCGTGACTGTAATCTTGTTTAATTTGTAATTTCGTTATCGCCCTTGCTCTGGGTTGTACTTGAACCATAATGTATGTTTTCTGATCTAATTTAATACAAGGAACTGTGCCATGATTTTATCACATTGCATCTAATATTTTATTGATGTGTTGATTAAAGTGATGAATATTTTCGTTTCCTAAATCGAGAAACGAACTGGTTGGCTAGGACCCAACCAACCCATCTCGTTTACTCTCATGCTTTCGTTTTTTAAAAAGGTTTGTGTGTCGATTTATTTACTTGAAGATGCATGGCTTAAATATTTATTTCATTCTTGCTTCAGAGTTCAGATTTAATTTCATTTAATAGTCAAAGTGTGAATGTATCCATTGTATGGAAGTCTAAATTGAATTTTTTTATTTCCTGCAATTTCTTTCCTGGTTTTCTTCCGCTTGGATCGTGCAGGAAGATTCTTCCTGCACTAGTGCATGTAGGATTTTGCACTCTGGTTTGCTCATTTATTTACTACAAATGTTCTTTTCCTTTTCATGTATACGATTTAATACTTCTGCAAGTAAGCGTTATCATTAGAAGAAAGCATTCCTAATATTAAAAGCTAAACTTTTGAAGGTTAAGAATGACTTCATGAAATGAGAAATAATGCCATCACAACATCTTAATTTATGTCTGCACTTCACGATTTAAGGAAAGGGATTAAAATTAATCTGTAACATTATAAGTGAAATTGATGAGAATTACATTTGATTGCATGCAAATTCCTTTGACTGAAAGTTTGCTTTCACTGTTGAATATTGTTTCGCTTTATAAGTTTATTTTTATTCGAAGTTCATTTGATTAAATCATTATTTTTCGTGTGTGATTTATCTCAGAATTCATCTCGCAATTTCAATTCTTTTCAACACGTCCTTTTATTCTTAGGTAAGTAAATTGGAAACCTTGGTGTAGGAAGCTTTGTACTGGTGCAAGGGCCAGTGTCTTGTCACAGGAACAGAGTGCTCTAAGCCTTAAGGCTTAGAGCACCTACACAAATATATAAGTCTTCAGTATAAGAGGGTAAAATATACTTTTCACATAAGTTTTGTACCTAAACTAGTGCAAGCAGATTGCAAGAGTACAGGAACGGTTGCTTAGTGTAAAAGGAAAATCATTTAGAAGGAAGATCTTTTCAAGGGTCCACTTGTTAAACTGCCACCATCTATACTGAAGATAAATATAGAGTTTTATTTCAGCATTTAAGATTGTTTCCAGCTGTGTGAAAGTTCCTTTACTTGACTTCTAGGAAAATACATTCTTTTACAAGCACTAGAATTGTTTTGGTGTCAATTGCCTTTGAAATTGTTTTCTGTTTGATTCTGCAATATTTCAATTAAGAAGTAGGAATAGAAATAGGAAAATTTCATACCACTTCTGGAATTACATGTGCTTCGTCTCTAAGTTTACGAAACCTCCGAGTTGACAATTAATTGTTGAAGGAGCTTGCTTAAGTGCAATTCCTGCACCCAACAATGGCAGTGTAGACATCATGGATACATATGTCAACAACAACACAGAGATTTTAGTAGACAATACATTAACTAATAGCAATCAGAGACTCTAATGATAGATGCATCATACTAATTCAGTTATTCAAAGGCTATTTGGTTTCAGGAGTTGCAAATGCAAACAACACTAGAGAAGTGTTGCATGCAGAACATTTCAAAAATACCAAATCAGGATAGATTGAATTCCTTTCTTGTTGAGAGGGAGTGTTGAAATTTGAAATAAGAAACAATTAAATTGGCAACCAGAAAGGACAAAAAAAGCATACACACGGGTGTGGAATTTCATTCACACATTGGTGAGAAATTCAGTTACACATTGGTGCGAAATTTGTGTGTCTAATTTATTTTTTCCTTAAATAAATTGTAATTTCATCTCATAACAACTTGTATTAGTTAACTAAGACATGAAGACTGAGTCAGCTCAAGAATTTCAAGTTGAGGGTATAAGATGAGGCATGTAGATTTATACTAATATTTTTGGGGTCCATTTGCAGTTGTAGCGCTAGTGTGGTGTGAGTGTAATCAGATAACTAAAATTAATTGAGTTAAAATTAGTTTAATTAGTTCAAAATGAATGAAGAATTAGTGAGAGTTCCAATGAATTAAATTAGAATTAGTTCACAAGTAGTGATCAATCAGATAACTGATGATTCACTATTAAAAGTTGCATGCATGTCATTTTTTATTCACTATTAAAAGTTGCATGCATGTCATTTTTTATGAAGACCCAATTGAGACAAAGGTTAAAGGGAACATAACTATCAGTTGTATTATTAGCAAATTTCCCAGGCACAATTATAAAGTCATGAGAAGGCCATCATGGATTGTGCAATCAAGGGAGGTTGATTTTCCTATTTAATAGGGGCCTATTTCCCTAGGGATTGCGTGATCAAGGTTGGGCTTAGCAGAGGCTCAGAATTGGCTAAGTGTTTGTCAATTTTTCTTGAGCAGTGCAAGTCAGTTTTGAGCAGGATTAGAGTGAGACAGTCGGGAGAGTGCAAGATTTTTTCGGTGTGAGAAAGCATTTTATTGTTTCGTGATTCCTTGACATTGTACAATATATGATAGTGGGGTTTTGACAATTTTCTTTCCCCAAGAACATCTTGTGTTGTGTGATTGATTTACTTTGTTCTTTTACTTGCATGTGATTGAGCGTTCGTGTTTTATATTCCACAAATATTGTATAAGGATTCAATATCTTGTTTTATTACATCACAAGATAGGATTGAATCCATTGGTATACAGCTTCTATATAATTTCTACACATGGCTTCTAGGACTAGTAACTCAACCCACAGTTTTTGTCAAGCTTCTAGAGCGTTTTTCCAACAGGGGCTTCCAGGACTAGTAACTACACCCACCAAGGGCTTCCAGAGTTTTTTTCCAACCAAGGCTTCTAGGACTAGTAACTCAACCCAAGATGTTACACGGCTTCCAAATGATTTATCCAACCAAGGCTTCCAGGAACTAGTAACTCAACCCACAACCATAAGGAACATGAGCACCAATATAAAAAAAAAAAGGAAAACCCACAACACCATGGCTATCCAGGAAATGAAAAGGCTAGGAAAAACCACTATCAATCTAGGAAATCCTCCATTCCAATGATAGATCATAACCAAATAACCACATGCACGTACCATGCATGCCAAAACTAGCATGGAAATCATACTTGCAACTCGTTACCTACAAGAAAAACCCGTTGTAGTTATTGATCCCGCTATCCTCTTGTGATTTCTTGATTTTTCCTTTTCCTTCTTGCTCTAAAGCCCAAGTATGCCACCCTCCTCCAAGAGTGTTCCAAGAAAACTCTAAGTGTCCAAGAGTATGAGAGAGAATATAATGAGAGTTAAAAAGACTAAACTGACAAAATCAAAGAAGATCCTCAGAATAATTTTTATCAATGAGGCCTATATTTTCTTCATTTCCCATTATTTACCTTCATTTTCCAACTCACATGGAACCCGTGACCTTTCAACTTCATTTTCTCCTATTTTTCATTTCTTTCGTAAATAAAATCCAATAAATGCCACTTTTCCTTTCCAAATCCTTTTTCATTGCCTTTTCCAATTTCCATAGCCATTAATTAATCACAAGTGATCCCCATCACTATTTTTTTTCCAACATTCAGCTTGGAATATGTGTCTCATGACCATGGTCTTATTTTTCTTTTATTAACTTTATTACATGAATTTTTAATCCAAGGATGTTACAAATCCGAACTGGCTATCCTCCATAAATACACTAGAAAAATATATTAGAGATCCTGGATTTCCTCTACAAATCAACTTGGCCTCATATATATTTCTTACACCCCACACTGGAAACTCTCACTACTGCTTGAAATGTGCACTGCTACCTCTGAGCAATTTGGATAGCCCTAGATATGCCTCCAACTGGGTAGTCTAACCTCCATCTTCCTATATAAATAATCCACTCTACCTTCTGGACAATGATTCAGCCTCTTGAAACTAAACAAACCCTCTTTCGGCAACTCAGACTACTAGACTAATTAACTTGCACTGCTCAAATCGGCCTCTTCTGCAGATAATTCGGCCTCCTCTTTCCAACCTTCTGGACACTATAAAACTAAGGAATACCTTTTCCAAATATCCTCTCCCAAATAATTCTCCCCCCTCTCTCTGATTCTCTTTAACTAGATCAAACTACGCCTATTATAGGTAAATTTGGGCATCATTCCCATTGACCTAGTTAAAATGGACATCATCCCTAGGACCAATGAATAGGTTCTATCATCCCTTATCATTTCAATTGCTACATGCCCTAAGACAAAGAACAAAGACAAATCATCCATGACTTCCATTGCAAGGTTTCCAAGATTTGAAGTATATGTTGTATCACCTATGAGCTCACCAACATAGTCTCTCAAGGGGCTAAGTGTGTTCCATATGCAGGCAACTCCATTCAAAGGTGCTCTAAAAATCACTTCCTAACACTCAAAGGTGCGTTGGTCAAATGGGAGTGAAATTATCATTGTTCCAGAATCTCCACTTAGTCAGTGCCTTCTATAAGAGTGCATATGTGTCAAACTTCAAATCCATGTGTCCATTTGATACCTCTGAGCTTGGGAACATGTCTTGCCTATTATTAGAAATTCATTAATTGTGAAACTACCTTCAGCTCATCTATAAATTGAGCAAAAATCCTAGTGCTTGAGAAGGAAGAAATTGAGTAAAGAAATGTTGGTGGAATTTCAATTGAGGATTTGATTTGAGTGATATGTTGTTGGAGAGATGTTCATTGTGATGAGGCTGGGATGATGCCAGAGATGGTGACATCAAATCAATTGCTGGTTGTAACCTCCCCTTCTATCCATTAATAAAGTTTGTTGCTTACTTTCCCACATATGTATTTGTATAGGCTTCTATCTTTCATATTATTAATTCTTATCTGATGTATATGGTTCATGTTTCATTGATTTAATTGAATAACTTGAATAGGAATTTTTATATTTCATTATCTTTGATGTTTAGTGTTCATTCTTGCAGGAAATGTTTTGGCGATCTAGCTTGGATTTGAAGCTACAACAAGAGCGACAGAAGGAGAATAGGAAGTGCTTGGACCCCAAGTAAGTTTCTTGATCTATTATGTGTGTCTATTTAATATTAGGAAAATTATCGGCAATGTCTTTAATCTGTTGTTCTAAATGCATAGCACCACATTTAGGGAATAATGTTTTATCTGTAATTCATAATTCCACATAACAAATTGGTGACTCCGTTGGGGAGTTTACCCTTCATCCTTAGTGTGTTTGCCTCTGTTTATCTACCCAACAGCATTCACTCTTAAATATTAGGCTTTTTGAAATCAAATTTGCATTATAAGTGTGTTAGACAACCTGAGTTTTTGTTCTCTGCTACGCCCAATGCACTGTTGAACATGAGACAGTGCTTTGCATAGCACTGTCTCCCACTCAGGGGTGCGTTGCAACACATTGTCTCCCCTTAGAGACTGTGTTCCCCCCTAGAGCCAACCAAATTTCCATTTAATTTGTCATTGCATTTTCTTTTAGCCTTTTGTTTGTTGTATTTTCAAGAGCCTGATGCCTCATAGAGACCAGAGACTTTACCTGCATCTTCCTCCTTTGAAAGAAAAGTTTGTTCAATGTTTATTTAAAGTGTTTCTCTTTATCATTGAAAAATCAATTTCAAAGTATTTTCATCACTGCATTAGATTCATTTGATTTTTGAAAAGGAAATTGTCGTTAAATTATTCATTTCCTATAGGAGAAATTGTAGTTCAAATTTCATTTTTCCTAAAAAGAGAAATTGTTGTTCAATTCCTCATTTCTCAAAGTAAAAGGCATTTGTTTATTGATTTGATGCATTTAGTTTCCTTTTATGCATTCACATTAAAGGGACTGAAAAGAAAAACCTACATTTGCATGTAGTGGATTGTGTGTTTTTCATAGGAACAAATTAGGAAAGCTGCATATTAGTTTGTGATCTTTGTTTTTTGCTCTCAAATTGATTGCGCTTTCCCTCTAATAGCTAGGATTTTCATTGAAAAAACTAAAATTGAAAGTTTGCTGATCATTTTAGTTTGCATTTAGGAATTTCCATCACATCATCATGGTGAACCTTGAAAGGCAAATTGATAAACAAGATCAACTTAAAGTTTACATCAATTTACCTAACAAAGTATTGGAACCATAACGATAACATTTAGAAGGTATAGGCTAGAGACGTGTTCTAGCGTCGTAAAACATAGCAGCTATTGTTAATTGTCAGCGATACATTCTGAGTGTGATACCTCACTCCATGTATGTAAGTATATCGTAGCTCATCCACGTACTTTCGGGTATATCGGGCGGTGTTACAATACGAAAAGTATAAAGGGGTGCTCTCACTGTGCGGTTTCGCATTAGACAACACTAATACAGACTTGGGCCTCCACGTACCTTCGAGTATATTTGGGAGGAAAAATTTAGGTTGTTATCCATCCATAGTGAACCAAGTCGGCCACCTTGTAAATTTTGATACACCGAACACAACATTCAGGGAGATTGCCTGCCCATACTTCTTGGTTCACCAGGAGGTATTCTGTTAGGGTCCCGTGATTTGGCCGATTGGCTAGCCAAATGACGATGTAACATCAAACCAAGCTTTGGAGCCCAAGGACCTAGCCTTTCTGGACTCAGAGAGGGCTCTCTCTATATGTGTAAAAGATGTCGGTGTGTTTACTTGCGGTGTTATGATATTAGGCTAGTTATGAAGTATGTTTTTAGTTTTTTGGTTTTTTAAGTTTGTGAGGGATGAAACTGATCAAATACATAAACTGGATAACAAGATGTAGATAAATTGGGCTATGGGGTCAAACGGGTCAAGGAAGCTATGAGGTGATGATGTAAAGCTGCTGTAGGGCCGATTTGATTCACGGTAGAAGGGATCTTTGGGAAAAATGGATTAAATGGACAACAAGTTGGTGAAAGACAAAGGGATTTCAAGTGTAACTAGTTTATAGCAGACATAAACATGTTATAGCAAGCCATTAATCATGCTAAATGCAACTATGAGCTAATTAAAACATTGAAATCAAACATTCCAGCCATACATAGAGGTATAAGACCCTCTAACTTCGGGAAATGGCTATCAGACTTTGGGGAAAACACACAAGACAAACTAACAACTCATCAACTACGCCGGAACGCCTAAACATAGTCTCTAAGTCATTGGGCACTTTGACAAACAAGATTTCATAGTTTTAGGCAAAGGGCTAGATCGGAACTAGGCCTCCTTGGTTCAACCAGATGATCAACAAATCAGTCAAAGAGAAAGTTTTATGACAGAACTATGGGCAGCTAATAGGTAGGTAGGGAAAACCATACATCCTACTCAACATACATAGAACTTATGAATAAAACTTAGCAATAATACCTTAGGTTACTAAAGAGCAGCTAAGAATTCTTTAGCATAACTAAGGGAGAAGAAAACATCAAGCTATGAAGATTCAGGGATTTTGAGGTGCCTCCATGGGCATATCTCAAAATCAATCTCTACTGATCTATAACAGCAAGAAATATGTAATATGAATGAGAACTAGAAGACAAAACATATAAAGAGACACTATACCATTCTACCATGTCAAGGAATCCATCAACAATCCTTCATCATTCCTAAAAAGCATCCAAGAGGCAGTCCAAAAATCATAACTCAAGTGTATTCTTCAAAGCTCATATGACCAATGCATTAATTCTTCTCTCAAGTTCAGCCTCTGATTTACAATGAGAACCATGGAATAAATAGGCTTGAGGGAGGAAAACCTCATGGATCAACTAGCTATCCCATTGGCCAAGTCAAAATATCTAAACTTGTCCTTGAGGCTTTGCAAAGCCCAAGGCACAAAATATCCCATAAAATATCTAAAAAACTGCTAAAAACGGAAATTATATTGACTTTACATCATTTCCCAATGATAAAAATAGCTTAACGCACATTTGGGAAAAGCATATTTTTGGAGTTCAAAAATTACAAAAATACTTCATATTTATGCCTGAAAAAGGTCCCCTGACTTGCTGAAGGCAAATGGCAGCCTTCCCGGTGTCGAAATGAGGCTCATGATGGCTCGTTGGAAAGCTCTCTGTGTCTGCTTTCCGGCGCAAGTGAAATTACCTCAATCTGATCTCTAGAAGTCCCTCAAAACTGTACTTGTGTGAAAAAACCCAGAAAATAGCAGGCTGCTGATATGGCGGGCAGAACGTGCAAAAAGAGGGTGTTTTTCGCCAATTTGAGGGGGTGAATGATCTTAAAATGCCCTGAAAATCGCTGGAGAGCTGCTCATGGAATTATGGCATCCATTGGTATCATCCTCCTCCCTTGACAACTCATCAAACTGAAATGGCGAAATTATGAGTTTTCGGCCAAAAACCCAAAAAATGTCAAAAAACAAAAAGTTGTCGAAACAGGCCCAAAATTGGCATGCATGACCCTCAAGGGTCCATAGCAACATGCTCCGAAGCTGAGGCCAAAATATCAAGGGCTGATATGCTTTTCCCTTCCTTCCGTGCTAGGCGCTTCTCCTTCAACTTCTTCAATTTCTCTTGTGCTACCTTTAATTTTCGCCTGGCAAACTGATTTAGCTTCTGAAAGTGAAGAGTCCTCTTTCTTTGTAGCTCAAGATCCCTGTTCGCCCTCTCAAGCTTTGTCTCCAAATGTTGGTTAGCTCTCTCAAGCCATGCTTCTTTGTTTTCCTCAATTTCCTGCTCAAGGAGGGTAGTGAGGGGAAAGGCCTCGAAATGAGCTTGTTCTTCTGCTCTCTATTTTTCCAAGGCTCTTCTAAGCCCGATGGTCCTAGGCCTCTTCCGCCTAGGCTGGTCTTCCTCCTCTTCATCATCAAACTCGCCAATGAGCTCTTCAATTCTTACTTGCGCCTTTTCTGCCTCTTTCTTATACTTGATTGCCCTTGCTTCAGGAATAGCTGCATGATACTTCATTTGTTTGTTTTCAACCTCCAGGAAGTGGTTGAAATTCCTCGCCCTTTGAAGGTCTTCTTATAACACCTCAATTTGCCCCTCTTTGTGAATGAGGAGGTTTTCAAGGAGGCAGGCCTCATTGTCACTATCATCGCTTTGGATAGGGATAATAGCTAATTCACCTCCATGCTTTGTACTTTCTCCAATTTTACTTTTTCCTTTGAAAGCCAATCGGGCGCTTTTCCTCCTTGGCAAGCTAGAAGGTGTCTTTTTGGGCAATTTCCTCTTGCTAGGAACAGTCTTGGTCACTGTTAAGGTGGCAGCTTCAGCTTGCTGTTCTTTATCTTGCACTTGCTGCTGTTCCTCATCATCTAACTGCTGTTCATCTTGGACCTGCTGTCCTTCACTTTCTATATGCTGCTGTCCCTCAATCTCTAACTGCTTCTGTCCTTCAATATCTGCCTGCTGCTGGTGTTCACTGCCCTCTATCTCTTCCTGTTGACTTGGCTGTCCCTCAACATCCAAAAGTTGCTGTTCATCAACCTCTAGCTGCTGCTGTTCACTGCCTTCTCCTTCTCCTTGTGGTTCACTGCCCTCTCCTTCTCCCTGTTGACTTGGCTGCCCAGTAGTCTTTTTGAGTTTTCTAGGTGTAGGCCTACTAGACAAAGGCACTGGGCGATGGACAGGCTGAGTAGGTGACACATGAACAGGAGGGACAGTGGAAAAATCTGAATGGCTGATGAATGAATCCCATGAAACCCCTTTCTTCTCCAGCTGGTGTAAGAAGATAATCTTGATCAAGGAATGATGAAAGAGAGAAGGGATTTGCTGAGGTGGAGCCTTCTTTTGGACAATAGATGCCATTTTCTCTATGCTTTTGGACAAAAAGTATGGAAGGTTTAGTTGCCTGCTTCTGGTAAAATGCATCAACAAGCGGACATGATAGGCATAAATTCGGTTAAACCTCCCTTTACAAGTGAAATATCTCATTATGGCTTTCATCAGTGGAGCATAACTGTCAAGAAGATAGGAAAAAGGGAAAATAGCAGTGATGGTTTCCCTATGTTCAGGCTTGATGAAAGGTTTATAATCCTCTAGATCAAGATGAGCTTGTTTAAACCACTTTTCACCATGATACGGGATCTTGGTAGCCTTGGATACATACCTTGGGGAGATTTTGAAATCAAGACCCGCCAATTGGAAGTGTTTGTCCTTGAATCTCAAAGCGCACAAATGTGTGAGTGGCGAAAAACTCTTGACTTCTTCTATCCTCTGGCAGAAATCAAGACAGCCAACTTCATGGAAATTGAAAAGCACAGATGGGTGAGCATTGATTTCTTCTATGGAGATAGGCTCATATCTCTTATGTGGACCGCTCCTATGATCTTGCTTCGGAGGCATTCTGACTTGAACAAGCTTTGAAAGAGGCAAACTGCCTTCACTGTATAAAAAATGTTCTGCTGGATTGAAACTAGTCACAAGACTGTTTGGACAGATTAGACAATGTGGTTAGGATAGATTGCAACAATGTTTCTTTGAATAAACCACCTCTGCACTCCTTAAAAACAACCCTTCAACTCTGGATGCACTTCAGCCAGGAAAACTTTTTAACATGGTACCATGTGTAAAGATGAGACAAACTGTTGTGTAGATTCCCCGTGCACAGTTTTAAGCAATCACTCCTCTTGTGAATTTGTTAGAGGCTAACCAACACTTGTATTTGTGTCTCTAAGACCAATCTTCAAATATTAAAAACCCTGTTCTTCAGAAATGGTCTCCCTCTTGAAAAAATATCACAGTCAACAGCTCTTCAAAACGATACAATATGGTGAAAAGTAGGGCAGACCTAGGTTAGGTGAAATATCAGTGCACAATGCTTTTTAGGAAACACACTCTTTGCTTGTGAGTTTAAGAGATCTACCAACACATCTATACCTCTGTCTCCAATGTTAGAATTCAACCATCAACATCCTCTGCCCTTCAGTGTTCTGTTCACCTTTGGAAAATCCCTGTCAACAAATTTACAGTAGTGAAAAAAGAGGGGCAGATTGCTAGAAGGGGCTTGTTGTGATAAGTGCTTTGATTACCCTGTTCTTGAAACCTTTAGATGTCCATCAATACACTTTACTTCCTGCTCAAGGAGGCTTTCAACCATTAAAAACCTTGCCCTGCATAAGTGTGCCCACTTTCCACTGATCTTGCACATGTGAAATCAACCCTTAGCCTTTAGGCAGTCAATACACAGTATTGGAGCAAAAATGACAGAGCTTTTTAGGAGACTACAAAGCTTTTAGACAGCAAATGTGTGAGTTTTCCTTTTGTCAAAACAATCAATGGTCCCTCATGAATGTAGCCTTCTGGTGATATTATGAAAACCTTTGCTTGAATGGATGGAAACTTTGTCAATAAGTTTTGAACAATACAAGGTAGCCAACTAACAATCATTGAATACTGTATTTTTATGAGTAAGGTGAACTAGCTTCCTCCGGAGCTTCAATCTATACACTTATGCTTGACCAAGAACCCTCTTTCCCATTAAAATTTACTGTTCTCTGTGTATGTTATTTTCACTTAAACAAAAACATGCTCATTTTAAAGTTAACCTTGTTGTGGATATACAGTCAGAATCATATTTCAGAGCGGAGGTAACAGGGTTTTAAAAGCTTCAAAGTTTGAGCAAAGGCTGTAAGGGTTTCTCTTTTTCAAAATGATGAAGGCCTTTTAAAAATGAAATATCAGTCTTTGGGGAGAAAAAACTTTCAACCATACATGCTTTTCCAACCGATATACCCATGCAAAAAACTGACTTTTGTCACTTTGCAATTTCGGGAATGTGAATGAAAACTCGAAATACCTCTTGAAGACGTTGAAAACAACCTTGGAGGAGCTTTGGATCGGCTCTGGAAACCTTTTAAACTGCACGGTACTCTTTAAATATTGAACGTCGCGCAAACAAAGCCTGTCGGGTCGACCTGTCGGGTGGCGTACAGGCGCGCCGCTGGTTTATACAGGCGCGTCGCGCCAATACTATCTGCCAGTGCAAACGCCCTTTCAGGCACGTCGCGCGTGTTTCCAGGCGCGTCGCTCGGCGTTCAAAAGGGCTCGGCTCTGCAAATTGACCCAAAAATTGTTGCTTTGGTGCTCGAGAGGCACGGGGTCTGGTTTTCAGTTTTGAAATTGAAAATATTTCCCTCGACCTTACACTCTTATATCAATTTAAAACAAAACTTCAACGGTCTTAACTTTTGGAAAAGCAACGTTGGTTTTTAACTCTGTTTTGTTTTAAAACAGTGGGTTTGTCATTTTGAATACATAAACCCAAAACAATGACTCTGACCCCGAGCTTTAAACCTTGACAAACAACTCAACGATTTCTTCATCACTGCAGCCACTGTGTTTTAATAATACAGGTAATATTTATGATGCATAACAACCCTTTATAAGACTGTCAAAAAGCTTTCAAAACTGGATAATGACCGGTGCTAAAATGTATTGACTGTTCCCTTTGCAGAAATGCCTCCCGCTACTTGTGGAGTATGCCTTTTCTCTTATGCTTGCCTCATTGTAGCTGGTTTCTTTTTATGCTTGCCAAGCTCTTCAAAACTAGATGATGACTTGGGATAAAATGACGTGACTGCTCCTTTCTTTGCAGAAATGTCTCCTCCCTTAAGCTTGGTTTGACAGAGCCCTGTAGATGTCTCTTTGATCGAATTTGCAATAGTGAAGTGCTTCATGGGTTTTGAGTGCTGCCCAGACCTAATAAAACTCATTTCTAGAAACCCTGCCTTAATCTGCTGATGGCTATATGATGAGCAGGCTTTGGTAAAAGCTCTTTTTGTTCATGGTGTCAATCCCTGCTTTCAGGTGATTTACAAGCTTTTCCCTGGACTGTAGCGCCTTCTTTAGGTTGCATTCTTTCACACTATACTTCACTGTTTACTCAAAAGGATCTCCTTCAGACTTCTGGGCAAGGGATAGTGGAGTACTGTTTTAACCATTGCCTTTAAAGAAACTGCTCCTTGTGGTATAAATGCATGCATATGTTCAATATTGTCCCCTTTCTACTATAGGTACAGTTTGACAGATATTCTCATTTTGAATAGGAAAACCAATACTTTTGTATCATAAGCACTATTATTTACCTGTGCAATGACTTCTATTCAATTTCTTTGTATCCTTCCATTGCATTTTATGTCAATCAGTTTCAGCAACCTGCAATGGCTTTGGCCATCTGCTCATACATGGAGGAGGCTCTTCATTAGGTAAGGTATCTGAAGGTGTTTTGACAACTCTGTTTGACACAGCTTTTCTCTGGATGTAATGGTAAGTGAACCTCTTGAAAAACATCAATATTAGCATCCCTTCTTTGCAAGTATCACTGTATTTCAGAAGAAACCCTAACCACAGTGACACTGTTTCTCTGCACCGCTCTAAGGGTGACAGGAATATCATCATTTGTTTTGGTCATCTCATGACGAACTATTTGAAGGATAGTCTTTGTGACTATGGAGGTCAGTGTCTTTTGAGAAACCAAAAAATTTCTTCCTGCCTGTGTAATGGCATTTGTTAACAGCATCTATTCCATTTGATCTTGTGGAAAATAGGCTGCTTAAGATTGGAATGTTTACTGATGACATGCTTTCTAAAGTTCAACAATTCACATGATTTGCAAGTTTGAAATGACCTCCTTTATCAGACCAGACTCCCCTTTCCTTTGAGCTAGCATATTTCCACTATATTCCTGTTATGACCATCAGTCACATTCATAAAACCTGGAGTTTTTGTTTCATTGTTCAGTAAAGGCAAACCTGGACTTTTGCAATCTTCTAAGTCAATACTGGCCTGCGCCCTCTGCTTATGGATGAAGGAGGCGCCCTAACCCTCTGCTTGTAAATGAAGGAGGTTCTGGGCCTTGACAATTTACCAGTTTGCTGAGACAGTGGTGACCCTTTCTTACTGTGATTTTCATGCTGGAAAGAGTTGTAAGGTCCTGATGAGTGACTTTTGTTTTGCAGCTTCATCTCAGGCTCATAATACATTTAGAAGCAGTTGTTCCTCTAACTGTAGATCAAGCATTTAATCCTGAGATGAAGTTATATTTCCTGCCTTTGTAGAAACCATAGAACACTGTGAAAAACCTAATAGTCAGCTTGAGATTGGGGTTTATGTAGTGTTGAGATCTAGGGGATGTGAGTGGCGCGACTTAGAGCTGTTTGTCAATTTCATTTGCAAAGTGGGAGGTCAGTCATGGTAGGTCTGTTACAGATGGAGGCTTTTTGGCTTTTTGATGATTGCCAAGGGTAAAATGCCTTAAAGCGCCACTTCCTAACATAGGGGAGACTTTTGAAATAGATGTGGATTTGCCTTTTAAAGCTGATGGGCAGACCAGTAAGGCTGAAGCTAGATAGGATAGTGGTAGTGAGGTTTTGATTTTGACATGGGTGGACTGAAAAGTAGAAGGGCGAAAAAAGTTTTTAGGAGGGTTTTCTAGATGAAAAATTGACATAAGGAAATCAGCTTCTAGAAAACTCAGCTATAGATATAGTCATCACTAACATGTAAAAAATATTGATGGCTAACAGTGGCTCCATTTGGGGAGGGCAACTCCTCGTCAGGAGGTGTCCAGAATTCAGATCTTTGGCTTATGAAGACCAGTGCCTTATCCATTGGCGCAAAATTTACCCTTCTTTTGATGTTATTTCTGAAAAGTAACAGCATGGTTAACATCAATGATACTTCTACCTACCCCACTATCTTTTCTAACATTTTTTCTTCTCTTTGGCGCATTTGAACTAGCAGCCTTTTGACAATGCATGTTTTTTCTTTTTGCAAAATGAACCTATCTATTTCTACTCTTATATCTGCTGGGAGTTCAGATTAAACTGATGAACTCCTTCATTACTCTACCTAAAGCTAGATCGACTGTCAAGATTAAGCAGTTTGACAGGATTTTATTCTCTAATCTAAAACATGAAGTTCAAAAATGATCAAATCAGGATTAGGCAGTCTGATTTGTCATGCATTTGTGGCATAAAAGACAAGCTGCACACAAATGTTATTTTGCAAAAAGGAAACTAGACAAGCGGGGTTAAGATGTACAATGTATTTTTCATCCCTCGCTTCTCTCTTTGGTTCTGTTTTAGGCATGTGGAACCAGAATCTCTCCCTAATCTAAGCTCTGTGATAAGTCAATCTTACACAATGTTGACTATCTTTGCACTCACTAACTTATCGGCAAATAAATTTAAACATGCTCAGCTATGATTAGGCTAGATAGCTGAACAAGACATTGAAGTACTAGTAGCGGCATTTAGACTTGCGCGCTTTCCGAAGGACTGTTTTTTGGAACATGGGGCTTTACCACTGCTTTTTAGAAACTGCCCTCTTTTTCTACTTTTCATTGTTTTTTGTATTTTCTGCTTTTTCACTTTTTCTTCAAACAAACTACAAATGAAAAGGTGCTCACAGGCTAAGCTTATTTTCTATTGTTGTCTTTCTATCCTGATCTAATCTGTACACAATAGACATTTGTTTGGTGAACTCTTTTTTCCAATGCAACCAGTCAAGTAGATGCTCACATGGGTGATTCTGGTTTAGTTCTTTCATGATGCGGAAATAATGAAAAGGCCACTCCCATTTGGTTTGTTTCTGGATAGTAGAGCTTAAGTTTTTTCTCATTCTTGGTAGCAACTTGTTTATTATAGAACCCACTACCCCTACAGATTTCTCAAGGAAAACAACAAATAGATCTTGGAATAATACCTGATCTAGAGGATTTGATACATAGGATTTATTCAAGACTACTCTTTCAGACTTCTCAAGGAAAACAAAAAATGGATCTTGGAATAATACCTGATCTAGAGGTTTTGAGATATAGGCTTCATTTAGGACTACTCTTTCTTCCACTTGGCTATATTTGGGACCCCCCTGGTAAAGCAATTCTTCCTCATGATCACTCGAACTGTCAGACTCATCATGTATTGCAGTGTAGTTTTCTTTCCAAGCTGATGTGTTTTGATTAAGTGGACTGAAAACTGTGTGAAGGTCATCAGGTTGATGAACAAGGATACACTTTGACAATAAATTATCTTGAAAGGACAGTGTGACAACTCCCATGTGTTTATTAACCTCTACTTCTTCATCTGCAATTTGTAACTCAATGGAACTTGGTGGCTGCAAATCTGGAGTTAAGGAAGATTCCATGTCCAAAATGATTTCTTCAACTATTTCAAGAAAAGGCTTCTCATTTACAACCTTCTCGAGGATTTCATCATCTTCCTCAAACTCATCATCAAAGCTGAAAAACTGTTGATTTCCAATCATGTGCATGTTATCTCTGACGGGCTGAAGTGAAGTAGAGCAAAGAGTCCGAGACTCTTCACTTACTTCTAAACTCTCAAGGTTCTCCTCATGAGTGTCATAGATGACCGGTAATGGCTGCTTACTTTTCTCAAATTTATGAAACTGAGCTTCCTCCCAAAAATCAAAAACTGAGTTTTCTACAAAGTTAGCTTCTGTTTGGAAATCATCATCATAATCAAAATATTGATCAAACCTTGGAAAATCATCATTATAATTAATCTCATCAACCATGCATATTGGACTATTAGATTTCTTTTCTTCAAATTGATTTACAAATTTACTTTTTGACTTATGATATGCAAGATAAACAGGAGAAAGATTAGAAAAGTTGTGGTTATGTGAAGATTCAGAGGCCGTCTGTATGTTTATAAGTTGATCTATTTCCTCTTCAGTTAAAAAGGGAGGCATTTTCCTCTCTCCACAACAATCCTCTTTCTCTTGGGAAATCTGATTTAAAGGATGAATGTCTTTTTGGGCTTCACCTATGAGAGATGATGAATCATCACTCATGTCTTTAGAGAGATCCTGTGGGTTCTCTTTCATTTCTTGCTTGTTTTCATCTTCAACCAATTCTTTGTGATGTTGAGGATAGTTATCATGTAATTCATGAGTTTTTTCTGATAGATGTTCAGGGGGCCAATTTGCTTTTATGAACTCAAATGACTCCCAGCATAAAGGTAGAGATCCTAC
This sequence comes from Pinus albicaulis, assembly GCA_034641835.2. Taxonomy (NCBI): domain Eukaryota; kingdom Viridiplantae; phylum Streptophyta; class Pinopsida; order Pinales; family Pinaceae; genus Pinus; species Pinus albicaulis. The sequence goes on from CM076576.1 coordinate 838,808,518, forward strand.
AGGTTTTGCTTTATCTTCTATCTTAGATTTGAATTCCTCTTCAATCAGCTTTGCTTGATTTAGGTGAGAGTTAACTTGAGCAGGGTTTCCCTGAATAATTGCTGAGAGATCTTTAGGATGCAAATTTTCTTTCAAAGTCTGGAATGATTTAAAGCATAAGGGTATAGATCCTAAAGGTTTTGATTCTTCTTCCATTTCAGAATCTGTGATTTCAAAATGGCTGATAGTGTCTTTAGAGCATTCCTCTAGGTTCTTTATTAGGCCTAAACATTTGACCTGACTTGAGTCAAAGGAATACATGTTTTTGTAGGGTTGAGTTACTTCTAGTCTTAGGTTTTCCATGACTTCTTTAGGCATGAGGTTATGGGAGGCACCATAATCTAACATGGCATTATGTAATATCTTGTCCCGTATGTTCAGGCTTACATAGGAAGGAGAAACAGATCCTTCTTGATATTGACCTTCTATTTTTGGGCCGGATAAGAGCTCGGGTTTGTTTTCAGTTAGATTTAAAGTATTTGCCTTGCTCCCTATGTCAAAAACTTTGAAAATTTGAGATCTATACCTATCTATAGTTATTAGCTCAGTAAGGGGTATGGTAATTTTTATTTCGGAAACTTCCCCTTCGAAACTAAAAGGAGTTTGTAGTTTGGGCAGATTTGTTTCAGCTTTTTCGGACATGACCTTTTCTATGCTCTTAATTTTCTGACTCTGATTCGGGACTTTGTTTGACACCGTTACTTCGGGGGTTTTTGTAGAGGTGCTAAGAGTATATGAGCTAAGACTTGTTTGAATAGCTTTATCCTTGTTTTGGTCAATTTTCTTGGCCACAATTTTGTTGCTATCCATGGATTTTTTAGGGATGGTGTCAGAGGTTTTAGCAGTGTCAGGGCTACCCTTCTTGGAGTGGTCTTGGTTTTTTCTGCTTCTAAGGTTATACTGCCTATGAGCTTCTATAATGGCATTCTGAAAATCTATGGCAGGATCTTCGAGATCTTCATAGTCGGTTTCGTCCTGACTTGGGGAGCACAACTCTTGCTCTTTTGCTGTGAGGTAAACCTTACTCTCGTTATCAGAACCTATGAGTTTCCAATGATTTTCATCAATGGGTGCGGTATCCTTATTCTCTTCATCAACATAATTCTCACTAAAGGATGGTCTGATCTGCTGATCATTTCCTCTTGGTTTATTTTGAGACTGATCTTTTCTAAAGCCTTGTTTTCGGTTTTGAGGGTTTGGTTGGTTGTCCCTAGGAGGCACTTTTTCACTCATTTTTTCCCACATCTTTGTCATGGATTTGATCAGGCCATCTATTCTAGGATCTAGGGAAGGAGATGAAGTGGAGACCTTATCTCTATATGGGACTTTTCCTTCTATTCTAGTCCTGGCTCTTTTTTCTGCTAAGTTGGCTTCTGTTTTTATGGCTATTTGTTGCATTTCCTCTAGGGTAGGGGGATCCTTGTCTCTCAGATGATACGTCATGTCTGGATCAAAACCCTCGGGGAATTTTGCCAAGACTAAACCGAGTGGGGGTTTGAAGTGAGGTGGGAGGGCGTTATGCACATTGTTGAACCTAGTGCAGTATGCCTGGACACTTTCCCCATTTTCCCGTTTTAGGTTGTTATATTCTGACAGGATTTGAATAGGGTTCCTTCGGACTTCCCACTTGTTCGTGAAGACTTGGTAGAGTTCTAGGATGTTGTGGATGCTGTTTGGAGGCAAGATTTTAAACCATTTTTTGGGTTCTCCACCCAGGCTTTGGGCGAATATTCTCATTCTGACGGTTTCGTCGTGTACTTCCATGTATTCAAAAGCATCGCTAATCCTACTTACATGCTGTTGGGCTGTGGTGGTGTCTTCTCCGGTAAAGTGTGGGATTTTGTCTTGATATTTATTTGGGAGAGGAGCCAAGGGCGGTGGCAACAACAAAGGTGCGTACCAGGCTGCCATGACGGGAGCTAATGGATGATGTACAAGATGAGGACTAGTGGGATGAGCGGAGGTGGTTTGAATAGGGGTTCAAGATCGTCAAAATTTATCTTACTATATGATTTTCTTCTGAGAAGAGTTTTTGATGACTCTAATTCAAAAGGTGAATCTGGTAGGATAGTGAGATGTTTAGGTACTGATCTTGTTTTATGGATGGATCTACCAGTAGCTAGATGGTCAGTTTCAGAAGCTTGCCGCAGAATCTTCTCTGGGTCATCTACTATGATAGGGGGATTTGGGTCTAGATGGGATCTGGTGTTAATTCTTCGTGAAGCCAGATTTTGGATCTAGAGTTTAGAGAGAATGGTATTGGTGAATGTTCTGGGTGGGTGGTCTCTCTAAAGTTCTACTAAGGTGAAGGATGGTCAAAATAAAAGGGATGAACTAGTGGAGTTGCTAGGTGGAACTTGGTTGTTTTGTGAAGATAGCTATGGTCCACCACCGGTAACTAATCTGGAAATATTTTTTAGATTTTCTGAAGTTATGTGCAGCCTATGGTTTAAAGTATCCTAGACTTGTTTCAACACTTTGCTAGGGTGATGAGAACAAAAAGAGTTTACTCTAAATGGGTCTATGGACTGCTTGCTTGTTTAAGTATCTAAAGGACCAAAGAGTCTATAAGAGTTTGCTAGACTATCATGTACCTCAGTGTCCCATCATCTCCCGCTATGTTAGTGAGCGATGGGATAGGTCTATCGGATAGTAACCTAGAGTTTGGTAAAATAGTAAGGCCTACTAGAGGTTAGTGGAGTCGCCAGGTGGATTGTCAGTTGTTTTGAGGTATACTTGTATGGTCCACCACCAATATTGACAAAAACCAATCTAAGGGAGTGTTTTGGGGTTTTTTGAGTTTTATGTGCCTACAAGGTTTGGAAGAGTTTCCTATAACTGACTCATCATTTTGCTAAGATGGTGAAAGAGCTATTTCTACTCTTCAAACAATCTCTAAGTTTACTAAGCTTGATTGAGACTTCGGGAGTTACTAAGTTGTACTTAGATTGCCACTAACTCGGAAGGTCCTACTGTGAGTGTGACTATGTTACTGAGCAGTGGGATAAGTCAATCAGATAGTATTCTTAAAGGTCTCTACAGATAAGGGAAACTAAGCTTGTTTAATACTCAGGGTCCCACCGTGATCGCCATTATGTTAGGGTGGCGATGAGGTGGCTCACTGGTAGGTATTCTTGAAAATAAGGGACTTATAGAGTTCTAAGGTGTCCTTAGATTGTCACTAACTCAAAGTCCCACCGTGATCGCCATTATGTTAGGGTCCCGTGATTTGGCCGATTGGCTAGCCAAATGACGATGTAACATCAAACCAAGCTTTGGAGCCCAAGGACCTAGCCTTCTTGGACTCAGAGAGGGCTCTCTCTATATGTGTAAAAGATGTCGGTGTGTTTACTTGTAGTGTTCTGATATTAGGCTAGTTATGAAGTGTGTTTTTGGTTTTTTTAGTTTTTTAGTTTGTGAGGGATAAAACTGATCAAATACATAAACTGGATAACAAGATGTAGATAAATTGGGCTATGGGGTCAAACAGGTCAAGGAAGCTATGAGGTGATGATGTAAGGCTGCTGTAGGGCCGATTTGATTCACGGTAGAAGGGATCTTTGGGAAAAATGGATTAAATGGACAACAAGTTGGTGAAAGACAAGGGATTTCAAGTGTAACTAGTTTATAGCAGACATAAACATGTTATAGCAAGCCATTAATCATGCTAAGTATAACTATAAACTAATTAATACATAGAAATCAAACATTCCAGCCATACATAGAGGTATAAGACCCTCTAACTTCGGGAAATGGCTATCAGACTTTGGGGAAAACACATAAGACAAACTAACAACTCATAAACTACGCCAGAATGCCTAAACATAGTCTCTAAGTCATTGGGCACTTTGACAAACAAGCTTTCATAGTTTTAGGCAAAGGGCTAGATCGGGACTAGGCCTCTTTGGTTCAACAAGATGATCAACAAATCAGTCAAAGAGAAAGTTTTATGGACAGAACTATGGGCAGCTAGTAGGTAGGTAGGGCAAACCATATATCCTACTCAACATACATAGAACTTATGAATAAAACTTAGCAACAATACCTTAAGTTACTAAAGAGCAACTAAGAATTCTTTAGCATAACTAAGGGAGAAGAAAACATCAAGCTATGAAGATTCAGGGATTTTGAGGTGCCTCCATGGGCATATCTCAAAATCAATCTTTACTGATCTATAGCAGCAAGAAATATGTATTATGAATGAAAACTAGAAGACAAAACATATCAAGAGACACTATACCATTCTACTATGTCAAGGAATCCATCAACAAGCCTTCACCATTCCTCAAAAGCATCCAAGAGGCAGTCCAAAAATCATAACTCAAGTGTATTCTTCAAAGCTCATATGACCAATGTATTAATTCTTCTCTCAAGTTCAGCCTCTGATTTACAATGAAACCCATGGAATAAATAGGCTTGAGGGAGGAAAACCTCATGGAGCAACTAGTTATCCCATTGGCCAAGTCAAAATATCTAAACTTGTCCTTGAGGCTTTGCAAAGCCCAAGGCACAAAATATCCCATAAAATATCTAAAAAACTGCTAAAAACAGAAATTATATTGACTTTACATGATTTCCCAATGATAAAAATAGCTTAATGCACATTTGGGAAAAGCAGATTTTTGGAGTTCAAAAATTACAAAAATACTTCATATTTATGCCTGAAAAAGGTCCCCTGACTTGCTGGATGCAAATGGCAGCCTTCCTGATGTCTAAACGAGGCTCATGATGGCCCGTTGGAAAGCTCTCTGTGTCTGCTTTCCATTGCAAGTGAAATCACCTCAATCTGATCTTGGAAAGTCCCTCAAAACTGTACCTGTGTGCAAAAACCCAGAAAATAGCAGGCTGCTGATATGGCGGGCAGAATGTGCAAAAAGAGGGTGTTTTTCGCCAATTTGAGGGGGCGAATGATCTTCAAATGCCCTGAAAATCGCTGGAGAGCTGCTCATGGAATTATGGCATCCATCGGTATCATCCTCCTCCCTTGACGACTCATCAAACTGAAATGGCGCATTTATGAGTTTTTTGGCCAAAAACCCAAAAAATGCCAAAAAACAAAAAGTTTCCGAAACAGGCTCAAAATTGGCATGCATGACCCTCAAGGGTCCATAGAAACATGCTCCGAAGCTGAGGCCAAAATATCAAGGGCTGATATGCTTTTCCCTTCCTTCCGTGCTAGGCGCTTCTCCTTCAACTTCTTCAATTTCTCTTGTGCTACCTTTAATTTTCGCTTGGCAAACTGATTTAGCTTCTGAAAGTGAAGAGTCCTCTTTCTTTGTAGCTCAAGATCCCTGTTTGCCTTCTCAAGCTTTGTTTCCAAATGCTGGTTAGCCCTCTCAAGCCATGCTTCTTTGTTTTCCTCAATTTCCTGCTCAAGGAGGGCAATGAGAGGAAAGGCTTCGAAATGAGCTTGTTCTTCTGCTCTCTGCTTTTCCAAGGCTCTTCTAAGCCTGATGGTCCTAGGCCTCTTCCGCCTAGGCTGCTCTTCCTCCTCTTCATCATCAAAATCGCCAATGAGCTCTTCAATTCTTACTTGCGCCTTTTCTGCCTCTTTCTTATACTTGATTGCCCTTGCCTCATGAATAGCTGCATGAAACTTCATTTGTTTGTTTTCAACCTCCAAGAAGTGGTTGAAATTCCTTGCCCTTTGAAGGTCTTCTTGTAACACCTCAATTTTCCCCTCTTTGTGAATGAGGAGGTTTTCAAGGAGGCGGGCCTCATTGTCACTGTCATCGCTTGGGATAGGGATGACAGCTAATTCACCTCCATGCTTGGCACTTTCTTCAATTTTACTTTTGCCTTTGAAAGCCAATCTGGCGCTTTTCCTCCTTGGCATGATAGAAGATGTCTTTTTGGGCAATTTCCTCTTGCTAGGAGTGACCTTTGTCACTGTTTGGATGGCAGCCTTAGCTTGCTGTTCCTCATCAATGTTTTGTCCAATTTGTGTTTCAAGAGGTGTTTCAATTTCTTGCCCAACTTGCTGTGCTTCATCAACTGTCTGCTGCTGTCCCTCAACATCCAAATGCTGCTCATCAATGTGTACCTGTGGTTGTTCTTCACTTTGTATCTGTTGTCCTTCATCATCTGCCTGCTGTTGGCCTTCATCTTGTATCTACTGCTGGCCTTCATCCTGTATCTGCTGCTGTTCACTGCCTTCTCCTTCTCCCTGTGGTTCACTGCCCTCTCCTTCTCCCTGTTGACTTGGCTGCCCAGTAGTCATTTTGAGTTTTTTAGGTGTAGGCCTACTAGACAAAGGCACTGGGCGATGAACAGGCTGAGTAGGAGACACATGAACAGGAGGGACAGTGGCAAAATCTGAATGGCTAATGAATGAATCCCATGAAATCCCCTTCTTCTCTAGCTGGTGTAAGAAGATAATCTTGATCAAGGAATGATGAAAGAGAGAAGGGATTTGCTGAGGTGGAGCCTTCTTTTGGACAGTAGCTGCCATTTTCTCTATGCTTTTGGACAAAAGTACGGAAGGTTTAGTTGCCTGCTTCTGGTAAAATGCATCAACAAGCGGACATGGTAGGCATAAATTTGATTAAACCTCCCTTCACAAGTGAAATATCTCATTATGGCTTTCATCAGTGGAGCATAACTGTCAAGAAGATAGGAAAAAGGGAAAATAGCAGTGATGTTTTCCTTATGTTCAGGCTTGATGAAAGGTTTATAATCCTCTAAATCAAGATGAGCTTGTTTAAACCACTTTTCACCATGATACGGGATCTTGGTAGCTTTGGACACATACCTTGGGGAGATTTTGAAATCAAGACCCGCCAATTGGAAGTGTTTGTCCTTGAATCTCAAAGCGCACAAATGTGTTAGTGGCGAAAAACTCTTGACTTCTTCTATCCTTTGGCAGAAATCAAGACAGCCTACTTCATGGAAATTGAAAAGCACAGATGGGTGAGCATTGATTTCTTCTATGGAGATAGGCTCATATCTCTTATGTGGACCGCTCATGTGATCTTGCTTCGGAGGCATTGTGACTTGAACAAGCTTTGAAAGAGGCAAACTGCCTTCACTCTATGAAAAATGTTCTGCTGGATTGAAACTAGTCACTAGACTGTTTGGACAGATTAGACAATGTGGTTAGGATAGATTGCAACAATGTTTCTTTGAATAAACCACCTCTGCACTCCTTAAAAACAGCCCTTCAACTCTGGATGCACTTCAGCCAGGCAAACTTTTAATATGGTACCATGTGTAAAGATGAGACAAACTGTTGTGTAGATTCCCTGTGCACAGTTTTAAGCAATCACTCCTCTTGTGAATTTGTTAGAGGCTAACCAACACTTGTATTTGTGTCTCTAAGACCAATCTTCAAATATTAAAAACCCTGTTCTTCAGAAATGGTCTCCCTCTTGAAAAAATATCACAGTCAACAGCTCTTCAAAATGATACAATATGGTGAAAAGTAGGGCAGACCTAGGTTAGGTGAAAAATCAGTGCACAATGCTTTTAGGAAACACAATCTTTGCTTGTGAGTTTAAGAGATCTACCAACACATCTATACCTCTGTCTCCAATGTTAGAATTCAACCATCAACAACCTCTGCCCTTCAGTGTTCTGTTCACCTTTGGAAAATCCCTGTCAACAAATTTACAGTAGTGAAAAAAAAAGGGGCAGATTGCTAGAAGGGGGCTTGTTGTGATAAGTGCTTTGATTACCCTGTTCTTGAAACCTTTAGATGTCCACCAATACACTTTACTTCCTGCTCAAGGAGGCTTTCAACCATTAAAAACCTTGCCCTGCATAAGTGTGCCCACTTTCCACTGATCTTGCACATGTGAAATCAACCCTTAGCCTTTAGGCAGTCAATACACAGTATTGGAGCAAAAATGACAGAGCTTTTTAGGAGACTACAAAGCTTTTAGACAGCAAATGTGTGAGTTTTCCTTTTGTCAAAACAATCAATGGTCCCTCATGAATTTAACCCTCTGGTGATATTATGAAAACCTTTGCTTGAATGGATGACAACTTTGTTAATAAGTTTTGAACAATACAAGGTAGCCAAGAATACTGTATTTTTATGAGTAAGGTGGATCAGCTTCCTCCGGAGCTTCAATCTATACACTTCTGCTTGACCAAGAACCCTCTTTCCCATTAAAATTTACTGTTCTCTGTGTATGTTATTTTCACTTAAACAAAAACATGCTCATTTTAAAGTTAACCCTGTTGTGGATATACAGTCAGAATCATATTTCAGAGCGGAGGTAACAGGGTTTTAAAAGCTTCAAAGTCTGAGCAAAGGCTGTAAGGGTTTCTCTTTTTCAAAATGATGAAGGCCTTTTAAAAATGGAATATCAGTCTTTGGGGAGAAAAAACTTTCAACCATACATGCTTTTCCAACCGATATACCCATGCAAAAAACTGACTTTTGTCACTTTGCAATTTCGGGAATGTGAATGAAAACTCGAAATACCTCTTGAAGACGTTGAAAACAACCTTGGAGGAGCTTTGGATCAGCTCTGGAGACCTTTTAAACTGCGCGGTACTCTTTAAAGATTTAACGTCGCACAAACAAAGCCTGTCGGGTCGACCTGTCGGGTGGCGTACAGGCGCGCCACTAGTTTATACAGGCGCGTCGCGCCAATACTATCTGCCAGTGCAAACGCCCTTTCAGGCGCGTCGCGCGTGTTTCCAGGCGCGTCGCTCGGCGTTCAAAAGGGCTCGGCTCTGTAAATTGACCCAAAAATTATTGCTTTGGTGCTCGGGAGGCACGGGGTCTAGTTTTCAGTTTTGAAATTGAAAATATTTCCCTCGACCTTACACTCTTATATCAATTTAAAACAAAACTTCAACGGTCTTAACTTTTGGAAAAGCAACGTTGGTTTTTAACTCTGTTTTGTTTTAAAACAGTGGGTTTGTCATTTTGAATACATAAACCCGAAACAATGACTTTGACCCCGAGCTTTAAACCTTGACAAACAACTCAACGATTTCTACATCACTGCAGCCACTGTGTTTTAATAATACAGATAATATTTATGATGCATAACAACCCTTTATAAGACTGTCAAAAAGCTTTCAAAACTGGATAATGACCGGTGCTAAAATGTATTGACTGTTCCCTTTGCAGAAATGCCTCCCGCTACTTGTGGAGTATGCCTTTTCTCTTATGCTTGCCTCATTGTAGCTGGTTTCTTTTTATGCTTGCCAAGCTCTTCAAAACTAGATGATGACTTGGGATAAAATGACCTGACTGCTCCTTGCTTTGCAGAAATGTCTCCTCCCTTAAGCTTGGTTTGACAGAGCCCTGTAGATGTCTTTTGATCGAATTTGCAATAGTGAAGTGCTTCATGGGTTTTGAGTGCTTCCCAGACCTAATAAAACTCATTTCCAGAAACCTTGCCTTAATCTGCTGATGGCTATATGATGAGCAGGCTTTGGTAAAAGCTCTTTTTGTTCATGGTGTCAATCCCTGCTTTCAGGTGATTTACAAGCTTTTCCCTGGACTGTAGCGCCTTCTTTAGGTTGCATTCTTTCACACTATACTTCATTGTTTACTCAAAAGGATCTCCTTCAGACTTCTGGGCAAGGGATAGTGGAGTACTGTTTTAACCATTGCCTTTAAAGAAACTGCTCCTTGTGGTATAAATGCATGCATATGTTCAATATTGTCCCCTTTCTACTATAGGTACAGTTTGACAGATATTCTCATTTTGAATAGGAAAACCAATACTTTTGTATCATAAGCACTATCATTTACCTGTGCAATGAATTCTATTCAATTTCTTTGTATCCTTCCACTGCATTTTATATCAATCAGTTTCAGCAACCTGCAATGGATTTGGCCATCTGCTCATACATGGAGGAGGCTCTTCATTAGTTAAGGTATCTGAAGGTGTTTTGACAACTCTGTTTGACACAGCTTTTCTCTGGATGTAATGGTAAGTGAACCTCTTGAAAAACATCAATATTAGCATCTCTTCTTTGCAAGTATCACTGTATTTCAGAAGAAACCCTAACCATAGTGACACTGTTTCTCTGCACTGCTCTAAGGGTGACTGGAATATCATCATTTGTTTTGGTCATCTCATGACAAACTATTTGAAGGATAGTCTTTGTGACTATGGAGGTCAGTGTCTTTTGAGAAACCAAAAACTTTCTTCCTGCCTGTGTAATGGCATTTGTTAACAGCATCTATTCCATTTGATCCTGTGGAAAACAGGCTGCTTAAGATTGGAATGTTTACTGATGACATGCTTTCTAAATTTCAACAATTCACATGATTTGCAAGTTTGAAATGACCTCCTTTAATCAGACCAGACTCCCCTTTCCTTTGAGCTAGCATATTTCCACTATATTCCTGTTATGATCATCAGTCATATTCATAAAACCTGGAGTCTCTGTTTTCATTTGTTCAGTTCAAGGCAAACCTGGACTTTTGCAATCTTCAAAGTCAATACTGGCCAGCGCCCTCTGCTTGTGGAGGAAGGAGGCGCCCTAACCCTCTGCTTGTAAATGAAGGAGGTTCTGGGCCATGACCATTTCCCAGTTTGCTGTGACAGTGGTGTCTTTCTGTGATTTTCATGATTGAAAGAACTGTAAAGTCTGGATGACTACATTTGCAGGCCTTTCATATCTGAGGCTCAAGTTACATTTGCGACGATTGTTCACTCTAGCGTAGGTCAAGCATTTCATCACCGAGATGAAGTTATATTTCACCTTTTTAGAAACCATAAGAACAACATGACTAACCTAATAGTACGACTTGAGATTGGGGTTATCTTGAGTCTTTGAGATCTGGGGATGTGGTGCGTGTGACTTAAGAACATTTGTCGATTTGCAATGCAAAGTGGGAGTCGATCAAATAGTTCACAAGGAGATGGGAGGCTTTGGCTTACTTTTCGAAGATGATGCCAAGGGTAAAATGCCTTAAGCGCCACTTCCTAACATAGGGGAGGCTTTTGAAACAGACTTGGATTTTCCTTTTAAAGCTGATGGGCAGACCAATAGGGCTGAAGCTAGATAGGATAGTGATAATGAGTTTTGACTTTGACATGGGCGAACTGAAAAGTAGGAGGGCGAAAAAAAGTTTTATGAGGGTTTTCTAGATGACAGATTGACATATGGAATTCAGCTTCTAGAAAACTCAGCTATGGATATAGTCATCACTAACATGTGAAAATGCGGTGACTGCCGAATCCATGCAAGATCTCTCCAAAAAGGTCTATCAAATGAAGAAGGAAGGGCAAAGGAAGGATCCAAGAAGAAGACTTGAAGAGGAAGGTCCAAGCACTTCCTATCAATAGAAAATAAAACTGGAGAATCATAGATCTCCTCATAGATCTACTATGCCCAATTTCTTCGAAGAAGGTGAGAGGTATAGAAATGAAGAAAGAAGAGAACCTAAGACTCATGAGACTCTCAGTTTGTATCTTAAGGGGTACAAGGAATAGTCTAAAGCCTTCAAAGAAAGTCTAACTCTCCAAGAATTCTTTGAACTCAAGGAAGAAATAAGGTCCTATAGTAGCAATAGAAGGAAGAGGTACAATAGATTCTATTTTCCTACATTCGATGGATCTTCCTCAAGCAATGCTAAGGCTTGGAGGAGAGAGTTGGATACATTTTTCAGGCTACATCCTATAGCTGAAAAAGAGGCTGTCCAAATTGCATCACTTCATCTTTTAGGTGGAGACAAGGATTATTGGTTTAGTCACATGGAGCAATAAATGGTGACTAAATATTCAGATTTATTTCACCATTTGAGGAAGAATTTTGACGTGAAGAAGGCATAGATGTGCCACAAAGAGACATTTCCTAAGAAAATAAAGGAGGATGTCATTCTTGTCACTCTGGACAAGAGGTCACTTCATTCACCACCAGCTGTAGAAGTACTTGCATCTAGAGAAGAGACACTTGCAATCTTTCAAGATAGTCTTGAGGTCTTGACACATATAGTCCCATGCATGATTTAGGGGATGCATGAGGAAGAGGAGGAAGATTCCAGCACCGGTACATTGGTAGAAGAGCAACCATCTCTCTTACCAACAGTTGGAGACACCATTTTCCCAGTTTGAGGAACTCTTGTGTTCTATCAAGAGGTCCCCATACATCATTTGATCCAAGGTATGCATACACATTCATCACTTGTTGTTTCAGTAGATCTTATTGAAACTTTTGGGGACATTCCATTAGGGCCAATGCATAACCAAGGGTTAGATCTAAATTTTGATTTGAAGCAGAAACATATCACAACACAGAGGACCCTTGATCTAATCAAGGAGGAGATGAAAAGCTATCCCAGTTTTTCATGGATGGACTACATTCAACCTCTCGAGTTGAAGTGTAGAGTTTCAGAAGAAGTGATGAGCATGATCCTATGTATAATAACTAGTTATGAGATCAATATTGTACCTTGCTTTGAGACATTAGATGTATTACCTTGTAGATCTACAATGTTGTCACTTAGTAGCAGTGATAATAATGAGGCCCCATTATTCTTGGAGCATTCTGAAGATAGCTTCAATCATGAAGCAATGGAGGATAAGATGATGAATGGTAGACATCTAGTTATGAGAAATCTTTTCTCCTTTCTTGATGACACTTTCTCAATGAGAATCTCACAGCTCAAAGAGAGACCTCTACCCGCAGCAGATCCAGAACCTTATTGGTTTTGGAAGGCCATGGATGAGAAGAAGGCCTCATCAAGAGATCTCATTGGAGGTGCACTTCATCATTTCATGGAGTGCAAAGATCTTCATCAGTTGGAGGAGGTTGGTGTCCTACAATGGGAGGATACCAAGTATTTGTAGAATGAGATCCATCATCCACATTGGGATTAATGGTTGATAGCATGGAGCAAGGGGTTGCCAAACCACTTGCAGATATATGATACAGGCTAGAAAGAAGCATGGTTGCACTGGTTGCGCTTGGGTGAGTATGGTTACTACCCAAAAGTTCGTATTTTCTTGTCGCATGCCTTATGTCTCAGTGATAGAATGCATAAGAAGAAGGCATGGTTACTTTGGTTGTTAAGAAAAGAGTTTGGACATCAGATGTTAAATCTTATGTCCATGTATTTACTCTTGTTTGGGGTATGTCTCATATATCTACATGTATTTCTATTTTGGATGTATCTCATGTTCATGTATGTACTTGGGGTTGGGAGAAGGTATCACTCTCACATGATGTGGCATAGAGGAGCTTGTTTGTGTTATGTTGATGAGACATCTCACATGTCCATTTATTTATTGTTTCTCCATGACTTTCATCATGTTAATGCAATAAGGCAGTAGGAATCCTTGCTTCTTTGGTTACTGTTGGGAGAGTATGGGCTGAATTCTTCCCATACATTGCATGAGGATGGAAATAGGAGGCCTTACAACGCTGGCTTCTGTTAGGTGATTTTAGTCATTGTACTTGGTATAATGAGGATGTGATGGGGCAGAAATATGCCTTATTAAGGTGGCTTCTCTTAAGAGAATATGGCTACTACATTTGGTACAATGATGATGGGGTATGGCAGCAAGAGGCATTGCTAAGATGGCTACTTTTGAGAGAGTATGGCTCTCATATTCTCATTAATGATCTGACATGGCAACAAGAAGCATTGTTGAGGTGGCTTCTTTTGAGAGAGTATGGCTCTCTTACTTGTTATCATGATGATATAGCATGGAAGCAGGAGGCTTTGTTGTGTTGGTTGTTATTAGGAGAATATGGTTTGGCATTGTTCATGTTTTCCCATATGTCTCTACGTCTTGTTTTTCACTATGATGATGTGATGTTTGATTCCTACATGGCCAACATGGCTAATGATGAGGGCATTGATGTATGTAATCTACTCTATGTATCATGGGTTAGAGAGATAGTTCATGAATTTGGACTTTCCACTTTGGGAATGAACCACTTTATCTTATGTATCTCATGTATAGAGGAGAACTTTTGTCATCATATGGTTGCCACTTGGAGATTCATTGATGAGGATGGGTATCTAACTTTTCAATTGGGGGCCATTCTAGACATTCTAGAGGGGAAACATTGGAGCTGGACATACATGAAACATTGTGATAGATGGGAAGACCTTCCACATGAGGATGCCATTTGGAAGGAGGATGTTTGATGTAGCATCCGCTTTTGCAGTTGCTTGAAGACAAGCAACATTTTGCCGGGGAGGACTGTAATATTCCCAAATTTTCACTTGATTATTGGAATATTAGAGTTCTTAACTTTCTTAATGAATTAAGTAAATCAAAGGGTGGAGGGACCCATAATCCTCAATATGAATAAATATCCACTTTTTGTGTGTGAATGTGGATTAATTAAGCCTAGATCTACATATTGAGGTAGTTGAACAACTACTAATGTGAATGAAATTGGAGATCATGTCTCATTAATTGAGATAGATCATGGAGGTTGATACAGTCAACTAAGATCTTGAAGATGTCAAACAGAAGATCATGAAGCATTCATGATAAAGTGATGGAAGATGTTGTGAAATTAATTCACATGTGATGGAGAGAGTGTACATTGCACCTAGACATGATGGATGAATTGGTCAAATAGCGCAGTCAAACATGGAGGATCTTGTCCACATACACAATGCAATCTAGATGAGGGCCAAGGCATGGGAAGGCTAAAAAAATATATAAAGAAGATGAAGGCAACAATGGAAAACATTCTTGAGTTTATTGATGTTAAGGATCTGTTTAGATCTGGAATTGTCATGTGACATTCCATTGCTTTCTTGGGCTATTTAGCAGAGATTGCAAGTGCTGTTTAGCACAGGGTGTTCCTAGTCGAGAATCCCACCTCTTTCATTGAGTGATATATTGGAAGAGTATTTTACTTCATTCTACATCAGGAATTGGTGCCACATATCTTTTCCTACTTTCTGTAGACATTAATATTCAAAAATTACAGATTTCTGAAGATCAGTTTGGAAGGTGGAGGTTGTCTTCAGTATTTCAGTTGGAGAACTAGTGAAGGTTTATTCCTATCACCTTGGGCTTAAAGATCAGCATTCCCAGAGCTTCATATCAGATCTTACATCAGGCCAAAAGTTATTTACCTCCTAACAACAGTAATCCCTTCAAGAATTACATTGTCCATTTTGCGGATCCAAAAGGAGGAAGGAAGTTGCTAGCATTTCAGTTAGTAATCTTGTGAGGGATCATTCCCTCACCTTGCCATCAGTATTTCCATAAGCCTATAGTTTATTGCAGCATATTTCAGCAGGCAAAAGGCCTCTCTTTCCCTCACAACGCAGTTTATATTGGCAGTTGTGTTGCAGCAGCTGTAATCATCATTGGAGGATTGAGAAGCTAGATCTAGAGCTTCTAGCTTGTAGATTTGAAGGAGGGATCAACCCTTAAAGCTTAGATATGATCTTGTGACATATTTCAACCATCTATTTTTCAGATCTAGCTTCAGATCTGTAATTCCCAATATATCAATGATCAAATCCTAGGACGGTGATTTTCCAAAGTTGTAGATCTGGAAAATCCTTTCTAGGTTATCTTAGGAATCCATCACATTGGCCAGATCTTGAATCTTGGCATCATCTAAGCTCCATATTTGATTAGATATTCATTTTTCTTTTCAGCTTTCAGTCATATATTCACATTATGTTGAAGGGACAGCGCAACATTTGCTTTAGTGGCTCTCCAGTTACACAGTGCCTATTGTGGCATGTTTTCAGGGTGATTCTAGGCCATATCTTTGGCTAGATCTCCTCATATTTTGTACATTGTTTAACTAA
This sequence comes from Pinus albicaulis, assembly GCA_034641835.2. Lineage (NCBI taxonomy): Eukaryota > Viridiplantae > Streptophyta > Pinopsida > Pinales > Pinaceae > Pinus > Pinus albicaulis. Next base: position 838,824,266 of record CM076576.1, read on the forward strand.
AACTTATCCAATATAATAAAATGGCCCAGCTTCTCTGTATATTCTGTTGTTGTCTTTAGATTTATTTTTTATCTTTTTGTAGTTCTCATATTGTGTTTGAGTATTACTGCATTCTCCCTTTTGGGATATTACACCTTTCAGCATCATTTTCTCCTTTTTTCCTTTATTTTCATAAATAAAATGCCAATTAATGTCTTTTTGCCTTTTTCAATGCCTTTTCCAATTTCCTTAGCCATAATAAACCAAATAAACACCCACTAGGATGTTTTTCCCAACGTTTAGCTTGAAATATGTGTCCCATGACCTTGGTCTTATTTTTTCTTTATTAAATTTATTACATGAAATTTTAACGTGGGGTTGTTACATCACTAATATGAACTCACCCAAATACCACCCATAGCGTCTAATGTGACAAGTTCATGTTATAAAGAATTCTTAGTTATTCAACACTTTCTTGTGCATTAGTGCTTAACTAAGCTCTGCACTTTGGACCTTGGGACTACCCACATCATATGCGAACTCTTGGCTTTGCCCACATCTAGGCTCTCATTTTAAACTGAAGTTAACACCTCTAAGTTTTCCCGCATCCATACCTTTAGATCGCTTCACTTGAGTCTAGCCCCACACTCAGCCACTTTAGAGAAGCACACTAGTCCTCTACTCAGGAGGCACATTCTCTTAATTAAATGTCTCCATAATAGTTCCATTAAACCAAAATGAAGATAGGGAATGAAATAAATGTAAGGCTTGGTTTTATAAGAAACACCTCCGCCTCATTTCTTTGAATATGTGTCCACTTCCTTAGCTAATCAGTGTGTTACATTTCCACAATATTTACATGAAATTATTAGAACTCATACAATATTTATAAGAGGGAATATCACAAGGGCTCTCACAAATTTAGCTTATGACAGATGTTGATTCCGAGGTATTTGTATGGAGGAATTCCCTCAATGGAGTTGTTATAATAAATGAAAGTATCATAGGTGATATTTTTGGATTTAATTATCATGAATTTAGTTTTTCACTATTTATATTCATAACCATCTTGAAGAAGAAATATTGGAGGATTTTGATTTTCTTGCTAAGATTGCAATATCTCCTTGCTAAAAGAACAATATTGTCTACATAGAGGAGAAGATTCATGACCATACCAATGAACATGGAGCCAATGGACCTCGCATCTTCCAAAAACTCTTTTAACATATCAATATGTATGCTAACAAATGTAGGGGATAAGGGCTACACTTGCTTAATTTCAATCACATTCCAATATTGCATTTAATTTCTCTCGACAAAACCTAAATGATCCTAAGATTGGAAATAACATTATCATACAACCTTGTTACAACAACCCTCAATTCAAGGGAAACTATTATCTCTTCAAACCTCTTCCATAGAATTTTTCTAGGAATGGTGTCAAAAGCATTTCTAAAGTCAAGAAAACAACAAAAGAGATCAATTTTGTAATTTCAAAACTCAACTAAAATTATCTTAAGGGTAACAAGATGATCAAAGGTTGAATGATATCTCCTAACCATTGCTTTGCCTTTAGCCCATTTACCATGAATTTCAAATCAAATGCTATTTTTTTCCAAAATAAGCCCATACAAATTGGCTAAAATGTGGCTAATCATAATGAAACTGTAATTAGAAGAATGTTTTTATCCTTGCTCTTAAATATAGGTACAATAAGGCTTTCCATCCAAGGCTTAGGGATGTCTTCATTGCTAAATTAAAGAGTTTGTGTGTGTGCTGGATGAGGATATATTATCCCATTTTAAAAATGGCATCTTAGTAGTCTTTAATATCCTCAACTTTCCCATTAGCAAGATGTTTAATTTCAAATTCATTGTCTTCCAAGAAATTATTATTATTATTATTATTATTATTAATTATAAAAAAAATTCATAAATGAGTTAAACATAAACACACACACACACACATGCATTTGAAAAAACTTGTAACCAAAAAAACGTTGTAAAGCAGCACTAAATAATAAGAACTATATTAAAAAATAATAATAATAAAACATAATACCAACTAAATTTAAAAAGTAATAAAAATAATAGATTCTTTAAATTCATTTGGTTATATTGTAATTTTTTCTTTATTAATTAAATTGCAAACATTTTTTTTAAGTAATAATGCTTCTTATTCATAATCATGATATTTTAGAACATATAACCAATAAACATATAAAAACTTAACAACTTAACCATATACATTTGGTCACTTCATTGAAATGATGCCAATCTGACATGACGAAGTTGGAGGAAAAAATATTATAGACAACAAGTTGATCATTCTAGTTGGGACATCACCCAACATCTCCTTCTCCTCTTCTCCTTGGATGAAGATAGTCACTAGCCACTAAGGATACTTGGAGATTTTTCCCAATAGATGTAATGACTCACTCGTTTTTATTCTTGCAGCACTAATAGTCATTTTTGTCTTCTCATATCAATGTATGTCAATGTCCAACCTCTGTTTATAAACTCATTTTTATACCTCATTTTTATACATTTTTATTTACAACAAGACATAGCAACCTTAAAGCTTTAAACTTATATTACTAGTTTAGATTCCCTTAAAAAAACAACAATTTTTTTTCAACAATTTTTTATCTATACAATCTTCATTTAAACTAATGCAAAGTACCTCAATAAACTTAATTTAAAACAATTTGAAAATATATTCAAAATTGATGATTTTTTAAATCAATATTTCATAATTTAAAAATTATTTTCAGAACAATAAAATAAATAAACATCTCGTTGAAGACATTATTTTATTTGATGAAGAAATCTAAACATAACCATTGAAGTTTTGTTTGTTTAATGATTCAGTCTGTGGTCTATTCATCAATATGACTCGTATATCATTATGATCATCACATTTTAATGGCTGTAATAATATAAAATAAATAAATATCTCGTTGAAGACACTATTTTATTTGATGAAGAAATCCAAACATAACCCTTGAAGTTTTGTTTGTTTAATGATTCAATCTGTGGCCTATTCATCAACATGAATCGTATATCATTATGATCATCACATTTTAATGGCTGTAATGAAATGTTAACATTCACCATGGATTCTTTCTCACAATATTATTAATAAAAAACAAAAAACATAAGGGGAGAGAAACATACTCTATAATTTTTTAGTGTATATAATTTTTGTAACATTATCTCAACGTTCGATGTGTTTTGACCACAAGAACAATTTATTACATTAAAAACATATATGGATTTAAAATGACTTGGTCCTTTTTATTTAAAAAAAATATTTAAATAAACATTAACATTATTATGCTAATAATTAAAAACATATATATTTTTAAAATGATTCTGGTCATTTTAATCTATAAAAATATTGAAATAATCATTTACATTATTATACTAATATTAAATATCCACTTACAACGTCCAAATGAACCATGGGAAGAACTTTTAGATAGAATATTCAATAAATAAATAAAACAATCCAACGTAAGCACGAAGTATTCAATCAAAGAAGACAAATTTAGGGACTTCACAACCTTAACGTACTCCTTAATCAAAAGTCAATAACTCCTATAAGCAAGGATTCAATTTTAAAGAAACCAACTAGCTGCCAGCTTTTCAGAATCTCCATTTAAAATAATGGGCAGGCTTGTCCGTTAATGAATGTCTTCAAGCGACTTACTTTTCTATGGTGCACCACACTTAATTTCCTATGCTCGGCATGGGAACTATACGGTCGTCTTCTGCCCCTCTCCAGTCCCTTCAGGAATTGAATCTCACTCGTGACTGAAGCAATGTCTTATGGGTCCATATAGTTGTTCACATCTACACTATCTGGGTAAACTCAATACAAATTTGCCCAAGCGTCTCTTCTGGATGAGAATCCCCCACACACACACGCCTCTCACAGTTTCAGAAACCCTAGTGCTCTCATACCAATAAATAGAAATCTTAAAAAACATACATAAATCTGCTTGTGAAATCCACACTATAAGATGTTTGCCTCGTCCTTTATTTATAGTGACACAAATTCAGTCGAAAGTCAACTACATTGAGACGCCCTATAACAGCTACCATCAGCAGCTAAGTAAGCGAGCTGTCTCTTTAATACACCTCATTTGACAATCAAGGGTTGTAATAATTGAATTTATGGTTTTCTGTACCCTATCATAAAAAAGAAAGGATATCTTTTCTCTTGAAGACATTGAGTCTCGGATTAATGAGCTCTCTAGTGGGAAAGCTAAAGACATTGAAGGATACCAAGCTAAGATTTTAAAGCTTGGTAGATCTATCCTCATTCCTCATCTCCACAATCTTCCCAATTTGGCTATAAAGCATGACTTCCCTAAGCCTCAGACTCAAAGCTTTATTGTGCCTATCTTTAAAAATGGGGACAAATGTGTTCTCTCTAATTGTAGGACCATTATGATTAGCCGCCAAGATTTATCGTCTCATTTTAGAAAAGAAAATTAGCCATTGACTTGAAAGCCACGATAAAAGAGCTAAAGTGAAAGTTGGTTGTAGGAGATACCACTTGACTATCAACCATCTTGTCACTCTCCGGATCATTGCCAAGGAATGTCGCAATTCTTTTGATGCTTTGTGGAATTTAGAAAAGTCTTCAAGACATTATTCCTTGGGATAAGCTTTGGAAAAAATTTGATGAGATAATGACTCCTCGTGAGTTGAAGATTGGTTTGATTCGCCTCTATGAGATGGTTGTTTTCAAGCTTAAAACCAACGAAGGTTGTTCTAAAGATATGAAATGCAATATTGAGGTTAAGCAAAGGTGGCCCCTTTCCCCTACCTTTTTTGGTATTTACATCGATAAGCTAGAGGAGTGTTTGGAAATCCCGAGGTGCAAGGGGACCGAGCTTGCTCGTATTATCATTACTCTTCTCCTCTACGCTGATGATATCATTTTTCTTTCTTGAAGCCATGGGGACCTGGACAAGCAACTCAAGACTCTTCATGATTATTGCTCCAAGATGGGTATGGGGGCTAATAATCACAAGAATAAAATCATGATAATTAAATCCAAAAAGATCACCAATGGAAATTTCTTCTATGATAAAAATTGCTTGAGTCATGTCTCTTATTATAAATATTTGGGTATTGACATTCCTTATGAGCTCAACTAGAATTACAACATTGAGAAAAGGATTATTGGAGGTTGGAAAGCTTATTATGAGCTTGAAAACAATTGTTAGGCTACAGATATTTATATTTGGAGTAAAAAGAGGTTCTTCTTTGAGACCCTCGTCACTCCTATTTTCCAATACGGTTGTGAAGTTTGGGGTTGCAGTATATCCAGAGAGTCGTGGAGAAAGATTGAGATTATTCAAAAGAAATTCATAACCTACAATCTCAACATAAAGGGAAATACCCCCCTATCCTATCCTCCTGATCGAAGCCAGCCTCTCCCCTATTGAAAGTAGGGCTATGTTTAAGAATCTAATGTATAAAAAGAAGCTTTACAACCGGAATCCAAGAGTCTTTCTAAAATTGCTTCTAAATTTAGTCAAAACCCCCACCTTCGCCTCAAGTGAGGGTGGCATAAGGATGTCGTGTCTTGGCTCAACCATTGGGGGGTAAATGAGCAGGTCATATTGGAAACAAGGATAGTGTCAAAGATACTATCACCTCCAATTTTAAGGCTAATTTATGGGATGATAAGGAGCTCGAGCGTAAAATGAAGTTAAGATATTAGAAGGAGGTGATCAACCCCACCCATGAGAACCAAAATTATCTTTCTGGTTTGACCATCTTGAATAAAAAGATGAACATTGATAAGATTAGAACTAATTGTCATAAGCTTCGAAGTGAAACAGGGCGATGGTCTATTCCCAAGACTTAGTGGGACGATAGAATTTGCTAGCTTAAAACATTTTCTTTTAGATTTTTGGGCCCCTACTCACATCCACTCTCATTTCCCTAACATTTGTCACACTTCCAACCTTCTTGACTTGTTAAGTCAGCTTAACTATAGTGATCTAGGTGTACTTCTTTTCCTTCTTTTTGAGCATCTGAATAAGATTCTAAATAACAACAATTATATTCTTCTTCTTCTTAAGGTTCAATAGATCTCATTAGTCTCACTGAAGGTTAATCATCATCATTCTAACAATAGAGCAATAAAATGAATCTAAAAAATTACAAAAAAAATTAATTTACACTCATTTATTTATGTTGTTTGAGTGTGCAATATTTTTTTTGTTAATAATATTTCCAAAAGAAATTATATTTTCTTAGGTCAATAAATTATATAAAATATTCAAATTTTGGATCTAGAATTTGAATTTGGATCTAGTTTCAATGGGAAACTTTTATGGTTAATGTGTTTTTCTCGAAATGTGATAGACCCCATTAAAATGGGAAATGTGATAGACCCCATTAAAATGGGAGATATATCAAAATGATTCCTATGGTGTAATAAAATAGTTGAGTAGTTTAAAGATATAGATGCATAAATTCAATGAGCATAGTTTTGAGATATTTAAGTCCAAAATAGAATAGTTGTTGGTAAACAAATATCAGTGGATCACTATGGATATATTTGCTTCATTAAAAGGGATTTTTCTAGAAGGATGGACTAAGTTGGATAGAAGGGAAAATACCACAATTATATGTTGATGCGTGTGTTTTACATTGAATATTTTTCATTTTATTAAGAATCTATTTGAAACAATTAATTATATAAGGTTAAAATCTGTGTTTTGTATCAAATTACTTTTGGTTTCAATGGGAAACTTTTATGGCTAATGTGTTTTTCTCGAAATGTAATAGACCCCATTAAAATGGGAGATATATCGAATTGATTCCTATGGTGAAATAAAATAGTTGAGTAGTTTAAAGATATAGATGCATAAATTCAATGACCATAGTTTTGAGATATATAAGTCCAAAAATGAATAGTTGTTGGTGAACAAATATCAATGGATCACTATGGATATATATGCTTCATTAAAAGGGATTTTTCTAGAAGGATGGACTAAGTTGGAAAGAAGGGAAATTATCACAATTATATATTAATGTGCGTGTGTTTTACATTGAATATTTTTCATTTTATTGAGAATCTATTTGAAACAATTAACTATATAAGATTAAAACCTATGTTTTGTATCAAATTAATTTTGGTTTCAATGGGAAAATTTTATGGCTAATGTGTTTTTCTCAAAATGTGATAGACCCCATTAAAATGGGAGATATATCGAAATTATTCCTATGGTGTAATAAAATAGTTTGAAGTAGCTTAAAGATATATATACATAAATTCAATGAGCATAGTTTTGAGATATAAAAGTCCAAAATGGAAAAGTTGTTGGTGAAATATTAGTGGATCACTATGGATATATCTGCTTCATTAAAAGGGATTTTTTAGAAGGATGTCCATTAAGTTGGAAAGAAGGGAAAATATCACAATTATATGTTAATGCATGTGTTTTACATTGAATATTTTTCATTTTATTAAGAATCTATTTGAAACAATTAACTATATAAGGTTAAAACCTATGTTTTGTATCAAATCACTTTTTGTTTCAATGGGAAACTTTTATGGCTAATGTGTTTTTCTTGAAATGTGATAGACCCCATTAAAATGGGAGATATATCGAAATGATTCCTATGGTGTAATAAAATAGTTGAGTAGTTTAAAGATATAGATGCATAAATTCAATGAGCATAGTTTTGAGATATATAAGTCCAAAATGGAATAGTTGTTGGTGAACAAATATCAGTGGATCACTATGGATATATTTACTTCGTTAAAAGGGATTTTTCTAGAAGGATGGACTAATTTGGAAAGAAGGGAAAATATCACAATTATATGTTAATATGCATGTGTTTTACATTGAATATTTTTCATTTTATTAAGAATCTATTTGAAACAATTAACTATATAAGGTTAAAACCTATGTTTTGTATCAAATTACTTTTGGTTTCAATGGGAAACTTTTATGGCTAATGTGTTTTTCTCAAAATGTGATAGACCCCATTAAAATGGGAGATATATAGAAATGATTCCTATGGTGTAATAAAATAGTTTGAAGTAGTTTAAAGATATAGATGCATAAATTCAATGAGCATAGTTTTGAGATATATAAGTCCAAAATGGAATATTTTTTGGTGAAAAAATATCAGTGGATCACTATGGATATATTTGCTTCATTAAAAGGGATTTTTCTAGAAGGATGGACTATGTTGGAAAGAAGGGAAAATATCACAACTATATGTTAATGCATGTGTTTTACATTGAATATACAAGGTTTTTTCTCTCTCTCATTGTTTGAGTCTTGATCTTATAAAAGGTTTCCACTAAATCCATTCCCTATTACTTTTCATGTGAACCGCATTCCCAAACCCACCCATCTATGTACCTAAGATCCAAGCCAAGTGTAAAATGGCTTATTTCATATTCTTTTTTAACACACATGTGATTAATTATCAGTAGAATTTATATGGTAGAAATACGTATAAAGATTAATCCTTACTATAGATATATTTTGACTTTAAGGAATATTTCATGTTTTTTAGAGAGTTTATCTTAGGAGGTAGAACTGAACCATCTATAACCCACAAAAGAAACCATGGCCCGTGAGCATCACATGAACACACAAGTTACTCCCATGTTTGAAACACCACCTCACATCATCATAAGGGTTGGAAACCACTAAGAAACCCATACTAAGTTCCCTAGAAGGGATGACTATCATATTTAATGATTGGGTTTATCTCCAAGGTCAAAAGGAAAATCAAAGTTAGTAAAGGGAATTAGAATAGAATCTAAGCTAAGGCCATGACCTTTTACCCAATATTGAATGAAGGTGAGCAACCATAGATATCATGAAGGAAGTTCAAGAATCCAATCTATCTGATATGATAGGTAAGAGTGTAACATACCTCAAATACATATAAAGAAAAAATTGCTCTCTTCAACACTACTATAATTGTGCATGCATAAGAAATATTATCTTTTTTCTAGAAGGATATTTTGAGAGGAATCTTGAGCGAGTTCTTGAAGGTTGAAAGAACGAAGCTCTAGGATTATCACTTGTAGGTTTAGACCCTCTATTGACCTACATTGAAGGCAATTCAACTATGCAATCCTTGACCAAAATTGCAGAGGCTTAAATTCAGGTTTTCTACGAGATTTCAGAGGTGACACTTGGTTGTTTCGATTGGTTTTATGAGTAGCATTCGGTCAACTATTGTTTGGATTTTGGAGGGCAGTTTGAAAGTCAAAGCCTTGAATATTGGATTATCTCTCTCTCTAAACATTTATATCTATTAAGAAGAAGAATATCTATTGGGTTTTCCCTTATTTGTTTTGTATTCTACATTTTATTTCTATGTTCTATATACAATTACTGTCAAGATCCTTGACCAAAATTGCAAAGGCTTAAATTCAGGTTTCCTAAGAGATTTTAGAGGTGACACTTGGTTGTTTCGAATGGTTTTCTGAGCATCTTTCAGTCATCTGTCGTTTGGATTTTGGAGGACAATTTGAAAATCAAAGCCTTGAATTCGACTTCATTATTGTTGTAAAATATTGGATTATCTCTCTCTAAAAATTTATATCTATTAAGAAGAAGAAGATCTGTTGGGTTTTCCCTTATCTGTTTTGCCTTCTGCATTTTATTTCTATGTTCTATATACAATTACTATCAAGATCCTTGACCAAAATTGCAGAGGCTTAAATTTGGGTTTCTTAAGAGATTTCAGAGGTGACACTTGGTTGTTTCGATTGGTTTTCTGAGCATCTTTCGGTCAACTGTCATTTGGATTTTGGAGGACAGTTTGAAAATCAAAGCCTTGAATTTGACTTCATTATCGTTGTAAAATATTGGATTATCTCTATCTCTAAACATTTATATCTATTAAGAAGAAGAAGATCTGTTGGGTTTTCCCTTATATGTTTTATCTTCTACATTTTATTTCTGTGTTCTATATGCAATTACTATCAAGATTGATCTAATGGTTAATGTGATTTCTATTTAAAGTAGAATTGTAATTGGGACAATAAAAGGACATTGAAGTAATTTTTGCAAGAATAGAACATACCATTTTTAAAAATTAGCATGGTATCATATCCCAATTTAACCATTTAATGTTTAACAGAGGATTCAATAACAGAGGATTTCATACCTAGAAATTCGCAGAAATTCACAGACGAAGCCGCAACGAGGACAAAGTCGGGAGATCACTTTGCAGAAATTCGCAGACGAAGCCACAAAGAGGACGAAGTCGGGAGATCATTGAAGATGTCATGGAGGATTCCCTGTGAACAAAAAAAATTAAATTAAAATCAAACCAAAAAAAATCTACAAAAAATACAAAGCAACTAAAACACCCCACCTCGTCACAGAGCAACATCGCAACAGAGAGACACCTCAACAGAGCAACACCACAACAGAGCGAGACAGAGACAAATGCGAGACACATGTGCATAAGTAACATGTTAAGGTTTGCAGGCCGATATATTTATAAGAACAAGTTTGGCCAAACTATTTTAAAAGTTCGGCCAAACTTTGGTTGTCGGTTTTCCCATCTCCGACCAAAAATATGTTTGCCCACGCCATTAGTAAGTCGCTAATGTAAATGGAAAAATGAGTGCGACCAAACTAATTTTGAAAGTTCGGCCGAACTTTTAAATAGTTCGGCCTGGATTATTGAGAAAAAAAGTTTTCCTGCCCCCATTCTCACAAAAGTGTAACCCAACTTCACATTTTTACCCACTATTTATAGTCATAACCATATTGGAGCACAAATCTTAGAGGATTTTGAGTTTCTTGATAAGATATTAATGTCTCCTTTCTAAAAGAACAATATTTTCTACATAAGGAGAAGAGTTGTGACCATACCAATTAGAATGGAGTCGACGCAACCTACATCTTCCAAACACTTTTTTTTACTTATCAATATATGTGCTAAAAAATGTAGGGGATAGCGTCACCCTTGCTTGAATCCAAGATTTCATTTAATTTCTTCGACCAACCCTCGATGATCATAAACTTGGAAATAATGTTATCATACAACCTTCTCACAACAACCCTCAATTCCAAGTCAAACTAACGTATGTCTTCAAAGCCTCTTTCATAGCGTTCTAGGAATGGTGTCAAAATAATTTCTAAAAGTCAGAAACAATCAAAGAGATCAGTTTTATAATTGCAAACTTCAAGCGCAGTATCGTAGGTAGCAAAGATGGTCCTGTAGTTGAATGATATATCATAAAATCGGCTTGCCCTTTAGCTCTTTTACCATGGATTTCAAGCCAATATCTAATCTTCTTTTCCAAAATGAGCCCATAAATTTTGGCTAAGATGTGGCTAATCATAATGGTCTTGTAGTTAAAGGGAACAATTTGCCTGCGTTCTTAAAGATAGGCACAATAAGGCTTCACATCCAAGGCTTAGGGAAGTCTTACTTTTAATGCTAAATTAATAAAGTTTGTGTGTGCTCGATGAGTATCTATTTCCCATTTTAAAAATGTCATCTTGGTAATTTTTAATATCCTCAAATTTTCCATTAGTGATATGTTTAACCTCAAATTCATTGTCTTCCAAAGAATTATTATTATTATTATTAATTATTAAAAAAATGAGTTAAACATTTACATATATATGTATTTGAAAAAACTTGTAACAAAAAAAACATAGTAAAGAAACACTAAACAATAAGAATTAGATTTAAAAATAATAATAATAGAAGGCAATACAAACTAAATTAAAAAAAAAAAGGTAATAAAAAGTAAAAAGTAATAAAAACAATAGATGGTTTAAATTCAATTGGTTATATTGTAATTTTGTCTTTATTAATTAAATTGCTAACATTTTTTTTTAAATAATAATGATTCATATTCATAATTATGATATTCCAAAGATATAACCAATACACATTGAGAAAATTAACATCTTAATGATATACCTCTGGTCACTTCATTGAACATGGTGCCAATCTGGCATGACAAAGTTGGAGTAAAAAATATTATAGACAATAAGATGACCATTCTAGCTAGGAGATCATCCAATATCTAGTGTCAATTTGGTATGACAGAGTTAGAGGAAAAAATATTATAGACAACAAGATGATCATTCTAGCTAGGAGATCACCCAACATCTCCTTCTCCTCGAATGAAGATAGTCACTACCCATTGTGGATGTTTGGAGATTTTTCTCAGTAGGTGTAATGACTCATTGTTTTTTATTGTTCCAACACTATAGTATTTTTTGTCTTCTCATGTCAATGTATGTCAAAGTCCAACCCCTATCTATAAACTCATTTTTATAAATTTTTATTTACAAAATGCACTATCTAGACAAGGTCTTAACAACCTTAAAACTTTGAACTTGTGTTACTAGTCTAAATTCCCTCTAGAAAACAATAATTTTTTTATATATACCATCTTCATTTAACCTAATGCAACGTCCCTAAATAAACTTAAATTTAAATAATTTGAAAACATATTCAAAATTGATGATTATTTATATCAAAATTTGATAATTTAAGAATTATTTTCCTATCAATAAAATAAATAAATATCTAATTGAAAACATTATTTTATTTGATGATAAAATCCAAACATGATCCTTGAAGTTTTGTTTGTTTAATGATTTTTTTAATGATTAAGTCTCTGGCCATTTCATCTTGAGTGAGTCTAATGGTTAAGAGCATGTGTTTCCTCCTAAGAGGTCGCGCGCTCAAAACTAGAGGGGTAGAGTATGTATGCCTTTATAGACTTAGCAGTTAAATCGTTGTGCTAAGGTGGGTCCTTTATTCCACAAACAAGAAGTCTCATACATCATCAATTTGGTGTCTGACTTGGCGATGACCTTAAAATTGGATAATAATAATAATAATCAACATAACTCTTGTATCATTATAATCATCTCATTTTAATAGTTGTGATGATATTTTAACATTCACCATGGATTCTTTCTCTCACAATATTATTAATATTAATAAAAACAAAAAACAGAGAAAAATAAGGTATATAATTTTTGAGTTTATATAATTTTTGTAACATTATGTCAACGTTCTATGTATTTAGACCAACAATACTATAAGGATTAATGTTTGACCAACAATACCTATACGTAACAATTTATTTCATTAAAAACATATTTGAAAGATATGGCGGAACAATTTATTTCATTAAAAAACATATATTGGTTTAAAATGACTTTGGCCATTTTTATTTATAAAAAATATCTAAATAATTATTATATAAATATTAAATATCCAATTATAGCTTTTAAGTAATTAAAAATGGAAATATGTTTTCCATTAAATATCCACTTACAACGTCTAAATGAAGCATGGGAAGAACCTTTAGATAGAATATTCAATAAAAAAAAACAATCCACCGTAAGCACGAAGTATTCAATCAAAGAAAGACAAATTTAGAGACTTCACAACCTTAACGTACTCCTTTAATCAAAAGTAAATAACTCCTATAAGGAAGCATTCAATTTAAAAAAAACCAACTAGCTGCCAGCTTTTCAGAATCTCCATTTAAAATAATGGGCAGGCTTGTCCTTTAATGAATGTCTTCGCAAGGACTTCCATTTTTCTATGGTGCACCACACTTAATATCGGATGCCCGGCATGGGAACTATACGGGTCGTCTTCTGCCCCTCTCCAGTCCCTTCAGGTATTGTGAATCTCACTGACTAGAAACAATTTTCTATGGGTTCATATAGTTGCTCTTTATTTCATCAGATTTAACATCTACAATATTTCCCACAGGCACACAATCACTATGCACCACAGCAACACAAGACTCGCAATTTTATCTACTAACCAAAAAGCAGGGTCTCCAGCTTAATACAAATTTACCCAAGCATCATGAGAACCCCTCACACACGGCTATCAAAGTTTCAGACACCCTAGTGCTCTCATATCAATATATTAGCTAAAAAATGTAGGGGATAAGGGTCACCCTTGCTTAACTCCAAGATTTCACTTAATTTCTTTTGACCAACCCTCGATGATCATAAGCTTGGAAATAACGTTATCATACAACCTTTTCACAACAACCCTCAATTCAAGTGAAACTATTATCTCTTCAAGCCTCTTTCATAGCGTTATTCTAGGAATGGTGTCGAAATAATTTCTAAAGTCAAGAAAACAATAAAAGAGATCAATTTTATAATTTCAAAATTCAACGACAATTATCTTAAGAGTAACAAGATGGTCCATGGTTGACTGATATCTCATAAACATTGCTTTTCCTTTAGCTCTTTTACCATGACTTTCAAATCAAAGGCTATTTTTTTTCCAAAATGAGCTCATACAAATTGGCTAAAATGTGGCTAATCACAATGGCCTTGTAATTAAAAGAATGCTTTTATCCCCACTCTTAAATATAGATACAATAAGGCTTTGCATCCAAGGCTTAGGGAAGTCTTACTTTAGTGCTAAATTAAAGTTTGTGTGTGCTCGATGAGTATCTATTATCCCATTTTTAAAATGTCATCTTGGTAGTTTTTAATATCCTCAAATTTTCCATTAGTGATATGTTTAACCTCAAATTCATTGTCTTCCAAAGAATTATTATAATTATTATTAATTATAAAAATTAAAAAGAATGAGTTAAACATATACATATATGTATTTGTAAAAACTTGTAACAGAAAAACCATAGTAAAGAAACACTAAACAATAAGAATTAGATTAAAAAATAATAATAATAAAATGTAATACCAACTAAATTTAAAAAAAGGTAATAAAAACAATAGATGGTTTAAATTCAATTGGTTATATTGTAATTTTGTCCTTATTAATTAAATTTCTAACCTTCGTTTTTAAATAATAATGACTCATATTCATAATTATGATATTCCAGAACATATAACCAATAAACATTGAAAAACTTAACAACTTAATGATATAATTTTGGTCACTTCATTGAACATGGTGTCAATCTAGCATGACAAAGTTGGAGGAAAAAATATTATAGACAACAATATGATCATTCTAGCTAGGATATCATCCAATATCTAGTGTCAATATGGCATGACAGAGTTAGAGGATAAAATATTATAGACAACAAGCTGATCATTCTAGCTAGGAGATCACCCAACATCTCCTTCTTCTCGAATGAAGATAGTCACTGCCCACTGTGGATGTTTGGAGATTTTTCTCAATAGGTGTAATGACTCGCTGTTTTTTATTCCTCCAACACTAATAATCTTTTTTGCTTTCTCATGTCAATGTATGTCAAGGTCCAACCCCTATCTATAAACTCATTTTTATACATTTTTATTTACAAAATGCATTATCTAGAGACAAGGCCTTAACAACCTTAAAACTTTGAACTCAAGTGTTACTAGTCTAAATTCGCTCAAGAAAACAACAGTTTTTTTATCTATACCATCTTCATTTAAGCTAATGCAAAGTCCCTAAATAAACTTAAATTAAAATAATTTGAAACCATATTCAAAATTGATGATTATTTATATGATAATTTGATAATTTAAAAATTATTTTCCTAACAATAAAATAAATAAATATCTAGTTGAAAACATTATTTTATTTGATGAAGAAATCCAAATATGATCCTTGAAGTTTTGTTTGTTTAATGATTAAGTCCCTGGCCTTTTCATCTTGAGTGAGCCTAATGGTTAAGAGCATGTGTTTCCTCCTAAGAGGTCACAGGTTCAAAACTAGAGGAGGGTAGAGAATATATGCCTTCGTAGACTTAGCAGTTAAATCGATGCGCTGAGGTGAGTCCCTTATCCCACAAACAATAAGTCTCATACATCATCAATTTAGTGTCTAGCTTGGCAATGACTTTAAAATTGAATAATAATAATAATAATAATCAACATAACTCTTGTATCATTATAATCATCTTATTTTAATAGTTGTGATGATAGGTTAACATTCACCATGGATTCTTTCTCTCACAATATTATTAATATTAATAAAAACAAAAAACACAAGGAGAGAGAAAAAATACAGTGTATAATTTTTTAGTTTATATAATTTTTGTAACATTATGTCAACGTTCTATGTATCTTCACCAACAATACTATAAGGATTAATGTTTTGACCAACAATACCTATACGGAACAATTTATTTCATTAAAAAACATATATTGGTTTAACATGACTTTGGTCATTTTTATTTATAAAAAATATCTAAATAAGTATATATAAATATTAAATATCCAATTATAGCTTTTAAGTAATTAAAAATAGAAATATTTTTTCCATTAAATATCCACTTACAACGTAAGAACCTTTAGATAGAATATTCAATAAAAAAAAACAATCCACCGTAAGCACGAAGTATTCAATCAAAGAAAGACAAATTTAGAGACGTCACAACCTTAACGTACTCCTTTAATCAAAAGTAAATAACTCCTATGAGGAAGGATTCAATTTTAAAAAAACCAACTAGCTGCCAGCTTTTCAGAATCTCCATTTAAAATAATGGGCAGGCTTGTCCGTTAATGAATGTCTTCGCAAGGACTTCCATTTTTCTATGGTGCACCACACTTAATTTCCTATGCCCATAGACACGCCTCCGATGGTGAATGGCACTGACGATTAGTCAAACTTGAAGTATTCATAATTGCTTATTGTTATCGACGCGTTATATGGCTTTTGCAGGGAAAGGTTCAGTCACAACGTTTGCGATGGCCAGAGCAAAGGAACTTTCGCTGGCATTCATAGCGTTGCTGTCCTGTTGCGTTATAAAAGGTAATAACTGCAAAAGAGCAAAGGGAATTTCGATGGCATTCATGGCAGCTTTATGCAGTTGGATTATGCAAGGTAATAACTGCAAATTGGATATTTATGTATGTTGAAGAGTCGAACTTTATTACTGTATTTGTTATCCTCGCAGGAGCAGGAGGTGTGACCATTGAGTTCCGTAATGAGTGCCAATTCCCCGTTTGGCCAGCCGGTACACAAGTCAACGGGACACTGCTGAACATAGGAGAGTCATCGAAGATTCAATATACTTCCTATCGGGTAGGCATATTTTGGGGGCGCACTGGCTGTTCCTTCGGAAGCAACTGCACAACCGGGGACTGTGAGGGTGTGCTAAACTGTGACTCTGGCCGTCAAGGGCTCTTTCCAAGAATCCAGCGACTCTGGTTTGGTACAGGCTCAATTTTAACTCGAACCTCGACTTCTATGGCATCTCTCTTGGTGGTGGATTCAACCTTCCAATTTCGTTCATACCCTCCAACTCTACGTGCCAAGCGATCGCTTGCAGCAGCAACATAACTGCCAATTGTCCCGCAGAATTAAGGATCAGTACTGGTGGATGCATGAGTCCCTGCACTGTTTTCAACACATCCCAATATTGCTGCCCTCAGGAGTTCGAGGGATTTAGTTGCCGTCCCAGTAACTATTCGCGTTTCTTCAATACACAATGCCCCCAGGCCTCCAGCTCTTCATATGACTTAAACAACATCACGTTCACTTGCCCCGCAGGCACTAACTATACGGTCGTCTTCTGCCCCTCTCCAGTCCCTTCAGGTATTGAATCTCACTCATGACTGAAGCAATGTCTTATGGGTTCATATAGTTGTTCACATCTACACTATTTCCAGCAGCCTATTTCCCACAGGCACACAATCACTATGCACCACAGCAACACAAGACTCGCAATTTTATCTACTAACCAAAAAGCAGGGTCTCCAGCTTAGAAAGCCCTATTTGGGTAAAGTCAATACAAATTTACCCAAGCATCTCTTCTGGATGAGAATCCCTCACACACACGGCTCTCACAGTTTCAGAAACCCTAGTGCTCTCATACCAATAAATAGAAAACTTAAAAAACATACATAAATCTGCTTGTGAAATCCACACTATAAGATGTTTGCCTGGTCCTTTATTTATAGTGACACAAATTCAGCCGAAACTCAGCTACATTGAGACGCCTATAACAGCTATAACAGCTACCATCAGCAGCTAAGTAAGCGAGTTGTCTCTTTAATACACCTCTTTTGACATTTATCTTAAGAAGTTGTATGAATTTCCCGACACTGTGGACAACATCTTTAGCATTTTTATTATGGAGGATATCTTTTCTCTTGAGGACATTGAATCTATCATTAATAAGCTTGCTAGTGAGAAAGCTAAAGACATTGAATGATACCAAGTTGAGATCTTAAAGCTCGGTAGATCTATCCTCATTCCTCATCTCCACAAGATTCTCAATTTGTAAAGCATGGCTTCCCTAAGCCTTGGACACAAAACTTTATCGTCTCATTTTGGAAAAGAAGATTAGCTACTGTCTTGAAAGCCATGATAAAAGAGCTAAAGGGAAAGCTGGTTTTAGGACATATCACTTGACTATCGACCATTTTGTCACTCTCATAATCATTGCCGAGGAATGTCGCAATAGTAAAGTTGATATCTTTTTTTGCTTTGTGGACTTTAGAGAAACCTTTGACATTGTTCCTCGGGATAAGATTTGGAAAATAATTGATGAGATAATGATTCCTCGTGAGTTGAAGATTGTTGTGATTTTCCTCTATGAGATGGTTGTTGCCAAGCTTAAAACCAACGAAGGGTGGTCTAAAGATATCAAATGAAATATCGGGGTTAAGTAAGGGCACCCTGTTTCCCCTACCCTTTTAAAGATTTGCATCGATAAGCTAGAGGAGTATTTGGAAATCCTAAGGTGCAAGAGGACCGAGCTTGCTAGTATTATCATTACTCTTCTCCTCTACGCCAATGATATCGTTCTTCTCGCTAGAAGCCATGAGGACCTGGACAAGCAACTTAAGACTCTTCATGACCATCGCTCCAAGATGTGTATGAAGGTCAATACTGACAAAAATAAAATCATGATAATTAAATCCAAAAAGATCACCCATGGAAATTTCGTCTATGATAACAATTGCTTGGAACGTGTCTCTTCTTATAAATATTTGGGTATTGACATTCCTTATGAGCTCAACTGGAATTACAACATTGAGAAAAGGATTATTGGAGGTTGGAAAGCTTATTATGAGCTTGAAAACAATTGTAAGGTTACAGATCTTTGTATTTGGAGTAAAAAAAGGTTCTTCTTTGAGACCCTCGTCACCCATGTTGTCCTATACGGTTGTGAATTTTGGGGTTGCTGTATATCCAAAGAGTTGTAGAGAAAGATTGAGATGATTCAAAAGCAATTTATAACCTACAATATCAAGATCAAGGGAAATACCCCCTATCCTATCATCCTGATCAAAGCCAAGCTCTCCTTTATTGAAAGTAGGGCTATGTTTAAGTATCTAATGTATAAAAATAAGCTTTACAACTGGAATCCAAGAGGCTTCCTAAAATTGCTTCTAACTTTAGTCAAAAACCCCCACCTTGGCCTCAAGTGTGGGTGGCATCGAGATGCCGAGTCTTGGCTCAATCATTGGCGGGTAAATGAGGAGGTCATCTTGGAAGCAAGGATAGTGTCAAAGATACTATCACCTCCAATTTTAAGGCTAAGCTATGGGATGATAAGGAGCTCAAGGGTAAAAGGAAGTTAAGATATTATAAGGAGGTGATCAACCCCACCCATGAGAACCAAAATTATCTTTTTGGTTTGACCAGCTCGAAGAAAAAGATGAACAATGAGAAGATTAGAACTAATTGTCATGAGCTTTGAAGTGAAACAGGGAGGTGGTCTATTCCCAAGACTCAGTGGGATGATAGAATTTGTCATCGTAAAACACTTTCTTTTAGATTGTCGGGCCCCTACTCACATCTACTCTCATTTCCCTAACATTTGTCACACTTCCAACCTTCTTGACTTGTTAAGTCAACTTAACTATAGTGATCTTGGTGCACTTCTTTCCCTTCTTTTTGAGCATCTAAATAAGATTCTAAAGAACAACAATTATATTATTCTTCTTTTTAAAGTCCAATAGATCTCATTGGTCTTAGTGGAGGTTAATCATCATCATTCTAACAATAAAACAATAAAATGAATATATAAAAAACAAAAAACAAAAAATTACTATTTATGTTGTTTGATTGTGCAATACTTTTGTTAATGATATTTCCAAAAGAAATTATATTTTTTTAGGTCAATAAATTATATAAAATAGTCAAATTTTGGATCTAGAATTTGAATTTGTCTTCTCCCTGTTTTTACATTATAACATCACTTGTTTTATTTTTCATTTTTACTAAAAACTTGTCTTTTAGCAAAACTGAACAGGCTTGTAATCGGAATAATCATAAGCGGAGCTTTAATAGCTTTAGCAATTATGGTGGTTATTGCTGTTTATTGGACGAAATTCATGACTAAACAACATCTCAGTGAAGGTGAGGAAACAACATATTTTAGCATGAGTTATACTGTGAGTTTATCCTATGAAAATACCTAAGCTTTGATATACTATAAATTTACAAGGATTGCAGACTACTTGACAATTATACACTCAAATCCAACAAAATCCTGTGCCTTCAAGTTAAGAGAGATAATGTAATCCACAAAATACTTTTATGAAAAGATTGGGCAAGGCGGCTTTGGATCAGTATTCTTTGGTAAATTGGAGGGAAGAGATATAGCAGTGAAAGTGCTCTCCGTGTTCTCTATAGAAGGACTTCACCAATTCCAGAATGAGGTATTCTAGGGTTTCTAAACCATAAAATATTTGTGTTTATATTGACATTACTATATTTGTATAGTAAACTTGATGTGAGTGGTTTCAACTTGGTAAACAGGTTGATCTTCTTTCTAAAATCCATCATAAGAACTTGGTTTTTCTACTCGGATTCTGTAATGCACCGAAAGAGGTCATGCTTATATACGAGTATATGTCAGAAGGGTCTTTAAGGGACCACCTTTACGGTAAATATGTTGTTGAGTAATATTGTTTGATTGATAAAAATAAGTAAAACAAAATGTATGTTTGATCCTAAATCGTTTTCCAGGTGGTCGCGTAAAGATTTCCCCTTTAAATTGGAAAACAAGGCTCAAAATAGCTTGATAGAAAGGTTGGTTCATTTGATATATCTAATTTCAATATTACCTTTCAACAAATAATGCTTTAACTATAATTTTCATGTGATCCACCTGCGCTTTGTGTTGAAAGGACTGGAATACCTACATCTGGGTTGCACTCAAAAGATAATTCACAGGGATGTTAAGAGTGCCAATATTCTTTTAGATGGCAATATGAATGGAAAGCTGGCCGATTTTGGTCTCTCAAGGATCTCAGTGGATGGAGAGGCTTCTGATGCTAACACTGCCGTAAAGGGAACAATCGGATACCTCGATCCAGAGTATATATTCATATGCCCTCCTATCATTGTTCAATATTCTTGATATTATACAAGTTCAATTAATTATCAATAGCAGGAGCCATTTTATTTTCTGTTCGGCATATTCTGCAGGTATTTCCGCACTCAAATGTTGACTGCAAAGAGTGATGTATATAGCTTTGGAGTGGTATTGTTGGAAATTACATGCGGCAGATCACCCATAAATGCAAATCTGGGTGAAGAGGAGCTTAACCTCATCCAATGGGTAAGGGATCTGATTATCATTAATCATTCAAATGATGAAAATTATTTACGATTTTCAAGTGTCATTCTATATTATGTTGACGTCATGTATAGGTGACACCCTATGTGAAGATGGATGAAAACGCTTGCGAGATTGAGGCGATTATAGACAAAAGATTGGACGGAAATTACGACACCTTATCAGTAGTTAAGGTTGCGAGACTAGCGCTTAGATGTGTGGAGAGTACACCATATTGTAGGCCAAGCGTGTCTGAAGTAGTGACAGAGATAAAATAAGCCATCATATGTGAAAATGAAAATAATGGTCCTCCTCTTATTTCAAACGTTGACGATATTGAACATATAAATTTGGCAGCGAGCAATGTTCATAGACGGGCGGAATCCAGAGCGAGAGAGATGGAGTGGGCTGACAACAACTCCAACCTACCTCAAGTAGGGAGATGACTCGAAACTTCCAACATATCCATCAATGGACCCGTAAAGCCAATGTTGTTTTCCCCGTTCTATATGACTCAAGCCACTCAACGGTATATTGAATCGTCCAATTACTGATATTAATTCTTTAGAACTCAAGCAAATAATGATTCGTCAGCTATTTATGTGCATTTTCATAGTATATATTTCAAACATCTCAATTCTGTATCCTATGATTTCTCTTGTTATTTCGAATTATCTTCCTAAGAGACCCACTCAAACTGTACCATTGATGATTACATCCTTCATATTTTCCTCGTTGAATTATAATTGAGTTGATGTATATTGATATATATATATATATATATATATATATATATATATATATATATATATATATATATATATATATATATATATATATAGTAAATTGTTAAATAAACTAGTCTAGATTCATTTTAACTCCGGATCTATCAAGCGTTGAGAAGGATCAAATCTCGAGGTGAAAACCTCTTTTTTGAGTGTAAAACTTGAGAAAAGTTTGCACCTCGAGAGATTTGATCCCTCTCGGTGCTTGATAGATCTAGAGTTAAGATGGATCTAGGCTGGTTTCAATTTTAAGTTGGTCATTTTAATTTTAAATTTTCTTAGTTACTTGAGTTTGTTGAGATAAAAAATATTTTTAATAGTTTTAATGATGAAAATGATGAAATAATTTTTTTGAATGCAAAGTGACAATAATAATGTTGAAAGATAGAAAATGTGAATAATAAGAATGTACTCATGTTACAAATAGTCTTCATTGTGATCAATCTCAAACTATTCTCTTCTACTATTCTTATTATTACCCTTTTAGTTTTGTTATCTTTTCATATCGATGATATGAAAAAGAAAATTTAAATTGTAAATCATTTAAATCTTTAGCTCGAGCTGTTGTAGTAAACATGATACCTTGTCTCTCTTGCTCTACAATATTAATAGGTTAAATTAATATAACACAAAAATCAATGTGCATTGTCAATAACGTTTTGTGCTTACACTAAAATCAATGCATATTGTTAATCCAATCACTTTAAAATTAATGTACCATCATATATCCAATTACATCAAATTAGAAATCAACATCTACATTGAAATAAATGCATTTAATGCAAGCAATCAAATAAGATTAGAAAATAACTTCTACACTGAAAACAATGCATTTAGTGTAAACAATCAAATAGGATTAGAAATAATCTACATTGAAATCAAAACATCTAGTGCAAGAAATCAAATATAATTATAAATGAACATCTACATTGAAATCAACACATCCAGTGCAAGTAATCAAATAGTATTAGAAATCACCAACTACACTGAAATCAATGCATCTAGTGCAAGTAATCAAATATCATTAGAAATAAATATCTACACTAAAATCGATGAATCTAGTGCAAATAATCAAATAGGATTAGAAATCACCATCTCCACTTAAATCAATCCATCTAGTGCAAAAAATATTCTTCCCTCTCTTCACCCTCCATCCATATCTATATCCCCCTCCATCTCTTCTTTTTTGTCTCTCTATTTCACCCCCCTAAACACACATGCTCTCGCACTCCATATCTATCAATCTCTTTGTCACTCCCTCCCTCTCTCAATCTCCCTTTTCTTCCCTCTCTTCACCATCCATCTATATCTCTAGCTTCCCTTTCTCTCCCTCTCCCCCGCTAATACTCTCTTTCCTCCTCTTTTCCTCTCTCCCTCTCTCTCAATCTTCCTTATCACACACACACTCTCTCTCTCCACATTTATCTCTCTATGTCTTTCTTCTTACCTCCCTCTCTCTCCCCCTCCAAGTCCATCTCTCTTTCCCTCCCTCTCTTTACTCTCTCACATCCTCTCTCTTCCTTCCTCTCTCTCTCTCTCTTCACCCACCATCTATGTTACTATATCCCTCCCTCTCTCCTTATATCTCATTCTCTCCCCCCTTATCTCCATCTCTCATTCTTTGTCTCTTTATCTCACCCCCAAACATACATGCTCTCTCTCTGTCTCTCCCTTGTCACTCCTTCTCTCTCTCCCCTTCTCACTCTCTATATTTATTATTTCCTACCTATTTCCCCCTCCAATTCTATATCTCTATCGATCCTTCTCTCCTCCTCTCTGACAAGTCCTCTCTCTCGTCCTTCCTCTCTCTCCCTTTCTCTCCTACCTCCTTCTCTCTTCCCTGATCTCTCTCTCTCCCCCCCTCCAATACTCTCTCTTCCCCCATCATTCTCCTCCTCTCTCTCAAGTCCTCTCTCTCATCCTCCCCCTCTCTCCCTTTCACTCCTACCTCTCTCTCTCTTCCCCATCTCTCTCTCTCTCTCTCTCTCTCTCTCTCTCTCTCCCCGCCACTCTCTCCCTACAACTACATTACTATATCCCCCCCCTCTCCTTCTCTCCATACATCCTACTTTGTCTCTTTATCTCACCCCTAAACATACACACTCTGTCTCCATCTCTCGCTAGCCACTCCCTCTATCTCTCTCCACTTCCCTCTCTCTATATATTTCTTCTTCCCTCTGTCCCTCCCCCCTCCAACTTCATCTCTCTATCCCTCCCTCTCTCAAGTCCTCTCTCTGGTCCTTCCTATCTCTCCCTTTCTCTCATACCTCCCTCTATCTTCTGTCATCTCTCTCTCCCTTTATCTCTTACCCCCCTCTCTCTTCTGCCATCTATGTCTCCTCTAATCCTATCAATATCTCCATCCCCCTCTCCTTCTCTCTCTCCCCCCTCCATATTTATGTCTCCCTCTCTCGCTCTTCATTCGTCCTCTCCCCTTTCCTTTAGTTTATCTCCATCTCTTCCTTGTCAATCTCCATATATCTCGACCTCTATCACTCTATATCTTTATTCTTCCCTCCCATATATATCTAGAGTTAATATATATCATGATACATTTATATATATATATTATAATATAATAAATTTAATTTTGAATTAATCAAAAGTTATTAAACTTAATAATATTAATATTATAAAATATTAATATGAGTATTAGATTTAATAATAATAATAATCTTTTAACATTATATTAGGGTTAATAATGTTTTTTTTGCATGGTATTAATAATAATTTAGCCCATGGTATTTGGACCATAGGCTTGTTATATAATTAGATTTTTATTTAGAATCATATTTGATATATTTTTATTTATTTACCTTACCTCTTTATACCTCTTTTATATTTATTTATTTACCATACCTCTTTATACACCTCGTTTTTGAGTCACGTATATAATAAAGAAATTACTAAATGGGTGAGATAATTTACTATACATTATAGTTATATAAAATTAAAGATTAGGTTAATGCTTTGGCCGATATTAGCAAAAATAAAATTTATTATTTTTTGAGGACGTGACATACTCAACATGGAGGTCATATTTATTAATGTGGTTGTGCTAGTTAATGACCAATGTGTTTTAGGTGGATTTATTGACCATGGTTGAATGTGATTCATGTTGAATAATTGTGGTTGACCTTGGTTGAAGAGGGTTGATGAGGTTGACCATGGTTAAACATTAATGTAAGAATATATTTATCTTACATTAATCTACCAATGTTGAATTAATGTTGGTCATGGTTGACCATTATTATTGTTACATTAATGTTGAAAAAATGATTACATTAATGGTTGAAGAGGGTTGACGAGGATGAGCATGGATGAAGAGGGTTGATGAGGATGAGCATGGATGAAGAGGGTTGAGCATTGTTGGCTAATGAAAAACTTGGTAGACCATGATTGAAAATAACTACCATGGTTTAATAGAGATTAAGAGGATGGATTGTGGTTGATCATGGTTTACCCAAGTTGACTATTGTGTTAGTTTCTCTCCATTATATATATATAAGGTTTTTTTTTTCAGTTTTAGTTATCTTACCTCTTTTAAAAGTTAATAGAAAATTATGTGATATAGAATTATCTTTTTAATGAATAAGAGTGAGTAAAATATTTTTACCACATCTCCTTCATACCAAATATTCATATTCATTTTTGTTTTTTATTATTGTTGAGATTCAACAAGATGATGAGCTTAGTGAAAAGAGTCGCCTTCACTAAGTGGGCCCGCAGGCTATTTTTGGCGCAAGTCTATTTTTAGACTATGTCTATTTTTAGACATGGTGATCATATTTCAGAAGTTGCAGGATGCTATTTTTGGATGGTTGGTCAAGTTGGAAAAATAGATGAAATTCTATTTTTAGAATATTGGGCGAAGTCTGTTTATAGATCGTCGATCTAAAAATAGAAGTGTCGATTATTATTAGCTCTTAATAATAATTTGACAATAAACAACAACTTATTCTCTTGGAACGCCGATTGGGTGCACGGATGTGGCACATTGGTGACGAGAAGAATTACGCTATTCCTGAGGTTTCTAGAGCTAATGTGGAGACTCAAAATTAGAAAGTCGGTAGTGAAGTTGCCAACACAGTTGGAAGAAGTAGTTATGGAGTTGTATTTAGTTTAACCCAGTTAGACTCAGTTGAGCTAGTTGTATCTAGTCTAACTGATTGATACACTAGTGAGAGTGGAGTGAATTAATTAGTTAATTAATTCACAAATAATAAATCATTAATCAACTGAACAATACAGTAGTTAACTATAGTGCATGGCAGTTTCAGTGGAGACCATTGGAGAGATAAGTGAAAGGGCAAGATAGACTATCTATTGTGACTATTAGTGATGCATTGATTGCATCCAACACTCAGTGGAGATGCCAATGAGGATTGTGCAGTAAATCCAAGATTAATTCGAATTCATTCAGAGCTATTCTTCAGTAGAGATTGCACAGTGGAGGCAGGCTAACAGGTGGCAAGGATCGGTGGATGGATTTGCAAGACTAGGCCTGATTAGTGTATGACGATTGTACTGTACTGAGGGCTTGTGATAATATTTGTATGTTTGTATGAGATTTTAATTTGATCTCCATGTTACATAATATATATTTGGGGTTTTCAACTTCAGGCTTTCCCGGTTAAAAACTATGTTATGTGCGATTGAATATTTTTGTTTATGCTTCACATGTGTGTGCAATTAATTTTTCTGCAGTATAGCGATGAATAACGATTAATGTTTGCATAAGATTAAATAGTGTGAATTAGGTGAATCTTGAACGCCTTGCATTCTTAGTGCATACTAATTTCTCGTAGTATCGAAACATTTTGATTGAAATGAAGATTACCAATTGTAGTTTGTTTGTGTTGGTGGACAATTAGTTGCTACGGAAAGATTGACGAGTGGAAATACGGAAGGTAACCACAACCCAAAATGTCTTTTATCTTCGGGTTGATGTTCAATATTACAGAGTATTCCACAGTAGGGAGCTTGAATTACATAACTTTGAAGGACGAGGATGGAGGCGGTGTTTGGAGGATAATGGGCTAAAAGGAAGTTCATCGATAACGATGTTCCTAAGTCGGGATCTAGCGATGCTACATTACTTGAGGCATGGCAAAAGAAGACTGCAAAGATGAGGAGGATTCTGTTGGAAGGTGTGAAGGAACGAATTGTGTCTAGCCTTCACGGGAAAGCCACTCCATTCTTAATATGGAAGGCTTTGACAGACTTGTTCCAGAGTAGAAGTGACCAGAGGAAGTTGGCGCTTAAAGACAATCTTAGAAAAATAAAAATGGAGAAAAGCGATAGTATTCCAAAATACCTCACGAAGTTTTTCCACTGCAAGGATGAGTTGGGAAGTGTGGGGGTTACTGTTGATGAAGAAAAATTGGTGAGCTTGGCTCTCCTTGGGCTTCCGAAGAGGTTGCATAGCTACGAAAACTCTGTCAATGGATGGGAGAAACTACCAGGATGGGCGACTTTGGTCGGATCTTGTGTAGGAGGAGATAAGGCGGGGTACCAGGGATGGATCTTCATCGAAGAATGAAGATGAAGAGAATTTCACTTTGGCTTCCAAAGCAAGGAAAGGGAAGGGGAAGAAAAATCCTTCTAAATCCAGTGCGAAAGGAAAGAAGTAGGACTTGTCCAAAGTGAAGTGTTTTCACTATCACGAGCATGGACGTGCACTAGCTTATCCTAAAGAAAAATAAGCGGTGTCACGGATTATTTCGTTACTGACCTTAGCCTACTTAATTTATTGAATATTTTTCCTTGATCGCATGCTTGGTTTCAAGCTACATGGGATCGGTGTGGTATCTTGACAGTGGTGCGTCTTTCCATATGACAGGAGACAAAGAGTTTTTTAGTGACTTGGAGGAGAAGGACCTCCAGATGCATATAGAGATGGGCAATGATGGTCGGTACAGTGCGACAAGAATTGGGACCATTAAATTTAAGAGGGAGTCTGGCAATCCATT
Source organism: Pinus albicaulis (assembly GCA_034641835.2). Lineage (NCBI taxonomy): Eukaryota > Viridiplantae > Streptophyta > Pinopsida > Pinales > Pinaceae > Pinus > Pinus albicaulis. The sequence continues at coordinate 838,852,500 of CM076576.1, forward strand.
CTTGTTGAAGAATTTCATGCATGTTCCAAGTCTAAAGAAGAACTTGGTCTCAGTCGCAATGGTGGAAGATAGAGGTTATGATGTTGTTTTCAGTGAGTGAAAAGCTTTCCTTCGACATAAAACAACGGGTCAAACCAAGAAGATAGGGGTTCGAATTAAGAATCTCTACAAGCTAGAGGTAGATGGCTGCACTGTAACAGTGGGCAAAGTAGAAGAAGTGGTGAGCCGGGATGAGGGCGAGTTATGGCACAAGAGATTGGGCCATCTTCACCATGGCACTTTGAAGATTTTGCAGCAGATTTCTACTGGACTTCCCAAGGGTACTCTTGCGTAGTCAGATCAGTGCAAAGGATGTACAATGGGTAAGTTTGTGAAGACCACTTTTCATGAGAAGGAGAATCGTGCTTCAGTGATCCTGGAGAGAATTCACACAGACGTGTGTGGACCATTCTCGGTTGCTTCAATAGTGAAACACAAGTATTATGTGATATTTTTTGATGAATTTTCTCGTAGATGCTGGATCTTCTTCATGCAGAAGAAGAGTGAAATGTTCTCAAAGTTCTGTGAGTTCAAGGTGTTGGTGGAGAAGGATTCGGGGAAGCAGGTGAAAGCTCTAAGGAGCGATAATGGTGGTGAATACATCTCTAGCGAATTCAAAGACTTCTGTAGCAAAGAAGTAATTCGAAGAGAACTCATAGCGCATCATAACCCATAGCAGAATGGGGTTGCGGAGAGAAAGAACAAAACGATCGTGGGTGCTGCATGAGCAATGCCGCATGACCAGGGCCTACTGATGCACTTATGGGCGGAAGCATGCAACAATGCGGTTTATGTGCAAAACCGTTGTCCTCATAGAGTACTTGGCATGAGTACTCTTGAGGAATCTTTTACTAGTAAGAAGCCCGATATTTCTCATTTGAAGATTTTTGGCTCACCTGTTTACATTCATGTGACAAAGGATGCCAGGAAGAAGTTGGAGCCGACTGTAGAAGTTGGGATATTTGTGGGGTACACAAAAACACCCCATAACTATCGTGTGTATTTTCCAAACATTCGGATGACTGTTATGCGACGGGATATAAAATTCAATGAGGTGAAAGCCATGATGTTGTCGCTTGAGAGGGAGCTACACTTGCATGTGGAGGAGGAACTTATTGTTCCCAAATATGAGCCTCTGAATGTGGAACAACCACAGGAGGAGATTCATGGAGTGGAGGAATCCATTCATGGAGAACCAAACATCAGACAAGGTAGGAAGCGTACCATAGAAGCTAAGAGATTGAAGGTGGATGCGGCACAGAATGTAGGAGTTTCTACATCATAGCGTAGACAGAGACAGTCACCTGACCGATATATTGGATACATGGCTCTTATGAGAAAGCGTATTGTGACAGAGCCATCTTATTTTGAAGAAGCAGCGCAGGAGCCCACATGGGTAGATGCCATGGTGGAGGAGTATGACTCCATTGTCAGAAACAATGCTTGGGAGATTGTTCCAAGGCCGGTGGGAAAATTAGTTGTAGGATCAAGATGGATCTACAAGGTAAAGCAAGCCGCTGATGGGAGCGTTGAGAGGTATAAGGAAAGATTTGTTCCCTGGGGCTTCTCACAAATTGAGGGGATTGACTATGAAGAAACCTTTGCACCTGTCGCACGGTATTCTTCCATACGGACCATCCTTTCTCTCTCAGTGCAGATGGGTTGGCACATTCATCAGATGGATGTGAAGAGTGCGTTCCTTAATGGGATCATTGAGGAAGAGGTGTACATTGAGCAGCCTGAAGGATTTGAGATCTTCAGCAACGAGTCGCATGTGTGCAGGCTCAAAAGAGCATTGTATGGGCTGAAACAAGCACCCCGTGCTTGGTACACTTGGATCGACATCTATTTCACTGGACTTAGCTTCACTAAGAGTGAGGCAGATGCAAACCTGTACCATATTGTGGTTGAGGGTAAGATTTTGATCATTGTACTTTATGTTGATGATTTAATACTAATAGGTGATGAGCAGTTGATACACTCATGCAAGGCTGATCTTGAAAAGGAGTTTGAGATGAAGGATTTAGGCCTCCTTTATTATTTCCTTGGATTGGAAATATGGCAGTAGGAAGGTGAACTAATTGTGTCTCAAGGCAAGTATGCCCGGGAGATACTAGAGAAGTTTCACATGCAAGGCTGCAAGCCTATCGACACTCCTCTTCCAGGAAATTGGAAGAAAGAGGATGCTACATCGACAGAGGTAGTGGATGCCACTATTTATCAACAGTTTGTGGGTTCGCTCATGTATTTAGTTAATACAAGACTAGACATATGCTATGTGGTGAACCAGCTTTTACAAGCGATGGTTAAGGCTAGCAAGCTCTTTTGGAAGGCAAGCAAGCATGTTTTGAGATATCTCAGGGGCACATCTGAGTATGGTTTATGGTACAGATAGACGGATGAGGTGAAGTTGTATGGCTTCACGGATGCAGATTGGGTAGGAAGCCCAACAAATAGAAAGAGCACATCTGGAGGGATTTTCAGTATTGGATCTATGACAATTTCTTGGTACAGCAGGAAACAAAGATCTGTGGCACTCAGTTCCGCGAAAGCGGAATACATGGCAACAAGTTTAGCTACACGTGAGGCTATTTGGATGAGGAAGATTCTGGTTGGTTTGTTCGGTTCACATTTAGATCCCACGTTGATTCATTGTGATAATCAGAGTTGCATTAAACTCTCGGTTAATCCTGTGTTTCATGATAGATCTAACCATATTGATATCTGGTATCATCATATTAGAGATTGTGTGTAGCGGAAGTTCATTTTGCTTCAGTACATTCCCACGGAGGATCAGGATGCAGATATTCTGACGAAGGCGCTCACCAAGAGAAAATTCAAATACCATAGAGGCAGGATCGGGGTGAAAAATAATCCCTATCTTGTTGAGAGGGAGTGTTGAGATTCAACAAGCTGATGAGCTTAGTGAAAAGAGTCGCCTTCACTAAGTGGGCTCGCAGGCTATTTTGGCGCAAGTCTATTTTTAGACTATGTCTATTTTTAGACATGATGATCATATTTCAGAAGTTGCAGGATGTTATTTGTGGTTGGTTGATCAAGTTGGAAAAATAGATGAAATTCTGTTTTTAGAATATTGGGCGAAGTCTATTTATAGATCGTCAATCTAAAAATAGATGCATATTGATTATTATTAGCTCTTAATAATAATCAGACTCTAAACATCAACTTATTCTCTTGGAGCACTTCAGTTCAGTGCGCAGATGTGGCACATTAGCTGACAGAAGGAATTACGCTATTCCTAAGGGTTTACTGGAGCTAATGCATGGAGGACTTAGTTAGAACTCAAGTGGCAGAGTTATGACATAGTTGGAAGAAGTAGTTATGGAGTTGTATTTAGTTTAACCCAGTTAGACTCAGTTGAGTTAGTTGTATCTAGTCTAACTAATTGATACACTAGTGAGAGTGGAGTGAAATAATTAGTTAATTAATTCACAAATAATAACTCATTAATCAACTAAACAATACAGTAGTTAACTATAGTGCATGGAAGTTTCAGTGGAGACTAGTGGAGAGATAGGTGAAAGGGAAAGATAGACTATCTGTTGTGACAATTATTGATGCATTGATTGCATCCAACACTCAGTGGAGATGCCAATGAGGATTGCGCAGTCAATCCAAGAGTAATTCAAATTCATTCAGAGCTATTCTTCAGCAAAGATTGCGTAGTGGGGGCAGGTTAGCAGGTGGTAAGGATCGGTGCATGGATTTGCAATATTAGGCCTGATTAGTGTATGACGATTATACTATACTGAGGGCTTGTGATAAACTTTGTATGTTTGTATGAGATTTTCATATGATCTCCATGTTACATAATATATAGTTGGGGTTTTCAGCTTCAGGCTTTCCCAGTTAAAAACTGTGTTATGTGAGATTGAATATTTTTTTTTATGCTTCACATGTGTGTGCAATTAATTTTTCCGCAAAAGATTAACAAGTGGAATAGATTCTGTATCTTGCATAAAGTTAAATAGTGTGAGATCAGGTGGATCTTGGACATATGCATGCTTAGTGCATATAATTTCTACAATTATTGCCTGCATTATATTTTTATTAGAAAGTATTTTATTTTACTTAAAGAGGCACATTCCAACTTAAGGTTGAATACGAAAAGAGTTAAACATCTCCTTCATAAAGGGTTGTAAAATGCACCTTTTAGCAAAATTAACGCTAATGTTACATTAATAGTTGAATATAGTTGATCTCTATTGATCTAGGTAGAGCATGCTTGACTAAGGCTAACCTTGGTTAACCACGATTGTCCATGATTATCATGGTTGACCATGGATAAACAGGGAAGATTATGACTAAATTTGGTAGATTGTGGTTGGTTATGGTTGACCATCATCAACCATGGTTGACCTTAACTAACCATCATCAACCTTAATTGACCATGAGTGTCATGGTTGATTGGGGAGGAAGAAGATAGGTTATGGTAGATTAAGCATGACCATGGATGACCATATCAACCATGGTTCGGCATGTATCTATATGGTTTAGGCATGTTTCCCACGATTGAATCTAGTTAAACATGAATTAACATGGTCACCATGGTTGACCATTGCTTAGCTAGTTTGATCATGCTTGCACATGGTCAACTAAGGTTGAAATTTGTTACCATGTTTGACCATAGTTAAGCTTTTTTGGCCATGCTTGAACTCATTTAACAAAGGTTGAATAAGGTTAACTATGGATGAATATGGGAAACATTGTTATGCAGAATTTACAATTGCAGACAAAAGTGATTTCCATAGACCTACTGGACTGGTCTACAACAAAAAAAGACAAATAATATAAAGTTTTCCTTATAGAAATTAAAGAATGGAAAGAATCTTACTTGGAATCTATCGCAAGATTTACCTTCCTCCTTTCTTGTAAGCTCCAATCATAGCTCCAGATGCTATAATTAGAACCTGCACATACAACCAAAACAGGCCAAGGATCCATAGCATCTACGTAACATAATTCAATTACTCTATTCAATGAATCAACAAGGCATTGAAATACATGAATGTAAATGTAGCACAACACATATAGGAAAATGAGATACTCTTTTTATTAATAGAAATAGGAGAGAGTTTACAACCAAGAATAATAGTTGATCTTTTAGAGATATCCCCAAGTTGACTTGTCCTTGCTTGTCACAAAAAACACCTCAATATCACCCTAATGCATGAAGATGATGACTCTTTTAGATTCAAGGCAGTACCATGAGGGCATGATCAATATTCAAAATCCAACCCTAATGTTATGGATGGAAGTAAATTTATAGGAGAGGGATGGTAGTTTATGATTTACCATAATGAGCTTGAGATCAACTTATGATGGGAGGATAAGCTCAAGGAATATGAGGTGAAGTATCCAAGGTAGGATCAGATAGGAATTGAGATTTTTATCCATAATAAATGGTTAAAATGACCCCTAGAAGCTTTTGGAAGAGGAAGCTTTAGAGTTATTTTTTATTTTCCCAAATTTCTAGAATCAATTTCCCTACAGAATGGACCAAAATGTGTTGATCAATGCATGTGCTTAGTTATGAAACATGCAACCAATGCAGGTAGGAAGTTATGCAAAGTGCGTTGGGGATAAAAACAATGTCTTTCAGTAGTTTGTCCTTGAAACTCAAACTTTTTGGAGAGGTCATGATTAGGGCTTTATGAAGGGATGATCAAAACATGTTCACGGATGCTGATTGATATTGTTTGCAACCCTATTAACCATATGTGACAAAATGGATATAACAGATTTCCCCTAAAGTACAAAGTCTGAAACAACAGTTGGTGACTGAAGTGATTTACCTTATGGGAAGTTCAGATCAAGAACAACTAGTTGAGACCATCACCTATTACAATACATTTTCATCATGATATATTTTCTTAGGGAGGCATACCCATGCTCAGCACATAAGCTAAAATTACATGTACAATGATCAAGAAGTTGCGTCCATTATTGACAGAAAGTGGACCCATGATTGGATGAATGTCTATATGATCATAACCATCATACTTTGTAATATTTCATTAATCCTGAAAGCGTTTCCCAGATGGATGGAACTAGATCCGGTGTCTTCCAGCTTGTTCATTCAATCGTCCAATATATGAGTCTGACTATGAAAATAAATGAGATGAAGTCGAGCATGGTAAAAACCATCTGATTACCGACCAATGATGTAATTTGTTAACGTATGCAAGAGAAACCACCGATGATATTAATGTCTCTCAAGGTACTATATTACAATGTGTGTGTTGTGAATGAAGGAGTTGAAGTCGAACACCACTTCTTTCGGTCAAAGGCCAATGATGAAAATTTGTCGCTGAGAGCGAGGAAACTTGTCATTAAGTATGCAAGCCCGAAGGTAATGAAGGTAATTTCTAATTCAAATTCTTGGATAATGAACTAATGTCAACATGAAGCAGCTAGTCATAGGAGAGCCTTGATGTATCCCCCATCAACAACACGGAACTGGTATCATGATTTGAGACAAAATGATGTTGATATGGAACTCTTTCAGGAACAACATGCATGGAATGAAGACTTAAGAGTATCGTATCATATATCAAGTGAATGAATTCTCTTGAATATATCAATGATATTCAACGAAGTTGGCAGCATTGACCCAAAACCAGATTCATAGTCCTTGATATGGTATGATGAACTAAAAATACAAAAAAAATTCCCAACTCAACAACCTCAAAGATGAAGTGGAAAAGTGTCATGTTCAAGAAAGACTCGTTGCCATTAATAGGTGAAAGTACCCTCTTTTCCCAATTTCCCAGTCATTTCTGACTAGTACCTCTTTATTTTTTTTAACAAGCTTAAGGAGGATTACATATGTTTGATCTATAAGTTCATCCTTAGGATGAATCCATCTTCGTATTTTTAATGAACCTTGAGGAGGGGTGGTTCTACCTCGTTATGTTTGACGATTCCATCACTATTTGGTGTTTTTACGAGTCCAGAGAAGGCAAAAATAGACATATTTTTTATGCTTAAAGATTTTAAAAAAGAGGAGAAAAAGAAAAATCCAAAGTTTCCTTTTCGAAAATAGTCTCTTGAGTCTAAAAATGTGGAAAATGATACTCAAGAGAACCTCTTAGTCATGTTTGACTAAGGTATTCATTTTTTGTAAATAGTCTATCTCAGTCCGGAAAAGGGTTAAACTTATACCGAGTAGACTTATTTTCATTTACTTTAACTAGATCGAAAAGACAAGTGCTAGACAATATATTCATGTTCAGGAGTCTGAAAAGAGTTGAAAGAGGACTCCTCCTGGAGGAATGAGTGATATAAAGGGTATCAAATTGTTCTGATCATGATGGAACTACTCAAACACGCAAAGGTCAAGATACTGACTAGTAATACCTCTCATTTCAGTGGATCCTTGGGAAAGGGTAAAACAACCAAGTGAAAGTGTATGATCGACGAAGCAGATGGCAACGATGGAATGAGAAAACCAAAGCTCATCTGGAAAAAATAAGCTGATAAAAAAAGGACAATCATGAGAGATAGGATGAGAATGATTTCATTTTTACACAAGCTTGAAATGAAGAAAAAATATGTAATGTTCCCAAATTGGAACAGCTACACTATTGGGAATAATTTGAGTTATTACCAATGTGGAGTTACATCAATATGTCTTATAACAGATGTAAAAACACTTAAAATTCAGTTAAATATGCAGTATCAACCTTATATAACGTTTTATAAACCAAAAGGTGGGGAAAAGTGATGATTTAGGCCCTAAAACGTGTGTATTCAAAGATCTGCATAACAATAAGATGGGAAAGCACTTGGATCTGATATCTAGGGTTATGAGGGACTCCCATGTAAAATTCAGCAAAAAAAATGCGTTTTTCTATGTTAAATAGTTCCTCCATTCCTAACTAGGCTAGAAAACCCTGATTTCCCATGACTCGGAGTATGCAGAATTTACTGAAGCATGAGAACGTAATTTTTTGAAGGTTTTGAATGAAATAAGGTTTGAAAATTGAAAAATAAGATCAGAGGCACAACTCATACATTTTACAAAAGAAAGAGTGAGAGAATACAAGAGAAATCCTCAGAAATGAGGTGCTACAACCATGACAAAAGATTGCATAACCATGATAGCATTATTTTTAGGGCTGAAGCAATATTTTAATAATTCTTCAGATCTAGATCAGATATTTACATAAAAATATAGATCCAATACAGATCCATGTACAAGAAAGGTCGATCTATACATTCCCCTTGGGGTTTTGCTCAAAACATGAAGCACCAGAAGTAGATCTGAGATCTAAGGCTTCAGATCTGCAGAATAATTCAGAATTTCTAAATAATACAATTAAATATCAAATCAGATCTGAAACAAACATGGATTATATGGCCAATCCATGGATCACCACAGTGAGAGGATGAACCCCAACACCGAAGATCTCTCCTCCAAAGCGCAAGCAAAACACCCTGCAGCTATAGATCTACAAATAATGATGTATTAGGGAGAAGAACAATGATGTAGCTTCTAAGAATGATTTGGCCTGATTCCAAGATGTAGATCTAAAGTACAATCAGCAAATGAACTCTTCCACGAGGTTAAAAGACACACTCACTGAGAAGAGCCACTGCTATCATCTAGATCTAAGTAGATCTAGTCTTCCACTTGCTGCAGCTCACAATACATCTCAGCCTTCAACATGAGAAGTGCTGTAAATGTAAGGTGAAGCTTGGCCCAAGCCTGATAATGGACAAGTTAGAACAATTCTCCTCCAAGAGCTTCTCAAGGAAGGAAGTGGGATTCCTGAACAGGAATGCCCAAAAAGGGATGTCTAGCAGAAAATTCCTTGTGATATGATAATCTTCAACAACCACGCCTTGCTACCCTCCTCTTCCTTTTATAAGATATGAGTCTTGCCAAACCCTAAACCACCTTGAGTCACTTAACCCTTTTCACATTAGATCCTCCTTCTATAAATGCGATGTCCCTCAAAGAGGTTCAATGCATCTAGATTGCGCTGTTTGACTTGGTCAAAGATGGCCCACTCTTGTGATTTAGACTCATTCACACTTGCAGGAGTTTATTTAAATAGCCCAGATATGTCTCTGTTCACATAGGCATTGATTTATTCTTGGTTTTAGGAGTTTTACATGTTCTCCTTTACAATTATTCATCAATCATGAAATGCAAAAATAAACAAGGAAAAATTAATGTTCCTAGTAGCTGAAGCTAATTTAGGAACATTACAAAATATGCTTGAAATAATTTTTCATTCCCCCAACATAATGACTCAATTCAAGGTACATGCGCCCTAAGCTTAATTTCATGCACCTAAGTAGAGTACTAGTTACGAATAGGTGGATGGAATGAAGGTTCATTTATGAGATCAAGTGAAAGACTCGACCGGGAATTTATGAGATCTAATCAAAGACTTGAATTGGAAGGGTATTTGTTTCACTTTTAAAATAGCTTGACATAGGAAAAGAACAATTCTCAAGGCGCTTTGTTTCATGTTTTTAATGAGCTTGACATAAGAACTATGCTCTAGGACTGTGTTTCATTTTTTAATGAGCTTGACACAAGAAAAATTACCACAATTATATTGGAAAATGTGGTTGATATATGTTAATCAATGTTATTTTCATAAATATATAAAATATCAAGTTGATGGCCAATGTGCTTGAGATGGATTCATTGACCATGGTTGACTATGGTTGAGGTTGACTATCTATCGTTAAAACTAGTTAATGAGGGTTGTTGATGGTTGACTATAGTTGAAGAGAGTTGATGAGGTTGACCATGTTCAAACATTATTGTAACAATGTTGAACTAATATTGATAATTGTTACATTAATGTTGGTCATGGTTGACCATTATTATTGTTATATTAATGTTGCAAAAAAAGTTGCATTAATGATTGAAGAAGCTTGATGATGATGAGCATGGATGAAGAGGGTTGGCCACTTTTGGCTAATGAAAAAATTGGTAGACCATGATTGAAAATGACTACCATGGTTCACCAGAGATTAAGAGGGTGGATTGTGGTTGATCATGGTTTACCCTAGTTGACCATTTTGTTAGTTTCTCCGCAATTATATATACTTGGAAGATAATTCTTCAATGCTCAATTTAGAATTAGTTGCAGATTTGTTGGTCGATGTTGAGAGAATATCTCAACCTCCCTATTCATATTTTGAATTGGTTGGATCTCACAGGAACCATAAATATGTGATGTATCCACGTGATTTTTAGTGTGTAATATACAAATTATTTTGTGTGTAATCTGTCCACCACGTCTGCTCCTGTAATTATCTACTTGGTATAAGAGCCCATATGGGCCTGAATCCATAAGGGAAGAGCCAAGGAAAATGTGAGCAATGTGATAATCCCCTGTAAATATGTAGGTGTAGACATCTGAGAATAATTCTATTTTTTTAAATGAGTTTTATTTTCTTTTTGTTTCATTAAACAAATGTGTGATGGTGGTGTTTTTATCCGTGATGTTTGTGGACATTTACATTTCCAATACCACTCTTATTTCTGATTACCACTGAAATATGGTGCAGTCGACGAGTCTAAATACAATATGTCACGTTCAATTCCATCAGAGTAAAACAAAGCTTTTATGGTTCAAATTTCGATTCTCCACATGCAGAGAGTTACAAGATCCCTCATCAGCTTCACTCGTTCGATTTCCTCAAGCTTTTTTCTGTCCTGTTGTTATAAGAACTATGAATCTGTTTTCAAAATCCATGTGATGATTGGATTGGTCAACTAGTTACAGAAACAAAAAATGGACTCGAATCATTTCCATCGATGTTTATTGTGGTCAACTCTCTTTCGAACAATGTGTTGGCACTTTTAAACCTCTATGTATCGTGAGTTTTTCTGCCCATTTATTGCGCTGGGAGGCGCAATCTACAACCCAGTATGACCTCGATGTTGAGTATGTCACGTCCTTAAAAAATAATAAATTTTATTTTTTCTAATATCGGCCAAAGCATTAACCTAATCTTTAATTTTCTATAACTTGAATGAATAGTAAATTATCTCACCCATTTAGTAATTTCTTTATTATATAAGTGATTTTGAATGGATCATAAATTTACCTTTAACAAAAAAAATTACCACAATGAATTTCCAAATTAAGTAAAATTTGAAACATCTTTACTCTTTACTAAAGTCAATACCATTTTCTAAATCAAAAGAAAAGGGTTAATTGAACACAAACAATCAAAACCTTTAAAGATACAAATATTTCTCCATCAAAATTGCAATATTCAAAATTTAAATAAATAAAAATCTAAATAAATTGGATGTATGGTAAATAATAAAACCTATTTTTATACTTATTCCAAAGCTATGGTAAATAAATAAATATATATATAAACTAGATGTATGGTAAATGAATAAAAACTTCTTTTTATATTTACTCCATAAACATTTTATATTTAAAAAAACTCAAAAACGAGGTTTTATTTAGATGAAGCCTATGGGACGAATACCATGGGAAAAATTAATATTGATACCATGGGCTAAATACCATGGTCCAAATACCATATTTATGGTAAATAAATAAATACAAAAAAGGTATAAAAATGTATGATAAATAAATAAATATAAAATATGTATAAAGAGGTATGGTAGATAAATAAATATAAAAGAGGTATAAAGAGGTAAGGTAAATAAATAAAAATATGTCAAATATGATTCTAAATAAAAATCTAATTATATAACAAGCCTATGGGCCAAATACCATAGTAAATAAAAGAAGTATGGTAAATAAATAAAAATATAAATAAACCAGAGGTATGGTAAGTAAATAAAACCTCTTTTCATATTTACTCCATAATCTGCTTTATATTTACGAACACTCAAAAACTAGGTTTATTTAGGTGAAGCCTATGGTCCAAATACCATGGGCTAAATTATTATTATTAATACCATGCAAAAAAAACATTATTAACCCTAATATAATATTAAAAGATTATTATTATTATTATTATTATTAAATCTAATACTCATATTAATATATTATAATATTAATATTAGTAAATTTAATAACTTTCGATTAATACAATATTAAATTTATTATATATATATATATATATATATATATATATATATATATATATATATATATCATGATATATATTAACTCTGGATATATATGGGAGGGAAGAACAAAGATATAGAGTGATAGAGGTCGAGATATATGGGTATTGACAAGGGAGAGATGGAGATAAACTAAAGGAAAGAGGAGAGGAGGAGAGAGGGGGGGATATAGTAATGTAGTTGGAGGGAGAGAGTGGCAGAGAGAGAGAGAGAGAGAGAGAGATGGGGAAGAGAGAGGGAGGTAGGAGAGAAAGGGAGAGAGGGGGAGGATGAGAGAGAGGACTTGAGAGAGAGGACAAGAATGATGGGGGAAGAGATAGTATTGGAGGGGAGAGAGAGAGAGAGAGAGAGATCAAGGAAGAGAGAGGGAGGAAGGAGAGAAACGGAGAGAGAGGAAGGACGAGAGAGAGGACTTGTAGAGAGGAGGAGAGAGGGATCAATAGAGAGATGGAGTTGTAGGGGGGAGAGAGGAAGGAAATAATAAATATAGAGAGTGAGAAGTGGAGAGAGAGAAGAAGTGACAAGGGAGAGACAGAGAGAGAGCATGTATGTTTGGGGGTGAGATAAAGAGACAAAGAAGGAGAGATGGAGATAAGGGGGGACAGAATGAGAGATAAGGAGAGAGGGAGGGATATAGTAACATAGTTGGTGGGTGAAGAGAGAGAGAGAGAGAGAGAGAGAGGGAGAGAGCGTAAAGAGAGTGAGAGAAAGAGAGATGGACTTGGAGGGGGAGAGAGAGGGAGGTAAGAAGAAAGACATAGAGAGATAAATGTGGAGAGAGAGAGAGAGAGAGTGAGTGATAATGAATATTGAGAGAGAGGGAGAGAGGAAAAAAGGAGGAAAGAGAGATGTTAGTGGGGGAGAGGGAGAGAAGGGGAAGATGGAGATATAGTTGGAAGGTGAAGAGAGGGAAGAAGAGGGAGATGGGAAGAGGGAGGGAGTGACAAAGAGATTGATAGATATGGAGTGCGAGAGCATGTGTGTTTAGGGGGGTGAGATAGAGAGACAAAAAAGAAGAGATGGAGGGGGATATAGATATGGATGGAGGGTGGAGAGAGGGAAGAATATTTCTTGCACTAGATGGAATGATTTAAGTGGAGATGGTAATTTCTAATACTATTTGATTATTTGCACTAGATTCATCGATTTTAGTGTAGATATTTATTTCAATGATATTTGATTACTTGCACTAGATGCATTGATTTCAGTGTAGGTGGTGATTTCTAATACTATTTGATTACTTGCACTGGATGTGTTGATTTCAATGTAGATGTTGATTTATAATTATATTTGATTTCTTGCACTAGACGCATTGATTTCAATGTAGATTATTTCTAATCCTATTTGATTGTTTGCACTAAATGCATTGTTTTCAGTGTCAGAGTTATTTTCTAATATTATTTGATTGCTTGCATTAAATGCATTGATTTCAATGTAGATGTTGATTTATGATTTGATGTAATTGGATATATGATGGTACATTAATTTTAAAGTGATTGGATTAACAATATGCATTGATTTATTGTAAGCACAAAACGTTATTGACAATGCACATTGATTTTTGTGTTATAGTAATTTAACCTATTAGTATTGTAGAGCGAGAGAGACAAGGTATCATGTTTACAACAACAACTTGAGCTAAAGATTTAAATGATTTACGATTTAAATTTTCTTTTTCATATAATCGATATGAAAAGATGACAAAACTAAAAGGGTAACAATAAGAATAGTAGAAGAGAATAATCTGAGATTGATCACAATGAAGACTATTTGTAACATGAGTACATTCTTATTATTCACATTTTCTATCTTTCAACATTATTATTTTCACTTTGCATTCAAAAAAATTATTTCATCATTTTCATCATTAAAGTTATTAAAAATATTTTTTATCTCAACAAACTGAGGTAACTAAGAAAATTTAAAATTAAAATGACCAAGTTAATCTCAGAAAAAATTATCATATTTAAAATGGTTATATTAATATTTGATATATTTACATATTATTGATAAAATTAATCATATCTTCGATAGATTTTCCTTGGCAGCACATGATTGAAACCAACCTAGATCCATCTTAACTCTGGATCTATCAAGTGCCGAGAGGGATCAAATCTCCGAGGTGCAAACCTTTCCTCAAGTTTTACACTAAAAAAAGAGGTTTTCACCACGAGAGATTTGATCCCTCTCGACGCTTGATCGATCCAGAGTTAAAATGGATCTAGGCTAGTTCAATAAACAAGTCTGTGGGGGCTTTAATGGTTCTTTCAAGCTATATCATCAAACTTAGAAAATTTTGACATGATTAGATTATTAATTACATGTTCCTTACACATCTAGCCTACTGCAAAAATGGTGATAAGATATTTATTTTAGTGTCACTGATGAGTGAGGTCTCTTTCATAGTGCATAATTTATGAACTAGGCTTGATAGGTGATCGGTAACCTATTGAGTTGCTGTAAAAATAGGTGATTTTCAATTTCTTTGCAATATTGGATTTATTAAATCATATTGAGATTCGTGACCTCAATATTAAGTTATTTTGTTATAAGTTTTGACTCTAACAAACATTGACAGGAAGTATGGAGATCCAAGGATAAAATTAATAACATGTGATAGGAATGATGAACCTCTTATAAAGAAGCTATCGGTCAATCATTTGTATATTTATCTTTGTTGTTTTGAAAAAAGGTGCAGAACCAATTATTAAACAATGTTGCATAACTCAAATTAGTGGTTCTTGGCGCTCGTAAACCCTTGAACACATCACTAGTTTTATTATGTTTATACTGTTATGGTTTTTTGTTCTTGGCACTTGGAAACCCTTGAAGAACGACTATAGGTTACAATATGAGATTCATGTGTGTGAAACAGATCAAGTTGTTAGATAAAATTTTGAACACATTCAGTATTCAGACCATTTTCCTAGCAACTGATGGACAAATGAAAGGGAAATATCTGCCAGATCATAATTGGTCCATAGGATGGTTTATTACTTGACAAATCTTATCACAGAAGCCTTGATGAGCCTAGTTTTCAATATTGTTGATCCTGCAAAGTTCATCATTGATGGTTAGAAGTAGGTGTACTTTAAATGAGTCGAAAGGTAAGCTCAAAGATATGGAGAGAGAAATAGTGGAGTCTAAAAGACTGCAGAGTGGGTAGATTTGGTGATGAAGGCCAGTGAGATAGAGATCAATTTTATTGTTATAATATGTGTTGTAATTGTGCATGTAAGAATTAGGGGAGATATTTGGAAGATAATTCTTCCATGCTCAGTTTAGAATTAGTTACATACTTGTAGGTGGATGTTGAGAGAATATCTCTACCTCCCTATTCATATTTGGAATTGGTTGGATCTCACAAGCACCATAAATATGTGATGTATCCATGTGATTTGGAGTGTGTAATATACAAATTATTTTGTGTGTAATCTATCCATCATGGTCAAACATTAATGTAACAATATATTTATGTTACATTAATCTAACAATTTTGAATTAATGTTGACCATTTTTACATTAATGTTGCAAAAATAGTTACATTAATGATTGAAGAGAGTTGATGAGCATGAGCATGGATGAAGAGGGTTGACCATTATTGGCTAAATAAAAACTTGGTAGACCATGATTGAAAATGACTACTGTTGGGTCCCATTTTTGCACACTTTTCCTACATTTTTTTCCCTATTTTTCCTCATTACTATAACCAATGGAACTATCTTTGCCTCTTTTTCCTACCTTTCTATTTTAACTTGTGTTTTTTCACCTTATTTTCATTACTCTGTCATTTCATCAATTATTATGATATATCATGCCTTTTTTATGACTAATTGAGGATGCATGTTGAGAGAATATCTATGGTCTTTGTATTATCTTTCCATATGTAACTTGTAGCACAAAATATCCGAAGCACGAGGCATACAGGAGTAGTTAAGGGTGTGTTGTTACAACGAGATTTTTACACCATGATTTTGTTACACATTTTTTTTAAAGACCCGCTAGCGAATTGCTGTTACAGTTGTACCACTGACTGGATCCCATCAACTCCTACTGCTGACCTATCCTCTAGATGTTACGCTACAGATGTGGTTTATCGTGATAGCTGTAGAAGTTATTAAGCATTGTATTTTTTGATAACAACCTATGGGAAGTTTTGATTGTAATCTATAATTTTCCAGTTATACTTTTATTAAGAAGTGGTTATAACCATATGTATTCTATTTTGATCAGCATGAGAATCATAAGATTCTCATGACTGATCTATCCCTTTTTTTTCTGAGATGTAACCACTATATAGTTCTTGGCCCTTGAGGTCGAAAGGTTAGTGGAGCACAACACTATTTTGGATCTATAATTTTCCTCATATTAATAAATATTATCATGTTATTGTTGTTACATGCATTATTCGATTTAGTTTCCATTAAATTCCTTCTCTACTTGCACCCTTGCTAGGGAGGAAAGGCCCTCCTCTTTAACAAGGATTACAATGATTAAGGTAATTGTGTATATGTGTTTTTACTTTGGTTTATGTATTAGTAGAGGTGTTTTTGCTGCTATTTCAGCTGTCAATATATCCGCTTCAATTTCAATATTTTGTATGTTGTTACACGTATGATATTAGAGACACCAGCTGGGGAATTGTTGTGTGGAGTGCTAGAACAGATTAATTGAAGTGTGATTACAGTCTTGTAAATCATTTTATTTCTGCATGAGTGATTTACTTCCAGCATTTACTTCAGAAACGATTTATTTTATTTGGAATTGCTTCTGGTTGGGTGTATCAGCACAAATAGTGCAACTGTAATTGAAATAAAAGACATCCATGGAATGATAATTTATGTGTACTATTTTAGTCATTTAATAGTGATTAATACATCCCAACATTATGGTGTCATTGCAGGGCAAGGCAGTGACGATCCAATCAATCAGAGTTGTTTCTTAGAGGTGAAATTTCTGTGTGCTTTTAGAGTGTCTCTAGTGACACAATTTCTGGGTAGTAAGATGAGAGGTAAGAACCTACGAAGCGCTCTAATGAACTTGAGCGGGCTCACCAATCTTTTGCTGGGACACTTAGGAGTGTGAATTTCTAAGAATTTTGTTTCTCAGAGTGTCTCCAACGACAAAATTTCCAGGAAGTAAGACGAGAGGTAAGAACCTGCACACCGTCTAAAAAACTTGAGTGGGCTCACCAATGTCTTGCTGGGACACTTAGGAGTGTGAATTTCTGAGCATTTTGGTTTTTAGAGTGTCACCAGCAACACAATTACTGGGTAGTAAGATGAGAGGTAAGAACCTGTGCATCACTCTAATGAACTTTAGCGGGATCACCAATGTCTTGCTGGGAGACTTAGAAGTTTGAATTTTTGGGGTGTTATTTTAGGGTGTCTTTAGCTATACAGTCGCTGGGCGGTAAGACGAGAGGTAAGAACCTGTGCATCACTCTAATGAACTTGAGCGGGTTCAATGCTGTAGAAACTGAAGCACTTATAGGATGAATTGATACACATAGGGCCCATGTGTGTCGGTAGGATGACATCAACATCTACAAACACCCCCCACTATACTGACTACAGGAAATACGGGTCGTAAGAAGGAATAGAAGAGTGCAGATTTTTGAAGAAAGAAATTATTTGGAGATTTGATCTCAAGGGCAGAAAAGGAACATTCCACGTCATACAGAGATAATAGGAAGATAGGACCACAAAAATCAGCTACCATATCAAATCCTAGGCCATCGGTGTCTTCCGTGTCTGGACCTCACCACCCTTTGAACAATATATCCACTCCTGATACCAAGAATCGAGATTCAAAATAGAAGTGGAAAATCATTGATCACGATCTAAGAATCGAAGGACATGGAGAGACCAGTGGGGAGCATCAGGGACATGAGGAAAAATATTTAATTGGTCATCATTTGGACACTGGTAGTGTTGTTAAACAGTTGGTCCTAGAACAACCTGATCCTTTTATTTATCAATATCTAGCACACTCCGAGGTCAATTCATCCCATCAGGAAGAATCAACCATGGGGGAAGAGAATGTCAAGATAGATAGCTCTATTACTTTTGAATTCCCAATAATAGTAACACAGGATGAGGCTCCTATGAAGAATATTCCTTTATCATCTATACCATCCTTTCAAGGAATGGTTGTTGAATACCCTGATACCTTTTTGTTCAAATTCGATGTGCTATGTAGAGGTTATGACTACACTTCAGATGCCCAAAAGATGAAATTATTACCTGCTACTCTGAAAGGAGTAGCATTAATATGGTTCATGAGATTGGGTGCTAGCACGATTCGAACCTAGAATGACATGAGGGAGGCCTTCCTCTTTAAGTATCAGGACTATTGTTGAACCAGGGATTTGAAGGACGAGATTTTCAGAATTTCACAAAAGGAGGAGGAAAGCCTGGAAGACTATATGGAGCGATTTCACTACAATTTACAAAGGTCTAAGTTCAGTAACTTAGACCAGGAGATTCTAAAGACAATATTATTAAGAGATATAAGATATGATTGTTTGGAGCATCTGAACCTATTAGGAAAAGGAGACATATCGCAAGAACCACTTGAATAAATAATGAATCTTTGCCTGCGTAGCTTAAGAGGACCGGTCAAAGGGAAAGGTTCAGTTTGGGACCCTTCAGTCCAAATATAGAAGTCCACGAGTGGAGGAGTAACCAGAGCAGAGATGGGGAATTTATTTGAGGATTTTAAAACAGACCTCCTTAGCACTCTCTCTGCCCAAATCACTACAGTACAAGTTAAGAAAGTACAAGCAGAAGCTGAAGTAGCCTTAGCAATATTCTGTCCCAGATGCAAAAAGAAACATTTGGAAAGAGAATGTGAACTGAATAGTGTAAGTCTGTGCAATATTTGTGAGTTGGCGCATTCTACGAATTAGTGTCCTGAATTGCCGAGACTGAAGGTAGTACTTCAAGAATCAAGTGAGGATGACGAATATTCTTATTTCATCAGATCAAAGCAACCATGGCATCCACGACCTACAGGTATGCCTTCATATTTTTCCTCTTTTTATCCTTGGAACAATGTTTATAATAGTTAGCAATATCCATGGCAATATCCTACTCCTTCATCGACACAGTTTCCTTCACCATGGAACCAGTGGCCGTCTCCGCCACCAATGCAATATCCTCCATCACAACCTAATCCTTGGGGTGAGAAATGGAGAAGTAATGGCCAAGGTCCAGTACCCCCTCCACTACCAATACAGTAGTAGCAGTTACAACAACCTTCTATTCAAAATTCTACACCTTATGTCCGACCCCAATTACCTGTGCAACCTAACCCCAATCCAAATAATAAGGCAGCCCAGAGAATGGATGCTCCAGTTACCCTCCAGACTTATCTTATTACTAATATTGGACTTAACGAGGTTCACCTTCGATCAGGGAAAGTAATCAGACCCAAGCATACTCCCATTATTATCGAAGAATGTGAGTCACCCAGAAAGGACATGGGTGATTCTAAGGCAGCTGTTACACATGTAACAACTGATACAAAACCCACTGTTACATCTGTAGCAGCTAGCTCAGGAGGATCTGTTGTTTCTACAGTATCTAATCCGAGCAAGGCTGGTGCATCTGTGATAGCTGACTCAGCTGTTAGCATTCATAATCCTCCATACCCTCAACGATTAACTGAAATTGCGCTGGCCTTACAACCTGAATCTGAATTCCTCAAGGAACTGCAAAAATTGTATGTGAAAATTCCGCTGTTACAAGCTCTTAAGGAAGTACCTATTTATGCTAAAACAATGAGGGATCTATGTGTCAAAAATCTTGGAAGGAAACCTAAAGACCATGCTACTATCCATGTCATGGGGAAATTGTCCGATCTGATGATTGATCAACCATTGTTGACTAAATATAATGACCCAATGAAACCTACAATGATTTTTCATATTGACAATAAACCTATAACCAATAATTTGATTGATTTAGGGGCAACTATTTATGTCATGATTAAAGACCTCTTCATCTCCCTAGGACTTCATGTACATAGACCTACACCCACAGTGCTTGAATTAGAAGATAGGTCTCGTTTCAAGCCCGAGGGAATGATAGAAGATGTGGTTATCACTGTGGCTTCATGGAACTATCCGGCTGATTTTCTCATTTTACAAACCAAATCCAACCTGGGGGGTCATCCTTTAATCTTGGGAAGACCGTGGCTGGCCACTGCACATGCATATATCGGATGTAGGTTTGGATCCATGGTGATCTGAGATGGGCAGGTCACTCAGAACCTGAATCCTTATCCCCCAGTAAAACCTCATATGGATTTGAGTAGTCTCTAGTGAGACAAATTTGAACATGAATCTGATCTTTCCCTACCTCTTCTCACACTTAGAAAAGAACAATAATTTAAGGATTAAACAGAGGACGATATCATTAATGGTTTTATTAGTAATTCACTCTCTGTTGCCTCCATTAGAGATCTGGGGGGAAGAAGATGAGGTAGATGATGCAATTATTGAAAATTTGAAAACCACTCCACATACTATCAGCAGTCACGTTGAAATCAAACCTGGGAAATGTTTAAAAATAAATCCTAACCTCACTGCTAAATAAAATATATTTTTGATACAGTTGTTACAGAAATACAAAAAGGCATTTGCATGGGACTATACGGATATGAAAGGAATCCATCCTAGCCTATGACCTCACCACATTTACCTTAAAGAGGACTGCAAACCAGTTAGACAACCGCAACATCGAATGAACCCCACACTTAAGGAGATAGTGAAAGAAGAATTGCAGAAACTCCTTAATGCTAATTTCATCTACCCCATTTCTGACAGTGATTCGATGTCTCCCCTTGTCATAGTTCCGAAAAAGAATGGAAAATGGAGAGTCTGTGTTGACTATAGAGAGCTTAACAAGGCCACTCAAAAGGACCATTTTCCTTTACCATTCATTGATTAGGTCTCGGATACTCTCTCTGGAAAAAAAATATTTTCATTCCTAAATGGGTTTAGTGGCTATAATCAAATACAGATTGCGCTGGAAGACCAGGACAAGAAAACCTTCACTTACCCATGGGGTACTTTTGCATACAGAGTCCTTCCTTTTAGCCTTTGTAATGCACCAGCAACCATTCAGAGGGCAATATTGGGTATCTTTTATGATCTTTTGAATGACTTCCTTGAAATATTTATGGATGATTTTACACCCTACGTGGATGCCTTTGAGACAACATTAGCTAACTTGGAAAAAGTGATGGAACATTGTGAAAAAAATAATGTTTCTCTAAGCACGAATAAATGTCACACGATGATGACCAAGGGAATTGTGCTAGGACATTTCATTTCGGCAGATGGAATCAAGGTAGATTCTGCAAAAATTGAGGTAATCTCAAAAATCTTGACCCCTAAGACTCCAAAAGAGGTATGTATTTTTTTGGGACATGCAAGATAGTATAGGAGATTTATAGAGAACTTTTCAAATATTTCATCCCCTCTGTTTTCATTACTCATGAAAGATGCGGAATTTGTGTGGACAGGGAAGTGTGAGTAGGCCTTCCTAATGCTAAAAAGTTGTGTAACAGCAACACCTGTTTTACAAGGACCAAACTGGGAATTTCCATTTCATATTACTATGGACGCATCTGACATAGCTGTGGGTGTTGTTCTGGGGGAGCTGGAGGAGAAGAAACCTTACACAATTTATTACATCAGTAATAACTTAACTCTAGCAGAACTCAACTACACTCTTACTGAGAAGGAATTCCTAGTAGTAGTGCATGCTATCAACAAATTTCGGCACTACATCACCGGGTATCAAGTATTTGTACACACTAACCATGCTGACATTCGATTTTTGATGAAAAAACCTGTTACTAATGATAGAGTTACACCATGGTTATTGCTGTTACAAGAATTTGATATTACTATTCTAGATAATCCCGGAAAAGATAATGTAGTTGTTGATTTTATTTCTAGACTAACTATAAGTGATGACAACACTGCCACTGAGGATTCTTTTCCAGATGAATATATTTTTTCCATCTCTACTCACTCACCATGGTATGCAGATATAGCTAATTACCTTGCTGCAGGAAAATTCCCACACCAATTGTCTTCTAAGGAAAGGAGGAATATTATACAACAGAGTGCTACCTACTCCTAGATAGAAGGCAATCTCTATCCCACCGGGCCAAATTTTCATATTAGGTGATGTGTTAGAGAAGATGAGGTATTTGAGATCTTGAAGGCTTGTCATGAGGAACCCTGTGGAGGGCACTTCGCTGAAAAAAGGATAGGACATAAAGTACTCTCAATAGGGTACTACTGGCCAACTATATTTTGGGATGCCAAGAAGCTTATGAAAGGATGTGAAAGCTGCCAAAGGATGGGCCAAACTCTGAAATCAGATGAGATATCGTTACATCCTCAGATAGTGATAAAACCATTTGAGAAATTGGCCCTAGAATTTTTTGGGCCAATTAATCCTTCATCGCAGTAAAAATCATACATAGTGGTCTGCACCGATTATGTCACAAAGTGGGTTGAAGAAAAGGCACTAATTAGAGCAATAGAGTCAGCTGTTTTAGACTTCTTATTTGAAGATATTTTGTTCGCATCGGGATACCCAGAGAGATAGTGACAGATGGGGGGCCTCAATTCACATTTCATTTGATCAAGAAGATGGTTGAAAAGTATGGAATTCATCACAGAATCACTTCACCGTATCACCCACAGGCAAATGGTCAAGTGGAAAGCACCAATAAAGTCATTGATGTAATTTTAACAAAGACAGTATCCAGCCACCGAAGAAACTAGGCCGAGAAACTTCTAGAGGTACTGTGGCCTTATAGGACAACATGGAGGCTTATTGTCCATATTAATAAAGAAAATAGAACAAAGCTTGAGGCAAAATCAAAGAAATGTACCTTTATTAGATATGGTGTTAATGATTTTGGTTATCGCTTATATGATTATGAAAATCACAAAATCAATAGGAGCAGAGATGTATTATTCAATGAAAAGATCTTGTATAAGAATCAGCTGCAGGAAAAGAAACAGGAAAAAGAAAGCAAGGAATACACAGTTCTTGATGAGATAACTGAAAAAGTAAAGGTGCCTGAAAATAATAATAATCAACAACCACAGCAACAGAAACCACCACAATAGCAACAGGCACTCAAACACCTAAAAGTGGTGTTAGAAGATCTACCAGGATAAGTAGACCCCCTGAACAATACTCTCCTTCATTATATTATTTATTGCTGACTGATTCTGGTGAGCCCGAATATTATGAAGAAGTGGGAGCTAGCCATGGAAGAAGAGATGGACTCCTTAATGCATAACCAGACTTGGGACTTAGTTAGGTTGCCTGCAGGTAAAACTACATTGCAGAATAAATAGGTTTACAGGCTGAAGGAAGAAGATGGAGGAAAACAGAGGTACAGAGCTAGACTTGTGGTGAAGGGGTTTGCACATAAGAAAGGTATTGATTTTTATGAAATATTTTCTCCTATTGTTAAGATGACTTCAATCAGAACTATCTTAAGTCTTGTAGTAGTGGAATATTTACATCTTGAACAGTTAGATGTAAAGACAACATTTCTCAATGGAGATTTGGACGAAGAGATATACATGCAGCAACCAGAAGGATATGAGGTCAAAGGGAAAGAAAAAATGGTGTGCAGGTTAAAGAAGAGCTTGTATGGCTTAAAACATGCTCCAAGGTAGTGGTATCTAAAATTTGACAAGTTTATGTCTGAACAAGGTTATACTAGATGTCACTCTGATCATTGTGTTTATCTAAAACAGCAAAATGATGGCAGCTATATTATATTGTTATTGTATGTAGATGACATGCTTGTTGCAGGGTCTGACATGCAGGAAATAAATGTGCTCAAACAAAAATTGGAAAATTCATTTGCAATGAAGGATTTGGGAGCTGCAAAACAAATCCTTGGTATGAGGATAACTAGAGATAGGAAAAATCGCAAATTAACACTGTCTCAGAATGAGTACATAGAAAATGTGTTGAAAAGATTTAATATGCAGAATGCAAAACCAGTTAGTACACCTTTTGCTAGCCATTTCAAACTTAGTAAGGAGATGTGCCCCAAGACCCACAAATAAATGGAATATGTGTCTAAAGTTCCATATGCATCAGCAGTTGGAAGCTTAATGTATGCAATGGTTTGCACAAGGACTGATATTGCACATGCAATGGGAGTTGTAAGCAGGTACATGAATAATCCAGGAAAAGAACATTGGATGGCAATAAAATGGATTCTCAGATATTTGAGAGGTACCACAAATCAAGCATTATGCTTTGGTGGTTCAAACATTGCTCTACAGGGATATTTTGATGCAGATATGGCAGGTGACAGAGATAACAGGAGGAGCACTACAGGATATGTATTTACTGTAGGTGGAACAACTGTCAGTTTGGTTTCAAAAATCCAAAGTGTTGTTGCACTTTCAACAATAGAAGTAGAGTATGTTGCTGCTACAGAGGCTAGTAAAGAAATGATTTGGTTACAAAGGTTTATGGATTAATTGAGTAAGAAGCATGATATGGACATGCTATACAGTGATAGCCAAAGTGCCATTCATCTTGCAAAGAACTTAGCATTTCATTCCAGGACTAAACACATACATCTCAAGTACCATTTCATACAGTCAGTATTGGAAGATGGAGAGTTGAAGCTGGAAAAGATACACACTAGCTAGAATCCTGCAAATATGCTAACAAAAGTTGTAACCAGGGAGAAACTGAGAATGTGCTCAGTTTCAATTGGTCTTCAAGGATGAGGATGAAGATGAGAAACAACCAGGTCCAAAGAGGAGTCATTTTCCAACAAATGAAGCAGCGGTGGAGTTGCTACAATCAATCTCCAAGTGGGAGATTGTTGGGTGTGGAGCCTGATTATCTTTTTTACTTTATATCACAACATTGAACCCCTGTACCTTAAATGGGGCGTAAATGCCACCCATAACTAGCAGGGGGTTTCGGGGGCATCGCCCCCGAAGCTAAAAACATATGTAAAATTGCCTTGTAAAAGTATAGTAATTTCTAGTCAATCTGGGCCGTTCATTAGGCGGATGATCTGACGGTAGAGGTTATTTTTAGTTTAGGGTTTTTTGCCCTAGAAGGCAACCCCTCTCTTTGTATGAGGGTATTGTATTGCGGCTGTGTATTACATGTGTATTCTCTGAGCGAGAAACAGATAGGGAGACTGTGAGAGAAAACAAAGGATATTACAGTGGATCTGTTGTAGGTTTTGTCTCTTCATTTTGCTGGATAATAGAAAGGAAGGAATGGTTGTTTGAGGTGGACGTAGCCCAAACTGAGTGAACCACATATATCTGTGTCTCTCTGGTTTTATCTGTTTTGTGTGCTTGTATTTTCCGCATATTTTATGTGTTGCATTGCTCTGTAATATTTAATTTTCTAACAATGATAGTTGGTGAATCATTTTGCAATACCTCAAAATTATAAGTTGATTGAGGTGTTTTATTGTTGGGGATATGAAATGGTTGTGCATGTAGTGGATTGGGAATGGATCTTTGGGGTGCTTGTGTGGATGATAATGGGAAAGGTTGAATTGAGGTCAAATGAGGGTGATATTGATGTTGTGGTGGAGGTAAATGGTATGGATAACTTTGATGATGGTATTGAGGAGAGAGAGGGAAATATTGAGGATATGGTGGATTTCCTTTGTAGGGCCTTTGCCAAATTTGTTGCCAAGATTGATTTTGAGGTTTGGATTGAGATGGCCAAGGTTTCCAAGGCTAGTTTTGAGGTTGGGATTGAGATGCCCAAGGTTGACAAGGCAAGGGTGTTTTCCACTTACCTTGAGATTTTTTTGCATAACCTGGAAACTGTGCATAAGGATATTGCATCATATTGGGTTGATGGGGCTGTCATAGTCCTCTTGGAGCTACATAACAAAGTTGTTCTTGTGCTTGATTTTCTCCATTATTATTCTGGTAAACTGCCTTCAACCCTGTTAATGATGGGAAATCTTCAGTAGTATGTGATCCTGCACAAATTTTACACATTTTAATGTTATCAAGTGGAAATTCATGCAAATCATGTTTCTTTCTACATTTAGGGCAAAATATAAATGAAACAATTTTTTTCTTGTTTTGCATTCTTAACATGTCAGTTTGTTCATTTAAATTACTAAGAATATTTAGAAAATTGTTAGGTTCAGTTTGACTTACCAATCCTGATGTTGACTTACTTACTCTTGCCATAAATGGATCTTGAGGGGATCTTACACACTTGTTTTTCCTCTTGATATATTCTTGCATAGTTCAAAAATTTCTTGAAATGGTAATTGATAGACATCTCCTTTTCCCACAAGATTAAGAAGATCAATCCATTCATCCTTTATAGCATTTAGTAGGAGAATTTTTAATGTGTCTGATCCTAAATTATGTAATTTAAATCTTTTGATATTATAAGAAAATCTCTCCACTAAATCTTCTAGGCTTTCATCCTCTTTTTGGTTCATCTTAAAGACTTCATTTCTAAGGTCATGGTGCATGCAATAATCTTTATATTTTTCCAAAAATACTCTTTTCATATCATCCCATGTCCTTATAGAATTTGTTCCTAAAGTCATGAACCATCTAAGAGCTCTATCCTTCAATGTTGCCGGAAACAAATTCAATTTTTGAATGTGCAATGAGTAGCCATAAGATCTACAAATTATTTCAAATTCAAAAAGAAAGGTTTCCGGGTCTTCTGATCTCATACCTT
The DNA here is from genome assembly GCA_034641835.2 of Pinus albicaulis. Taxonomy (NCBI): domain Eukaryota; kingdom Viridiplantae; phylum Streptophyta; class Pinopsida; order Pinales; family Pinaceae; genus Pinus; species Pinus albicaulis. The sequence continues at coordinate 838,879,401 of CM076576.1, forward strand.
TGAAGTTAGGAAGTACAGATGGATGGATGTTCTTCATTTGAACGTTGATATTAGTTTCTTGAATGGGAAATCCAAAAGGATCTTCCTCATTGTCATCATCTCCATCCATTTCTTCAACCTCTTTTGTCACCTCTTCTTCTACCTGGAAAAATGGTAATTCATGATGTGGATGTGTGGCTCTTACTACAACACATGATATAGTGGGTGTAGTAGGTGATTAAAGTTTTTTTTTTATGAATGTAATAAATAAGGTTACTTAGTTACACTTCCCTGGAAACGGCGCCGAAATGTTTAGTCAATTTAGTGTCCTAAATTGTTAACATAAATTATCGAATAGGGCTAGTAAACTGATGAAGTGTAATGCACTATATGTGCCTAAGTATCCCTTTTCTTACTTCGTTGTTTTTAGTGTTTTATTGATGTTTTGGGGTTTTTATGTTTGATTCTTAGCATGCTACTCTATGCTAAAAAGATGAAGTTAAATCTATGTCAAGAGAGAGAAAAGGAAATGTTAATAAATGAATTAAAACAGAGTTTATTTGCAAGTTCTGTTCCTAACTAGAAAATGATGAAAACAGAGAATCCTAATCCATGGATATTACAGCTTCTAAATGAACATTCATGAAATGAAATGTAACTCAAAACACTACAACTTAATCTAATTCAGTTAGTTAGAGATTTGTTGGAAGAGCTTGTGAAAAAGATTAATTCTAATGCAATGAGGATCTCCTAAAACATAAAAGGAAATGCTGAAACAAACAGTAACTTAGAACATTATAGTGAAATCTCATTCATTTGATAGACGTTTATTGGAAGAGCTTGAGAAAAATATTATTATAATGTATTAAGGATCTCCTATGAAATGCTGAAACAACTTATAACATTACAACTAAATCTCATTCATGAGTTAGAGGTTTATTGGAAGAGCTTTTGAAAGAGATTAATCATAATTTGATAAGGATTTTCTATGAAACAAAACATTCAATAACTCACAATATTACAACTAAGTCTCATTTGTGAATTAGAGGTTTATTGGAAAAGCTTTTGAAAGAGACTAACTGTAGTATAATGAGGATCTTCTTTTTAACTAAATAACAAAAAATGAAATGCTAATAATTCAAAATATTACAATTGAATCCCATTCATTTAATAGAGATGTATTGGAAGAGCTTGAGAAAGAGAATAACTGCAATATCATGAGGATCCTTTATCTAAGAAAATTACATGAAACATAATGCTAAAAGCTATGACTTCAAAAGGAAGTCTAAGTAAGGAAATATGACAAAACAGAATTGAAAATGAATTATCTAGAAAACATGTAAAACCTCCTCGAATAGCAGGGGCCCTTCGCTATAAATTCGGCATTGATCCTTTAATTCCTCAAGGTTGTAATCAAAACAACGTCAAAGGCTAATCTCCTTTATTAAAACAACATTTAAAAATAGAGTATTACTGTATATCTGAACTGTACTGTACTTTTTCTGAACTGTCTTTTTGGTCTTGTACAACCAATATTTAAAGGGAAATTACATAACTGATTATGAGATATACTTGCTACAGGTGGCTAATTCGAATTAGAATTGCAATATGACTGTTGGAATCTTGCTAATTCGAATTTAGACTTGTAATAGGACTGCTAGACTCAAATCAAGAGTCCTACTGCATTTGGATAACATAGTTTGACTCCACCTTTGACCATGAGTTTAGGCACATTTTTCTGTTGATCTGGACTGAGTGAGTAGGATAGAATCCATGTAGGCATCATTCTAGAAACACCCATGTGGCCCAATCCTCCAACTGACACCTGGAACATATTCAACCACAAAAATAGCTGCGAATCGCCTGATCGAGTATGGAATGTCTGTATTCTGTAGCTATATTGCAAAAAATTATTAAAACAACAAAAACCATGAAAATACAATATGTTAATCATTTGTATGTAACCTTTAAGCAATCTTAATCATTATTCATTGATTTTTAGGCTTATGAAGCGATAAAGAAATGATTAAATTAAGTGAAGGTTTGCAACAGAGAAGACAATTTTAGGGCTCAACAATATGGTTGCCACTTGGAGATTCATTGATGAGGATGGGTATCTAACTTTTTAGTTGGAAGCCATTCTAGACATTCTAGAGAGGCAGCTTTGGAGCTGGACATGCATGACACATTGTGACAAATGGGAAGGCCTTCCACATGAGGATGCCATTTGGAGGGAGGATGTTTGTTGTAGCATCCACTTTTGTAGTTGCTTGAGGACAAGCAACATTTTACCGGGGAGGACTGTAATATTCCCAATTTTTCACCTGATATTTGGAATATTCGAGTTCTTAATTTTCTTAATGAATTAATTAAATAAAAGGGTGGAGGGACCCATAATCCTCAATATGAATAAATATCCACTTTTTGTGTGTGAATTTGGATTAATTGAGCCTAGATCTACATAATGAGGTAGTTGAGCAACTACTAATGTGAATGAAATTAGAGATCATGTCTCATTAATTGAGATATATCATGGGGGTTGATACAGTCAACCAAGATCTTGAAGATGTCAAACAGAAGATCATGAAGCATTCATGATAAAGTGATGGAAGATGTTTTGCAATTAATGCATATGTGATGGAGAGGGTGTACATTGCACCTAGAAATGATGGATAACTTGGTCAAACAACGCAGTCAAACATGGAGAATCTTGTCCACATACACAACGTAGTCTAGATGAGGGCCAAGGCATGGGAAGACTCAAAAAATATATAAATAAGATGAAGGAAAAAATGGAAGACATGCTTTTGATTATTGATGTTGAGGATCTGTTTAGATTTGGAATTGTCATGTGACATTCCATTGCTTCTTGGGCTGTTTAGCAAAGATTGCAAGTGATGTTTAGCACAGGGTGTTCCTGGTCGGGAATCCCTCCTCTTTCATTGAGTGATCTCTTGGAAGAGGGTTGTACTTCATTCTACATCAGGCATTGGTGCCACTTATCTTTTCGTACTTTCTCCAGAACATTCATATTCAGAAATTGTAGATTTCTGAAGATCAGTTTGGAAGGTGGAGGTTGTCTTCAGTATTTCAGCTGGAGAACTGGTGAAGGTTTATTCCTATCACCTTGGTCTTAAAGATCAGCATTCCCAGAGCTTCATATCAGATCTTACATCAGGCCAAAAGTTATTTACCTCCTAACAACAGTAATCCCTTCAAGAATTACATTGTCCATTTTGCGGATCCAAAAGGAGGAAGGAAGTTGCTAGCATTTCAGTTAGTAATCTTGTGAGGGATCATTCCCTCACCTTGCCATCAGTATTTCCATAAGCCTATAGTTTATTGCAGCATATTTCAGCAGGCAAAAGGCCTCTCTTTCCCTCACAACGCAGTTTATATTGGCAGTTGTGTTGCAGCAGCTGTAATCATCATTGGAGGATTGAGAAGCTAGATCTAGAGCTTCTAGCTTGTAGATTTGAAGGAGGGATCAACCCTTAAAGCTTAGATATGATCTTGTGACATATTTCAACCATCTATTTTTCAGATCTAGCTTCAGATCTGTAATTCCCAATATATCAATGATCAAATCCTAGGACGGTGATTTTCCAAAGTTGTAGATCTGGAAAATCCTTTCTAGGTTATCTTAGGAATCCATCACATTGGCCAGATCTTGAATCTTGGCATCATCTAAGCTCCATATTTGATTAGATATTCATTTTTCTTTTCAGCTTTCAGTCATATATTCACATTATGTTGAAGGGACAGCGCAACATTTGCTTTAGTGGCTCTCCAGTTACACAGTGCCTATTGTGGCATGTTTTCAGGGTGATTCTAGGCCATATCTTTGGCTAGATCTCCTCATATTTTGTACATTGTTTAACTAAAACTTATCCAATATAATAAAATGGCCCAGCTTCTCTGTATATTCTGTTGTTGTCTTTAGATTTATTTTTTATCTTTTTGTAGTTCTCATATTGTGTTTGAGTATTACTGCATTCTCCCTTTTGGGATATTACACCTTTCAGCATCATTTTCTCCTTTTTTCCTTTATTTTCATAAATAAAATGCCAATTAATGTCTTTTTGCCTTTTTCAATGCCTTTTCCAATTTCCTTAGCCATAATAAACCAAATAAACACCCACTAGGATGTTTTTCCCAACGTTTAGCTTGAAATATGTGTCCCATGACCTTGGTCTTATTTTTTCTTTATTAAATTTATTACATGAAATTTTAACGTGGGGTTGTTACATCACTAATATGAACTCACCCAAATACCACCCATAGCGTCTAATGTGACAAGTTCATGTTATAAAGAATTCTTAGTTATTCAACACTTTCTTGTGCATTAGTGCTTAACTAAGCTCTGCACTTTGGACCTTGGGACTACCCACATCATATGCGAACTCTTGGCTTTGCCCACATCTAGGCTCTCATTTTAAACTGAAGTTAACACCTCTAAGTTTTCCCGCATCCATACCTTTAGATCGCTTCACTTGAGTCTAGCCCCACACTCAGCCACTTTAGAGAAGCACACTAGTCCTCTACTCAGGAGGCACATTCTCTTAATTAAATGTCTCCATAATAGTTCCATTAAACCAAAATGAAGATAGGGAATGAAATAAATGTAAGGCTTGGTTTTATAAGAAACACCTCCGCCTCATTTCTTTGAATATGTGTCCACTTCCTTAGCTAATCAGTGTGTTACATTTCCACAATATTTACATGAAATTATTAGAACTCATACAATATTTATAAGAGGGAATATCACAAGGGCTCTCACAAATTTAGCTTATGACAGATGTTGATTCCGAGGTATTTGTATGGAGGAATTCCCTCAATGGAGTTGTTATAATAAATGAAAGTATCATAGGTGATATTTTTGGATTTAATTATCATGAATTTAGTTTTTCACTATTTATATTCATAACCATCTTGAAGAAGAAATATTGGAGGATTTTGATTTTCTTGCTAAGATTGCAATATCTCCTTGCTAAAAGAACAATATTGTCTACATAGAGGAGAAGATTCATGACCATACCAATGAACATGGAGCCAATGGACCTCGCATCTTCCAAAAACTCTTTTAACATATCAATATGTATGCTAACAAATGTAGGGGATAAGGGCTACACTTGCTTAATTTCAATCACATTCCAATATTGCATTTAATTTCTCTCGACAAAACCTAAATGATCCTAAGATTGGAAATAACATTATCATACAACCTTGTTACAACAACCCTCAATTCAAGGGAAACTATTATCTCTTCAAACCTCTTCCATAGAATTTTTCTAGGAATGGTGTCAAAAGCATTTCTAAAGTCAAGAAAACAACAAAAGAGATCAATTTTGTAATTTCAAAACTCAACTAAAATTATCTTAAGGGTAACAAGATGATCAAAGGTTGAATGATATCTCCTAACCATTGCTTTGCCTTTAGCCCATTTACCATGAATTTCAAATCAAATGCTATTTTTTTCCAAAATAAGCCCATACAAATTGGCTAAAATGTGGCTAATCATAATGAAACTGTAATTAGAAGAATGTTTTTATCCTTGCTCTTAAATATAGGTACAATAAGGCTTTCCATCCAAGGCTTAGGGATGTCTTCATTGCTAAATTAAAGAGTTTGTGTGTGTGCTGGATGAGGATATATTATCCCATTTTAAAAATGGCATCTTAGTAGTCTTTAATATCCTCAACTTTCCCATTAGCAAGATGTTTAATTTCAAATTCATTGTCTTCCAAGAAATTATTATTATTATTATTATTATTATTAATTATAAAAAAAATTCATAAATGAGTTAAACATAAACACACACACACACACATGCATTTGAAAAAACTTGTAACCAAAAAAACGTTGTAAAGCAGCACTAAATAATAAGAACTATATTAAAAAATAATAATAATAAAACATAATACCAACTAAATTTAAAAAGTAATAAAAATAATAGATTCTTTAAATTCATTTGGTTATATTGTAATTTTTTCTTTATTAATTAAATTGCAAACATTTTTTTTAAGTAATAATGCTTCTTATTCATAATCATGATATTTTAGAACATATAACCAATAAACATATAAAAACTTAACAACTTAACCATATACATTTGGTCACTTCATTGAAATGATGCCAATCTGACATGACGAAGTTGGAGGAAAAAATATTATAGACAACAAGTTGATCATTCTAGTTGGGACATCACCCAACATCTCCTTCTCCTCTTCTCCTTGGATGAAGATAGTCACTAGCCACTAAGGATACTTGGAGATTTTTCCCAATAGATGTAATGACTCACTCGTTTTTATTCTTGCAGCACTAATAGTCATTTTTGTCTTCTCATATCAATGTATGTCAATGTCCAACCTCTGTTTATAAACTCATTTTTATACCTCATTTTTATACATTTTTATTTACAACAAGACATAGCAACCTTAAAGCTTTAAACTTATATTACTAGTTTAGATTCCCTTAAAAAAACAACAATTTTTTTTCAACAATTTTTTATCTATACAATCTTCATTTAAACTAATGCAAAGTACCTCAATAAACTTAATTTAAAACAATTTGAAAATATATTCAAAATTGATGATTTTTTAAATCAATATTTCATAATTTAAAAATTATTTTCAGAACAATAAAATAAATAAACATCTCGTTGAAGACATTATTTTATTTGATGAAGAAATCTAAACATAACCATTGAAGTTTTGTTTGTTTAATGATTCAGTCTGTGGTCTATTCATCAATATGACTCGTATATCATTATGATCATCACATTTTAATGGCTGTAATAATATAAAATAAATAAATATCTCGTTGAAGACACTATTTTATTTGATGAAGAAATCCAAACATAACCCTTGAAGTTTTGTTTGTTTAATGATTCAATCTGTGGCCTATTCATCAACATGAATCGTATATCATTATGATCATCACATTTTAATGGCTGTAATGAAATGTTAACATTCACCATGGATTCTTTCTCACAATATTATTAATAAAAAACAAAAAACATAAGGGGAGAGAAACATACTCTATAATTTTTTAGTGTATATAATTTTTGTAACATTATCTCAACGTTCGATGTGTTTTGACCACAAGAACAATTTATTACATTAAAAACATATATGGATTTAAAATGACTTGGTCCTTTTTATTTAAAAAAAATATTTAAATAAACATTAACATTATTATGCTAATAATTAAAAACATATATATTTTTAAAATGATTCTGGTCATTTTAATCTATAAAAATATTGAAATAATCATTTACATTATTATACTAATATTAAATATCCACTTACAACGTCCAAATGAACCATGGGAAGAACTTTTAGATAGAATATTCAATAAATAAATAAAACAATCCAACGTAAGCACGAAGTATTCAATCAAAGAAGACAAATTTAGGGACTTCACAACCTTAACGTACTCCTTAATCAAAAGTCAATAACTCCTATAAGCAAGGATTCAATTTTAAAGAAACCAACTAGCTGCCAGCTTTTCAGAATCTCCATTTAAAATAATGGGCAGGCTTGTCCGTTAATGAATGTCTTCGCAAGGACTTCCATTTTTCTATGGTGCACCATACTTAATTTCCTATGCCCGGCATGGGAACTATACGGTCGTCTTCTGCCCCTCTCCATTCCCTTCAGTTATTGAATCTCACTCGTGACTGAAGCAATAGTTGTTCACATCTACACTATTTCCAGCAGCCTATTTCCCGCAGGCTATTTTATCAAAACACAAGCACTATGTACCACAGCAACACAAGACCCGCAATTTTATCTACTAACCAAAAAGCAGGGTCTCAAGCTTAGAAAGCCCTATCTGGGTAAAGTCGATACAAATTTGCGCAAGCATCTCTTCTAGATGAGAATCCCTCACACACGGCTCTCACAGTTTTAGAAACCCTAGTGGTCTCATACCAATAAACAGAAATCTTAAAAAACATACATAAATCTGCTTGTTGTTGAGATATTAATCTCACTGTCCGTTAGGTTCAGTTAGGATTCATTACATTTAATTTATTGTCTGTTAGGTGTAATAGGTAGTTTAGTTTTACTTTAGTTTTACTCTAGTCATTTATTGCTGATGTTTCAAATATAATCTTATTTAACTATTTCGTAAAATTGACATGAGCAATTCTTTGCTCCATTTTATTTTTCAGTTTCTCAATTCTTTTCATGGTATCAGAGCTAGCTTGCATAAGACTCATTGAAGAGCAACAAATTTTTTGAAGAGAAAACCTCCTACGAATTGTAGAAAGTCTCTTCGAAGAAAGTCGAAGAATTTTTTTTTTGGTTGGCGCTACTGTTAGACTAATACTCGTGCCGAAACAAGGGATTGGCGCGAAAGCGCAAGCCATACCAACGCCCAATTTTTTAACTCGCGTTATTTTTATTTAGTCGCTGCTGTTTAGTATTGGGACCGCGCGAGTCTGCAAAAAAAATAAAGAAAGAGCATCTACGTTAAATTTTTTTAAGGTCAACGCACTCAAAGAATTTTAAAAAAATTATATGCGTGAAGCCGTGTAGCAACTACGTATCCGGTTGATACGTATAGGTTCCAAAACTGGTCTGGAGCGAATACGTTAATGTATTCTTGAAGATCAACATATTTAAGTTTTAATAAAAAGAAAAGATTATGCATGTGAAAGATTTATACAAGGGTTTCACATTTTAATGGAAAGGTTTTTTTTATTTTTTTTTGAATAAAAGAAAACTTAAAATATAAAAAGGGCTTGTAAAAAGAAAGTGAAGGACTTTTTCAAGAATTTTTTTTTAAAAGAAAGGATTTCTTTATGACATGTGAAAGGAGATACAAATTCTTTTTGAAGATTTTTTTTTACAAGATCTGCAATTTGTTTTAAAAAAAGGCGGTTTCAAGAATTTTTTTTCAAATGGCTTCTTCTAGTTGCGAAAAGAATTGAGAAACTTAAAAGTAAAATGGAGCAGAGAATTGCTCATCTCAATATTACAAAATAGTTAAATAGGATTACATTGGAAACATCAGTAATAAATGAGTGGAGTAAAATTGAAGTAAACTGGAGTAAAACTAAACTACCTATGACACCTAGCAGACAATAAATTAAATGTAATGAATCCGAACTGAACCTAACCGACAGTGAGATTAATATCTCAACATCCCCTTCTAATCTCAACTGTTACAAGTGGAGGCACTAACAATGCCTAATTTCTCTCTTTGAAATTCAAATACATTCTTTCCCAATGGCTTTGTGAAAATATCTGCAAGTTGATCTTTGGAACCACAAAAAGAAAGTGTGATGTCCCCATCATTGACAAGTTCACGAATGAAATGAAAACGTGTGTCAATGTGCTTACTCTTTTTGTGAAAAAACGTGATTTTTTGATAAAGAAATTGCTGAACTGTTATCATAGTAAATTGGAGTTGGCTCCTTTTGAATATCTGAAATGTCTTTCAATAATCTTCTCAACCATACTGCTTGACAAGCTGCTGTATTTGATGTTACATATTCTTCCTCTGCAGAAGATATTGAAATGATTAACTGTTTCTTGGATGCCCATGAAATCAGATTTGTTCCAAGATGAAAAACATACACTGAGCTACTTTTGTAATCATCTAAAATCATTGCATAATCGTTGTCTGTATAACCTGAAAGTGAACAATTTTCAGAATGTGTATAAAACAAACCATAGTCTATGGTCCCTGTAATATACCTTAAGATCCTTTTTGCAACCTGCCAATGAGTAAGCTTTGGTGACTGCATAAACCTGGAGACAAAACTTGCTGCAAACATAATATCTGGTCGAGTTGTTAGATACAACAAACTACCAACTAGGCTTTTATACAATGTGGGATTAACAGCTGGTGCTACATCTTCTTTGCTGAGTTTGGTACCTTGAGCAATTGGTGTATCAGCGGATTTGCAATTGGTCATTCTGAACTTTTGAATGATATTAGTGGCATATTTTTGTTGACCAACAAAAATGCCATTAGCAGATTGGTGAATTTCAATTCCTAGGAAATAATTCATGACTCCTAGATCTGTCATATCAAACTCTGCTTGCATTGCTGCTTTGAAATCTTCTAACATCATATTTCCTGTATAAAGAAGATCATCTACATAAAGGCATACAATAAGAATTTTACCTTCATGAGATTTGGTATACAAAGTGGGTTTAGGCTGCTTCTGGAAAAACCACTTTTGATGAGATAGGTGTCGATGCGACTGTACGAAGCTCTTGGAGCTTGTTTCAAACCATATAAAGCTTTCTTCAATATATATACTTTATGCTCTTGTCGTTTACTTTAAATCCTAGAGGCTGCTCTACATAAACTTCTTCCTGTAATATACCATTTAGGAAGGCATATTTTACATCAAGCTGATAAACTTTCCATTTGTGTTGAGCTGTTGTGGACAAAATGGTTCTGACATTGTCTAACCTTGTTACTGGAGCAAATGTTTCACCATAATCGACACCAAACTGTTGTGAGAATCCTTTGGCAACCAACCTTGCCTTATGTTTCTGTTACACAGTAATTTGTCACTGTCCCTGCAATCCCCGTCCCGCACATTGGAGGGCTTATTTTGTGACCTGTGAGCAATGACATAACTTGAAAATACTTTCATGACATTCCCCTGAACATGAGCTTTCATTGCCCTGAAGACATCTCCTGCTGAAAAACCCTAAAAACACCCCTTTTTGCATTGGCGTGGGCAGCCAGTTCCATACCCGCGCCAATGGGGGAAATCCTTCAAAGAGGGCGCGCCAATTGGCGCTCTGTCTTAGAGTCGTACTCACGCCAGCCAATTTAAGGAGTGTTTTTTAAAAATAAATGGCGGAATTTTCGTCCTAACCAATTCACAAACTGGTATCTATCTTGAGTTGGGAGGTTTGGCTCCGGAATCTCCATGTAGGGGAAGTGGTTTGCCACCTCTCATGGAAGCTTCCTTGAGGATAGGGCCAATCCCATGATTATAGGGATCTCAACTCCCCTTCCTCCATCTATAAAATCTTGCTCATCTCCATTGCAAGATAGTCTTCAAGTTCCCAAATTCCCAAGAGCCTTATGCTGCAAGAGCCTTCATAACTCCCTTAAGGCCACATTCAAGCAAGGAGACTATTGCCAAGATCCGAAGAGAGAGGTTTGTCCCATCCTTGACAGGATTTTCGAGACGTGTTCCACTGGCGACCCTCCGAAGGAGAATTCAGCGTCAGAACTATGGTTGTAATTTTCCTTTGATTGATTAATAATGAACAACTATTGGTTATGGTTCCACTCTTGTTTTTTATTATGATGACGAGTTATGTCCTTTCTGACTGACATATAGTTGCGTATACTGGATTTTACGCTTGCGTTTGTTTTGTTTCTTGCGTGTGTAGGTGTCATATCACAGAGATCATGAGGATCATGATCTGCTAGAGCTAAGGAACGGGAGCGCTACCTCTTCTACAAGTAATAGCGTTGGATTCTAGGTAAGCCTTCATCGCTAGTTGGTTTATTTGTAATTAGGAACCTACACTATAGCGTGTGACGATTGTTGCTAGACCCGGTCTGGGCTAGTAGGGATCTCCTCTGTCCGCAGAGGGGATTTACCTCCACAACAATTTGGCGACTCCGCTGGGGATCGTCTAGCTTGTTGTTGTTTGTTTTATGAGCTATAGACGGAGCCTGAAGTTAGCCAGATAGCCTTCGAAACGCTTTTGCTCTGCAATTGCAAAGTAGATCAAAGCTGATTCAGTCAATCTCTGGTTTAGTTTGTCAACTGAACACTTGGAGCATTATCGTGTCGTTTCGGTCGATTTTTTATTCTCCTTGCTTGATCAGCTCTTTTGGGCTGATTCTTTCTGTGAATTTGGTTTTTGGATATCTTGATCATCACTGGTCTGCTTGGTTGGATTGCTCTTTTTGTTTTTGACTAGTAAACTCGACTAGTGCTCTTTTTAGCTTGACAGTCGCACCAATTGGCGTAGGTTGCTTTTGTATTACCTGCGCCAATTCGTTTCTGGCGCCAGTTTCAGTCTCACAGTCGCGCCAATCCTGTGAGATTTTAGGGTTTGCTCAGTTCTGAGCTTCCTGAGCCTGATCTTTGTGTTTGGTCTTGATTTTTCGACTTCTTGAGTGTTCTGGAGCCTTGATTGACTGACTGTGACCTTCATCCCTTGGTTGTTTGCCCATTTCCATCGATTCTGCATTTTAGCCCTAGGGCATCTAGGTGTTGTTGTGCGTCGAGCCTCCCTTAGGGGTTTTTGGTTTTTATTGGTTCAGTCAACCCTGTGATTGCTTCTTTTCATTCGTTTGGTGGTTTTCTATTGTCTCATTACATTGTTTGAGTGATTGTTTCCCTCTTCATTCGAATTCCATCTTGTTTCGCTTTGGGCCTAGATTACACAGCTCATTTGTGTCTTAGGGATTTGCTCGGTTTTGAGGGACTTTTGGTCGATTTGAGGTCTGATTGTGATTTCTATTGAGTGAAATTGGCTTGTTTTTGCTCTCTTATCATCATTTTTCAAATTGCTCCTTTCATTAGTTTTCAGTTTGTTTAGTGCATCTAGCTCTTAAACATTGAAAAAAAAAATATCTCTTTTGCTTTTTATTAGTTAGTGCAAATTAAAATATTTTCGGTGTTATTAGTGATTAGTAACTGTGAGAGAAAAGTTTTTAGTTTTCGTTAGCTACATTATAGACACTTTTGGTTGTTTTCTGGTCGTTTTGTTTGTGTGAAAAGCTCTTAACTTTCTTGTAATTAGCTTTCATCGAATAAAATGATATACTGTGGCATATAGTGTGCATTTAGGAGATTTTGTGACATTACATTCGCTAGGGCTTGAAAACTGAAACGTAATTGAAGATCAACATTAAAATTCATTCAATTTACACTAAGGCGGCATTGAAACATTAACGCAACATTTAGAGGTCTAGGCTAGAGACGTGTTCCACGTCTTAAAACCTAGTAGCTGTCGTTCGCCTCTTAGCTTTAGACAGTGCTAGTACGGACTTGTGCTCCCTATACCGTCGCGTATATAAAGGGAGACCCCACTAGGTTTCTATCCTTTATCCATAGGAAGCTGAGTCTGCCGCCCTATACCCGTGATACACCGGACACAGCATTTGGGGAGATTTCCTGCACGTACGAAAAGTCCTTGGTTGATTTCTCTTTCATTTTGAAACCAAGGTGTATATTGCAGTTCACGGTTATTTGGTACACCCTTTGCCTAGTATTCCTGAGCAGTCATTTGATCTTTTCTGACTCCTTAAATTTGAAAGGATCACTAAGCGCTTGTCCTTTCACGCTTGCTTCAAAACTGAAAGAGATAGAGTCACCTTGTATCTGTTTCTCGACTCTTAAAACATGAAACGGTGAAGTTTCTAAGTTTCAATGTGGTAAAATAAAACACCCGTGATCACACGCCCTGTTAGATTTTGCTTGTTGGCCATTTAATTGTGTGTCTTGAGTATTTTTCAGCCCGTGTGTGTGTTTGATATTTTTCTCTTGTCATTGTTGTCACAGTGGAGGAACCTTCCATTTCTTCTACTGGTAGTCCATATATGGACGATTCATCAGAGGCTTCTCAGTCCTCTGCTGAACCTCAGCAGCCCATTTTTTCCGAGTTTCCCGATGGGGGACCGGTTCTCGCTGAGCAGCCCTTTGGAGGACCAGTTGAGTTCAATTGGCCCTTTTCCGACCCTTGGTCCGAATTGAGAGTAGGGGCAGATTTCCTTTCTCTTACATCGGGTTCACCTTTTATAGTTGTTGTTTTTCCTCCTAGTCCTCGTTGTCTATTACAAGATCTAGTGGCAAGCTCAAACATGAGTGAATCCAATGAGGAAATCCCAACGTCTGGTGAAGGTTACCAGTTGTTCCCTCGACAGTTATTCCCGGAAGACAACCCTGAACCATCTGCTATGTCTTCGCCCATTCCCTCACTACCAGCCAGGTATAGATCTTTGGGTCAGATCATTGCCACCGCTGCCTCTATGGGGATATCCGCCCCTTCTCCGAGGCCGGTTGTTCCTTCGTTGGGGATGTCTCCTCAAACACCCATTACCTCATTCCCTCAAGTCACTTCTGTACCCGTCAGGCCCACTGTCTGTGTGGCTGCATCCATGCCTGCTGTTTCCACTCAGTCCATAAGGGCTACATCGCTTCCCGAGAACGTCTATATAGCATCCGCTATACTGGAGAACATTTCTCCGGAGGAGTATCGGTTATCCTTACAACAACTGAACCTCGAGGTAGGACAATCCTCTCAAGACCCCAACCGCTCGTATTTCTCACACTATGCACAAGATGATACACCCGTGTATGCTTTTCCAAATCAGTACGACGAGCACGAGAATATGTTACGTTTACCCGCCCCTGAGGCTCATATTCATGCTCAAGGTTTACCTTATAACCAGGCTAGACAGCCATATAACCCGCAAGGGCAACCTTTTCAAGGCCAACCTTCGAGCCAGCCTGGCTATCCTTATGACCCGCGGGGATAGCCCTTACAGGGTTACCTTGCAGGCCAGCAAGGCCCATCGTACGGTCCGCAAGGACAGTATGTCAACCCTTCTGGTCAACCTATACGGCCTTAGCCGGGGTACCAATCGGGACCGGTCTATGGTCCTGGGGGGCAAGTCCAACCTTCCCAACCCATGCAACCTCAGTATCCTGTCGGTCACAACATTGCATATCAACCAGGATAATCTTATGGTCTTGCTACAGGTCAAACCGGTTACCAGACACAACCTGGTGTTCCTCCACCAGGCCAACTGGTCTATCCGGCACAACCTGGTGTTCCACCTCCAGGCCAACCGGTTCACCCGGTTCAACCTAGTGCGTCTCAACAACCAGGTCAACCTGTGCAACTGGCGCAACCTATTCACTCGGGTCAACCTGTTAACCCAGGGCAGCCCGTTCATCCAGGTCAGCCTGTCCAACCAGGCTAGCCTGCCCATTCTATCAACCCCACCCAGCAGCCGATCTATTTAATGTCGCAGCCAAATCAACTGCTGCGCCCTAATTATCAGGCTCCGCAGGGTTCCACTTATCAGCAGCCCACTTAGCCTCAGGGTGGTTACTATTCTTACGGTCAATCTCAACCAAATTATAACCAGCCCCAAGGTTCTCAATATTATCCTCATCAACCCGGCTCCACCTATACTCAGCAGCCAAATACAAATGCTGCTTACACAGGGCCGACATATAATCAGAATCCATACTCTGGTTATCAAGCCCCGTACGCTGGTTACTAGCAACCAAATCAGACTGGTTATATGACCTATACCCCTTATAATCAGAATCCTATGAGATAGAATTCATGGGGACAAAGATATTCTCAACCAGCGTGGAGTGCAGGCACCGGTCCTTATCGAGGGCTTGGCATGTCGTCCAATCTGCCATTGATGTTCCTGGCTACCTTGGAATTACCAGATGTTTTGAAATTAACCAATGATCCGATTTTGCACAATCCTTATTGGCCTCCGGTTCCTACCAAGGTGCCCAGTGATTGCCCCAAGTTTGAGGGTAAAGCTGGGGAGGACCCCCAAGCTCATGTGATGACTTACCATCTTTGGTGTTCATCCAACTCTTGGGTGGATGATTCCATTTGTCTGCGCCTCTTCCAGCGAACTTTGACTGGTGCTGCCGCTAAGTGGTATATCGAATTACCCTGTGGCATCTTTCAAGATTTCAATACGTTAGCCATGGATTTTCTAACTCACTTTCAGTTACCGGTTTGCTACGAAGCCGGGATGCACCTCCTGACTTCTTTGAAGCAGGACAAAGCCACCCACATTTCTGATCACATTCACGAGTGGCGACGTCATCGTAGACTGATCAAGTTTCATATACCTGATCAGATACTAACTCATTGGTTCACCACCTCCTTCGTTAACAAAATCGCCCAAGATATTGCTATGGGAGCGTGTGTGACAAAAGAACAAGCCATAGCACGTGCCCAATATCTGGATCTTGTATATTCTCAGTCCGGCACGCTTTATGATATTTTTCCTGATGCTACACGGTTTGGAACCTCTAAAGCTCCACTTATCCCAGTGGTGGATGATGTTATTGGTTCCGTGTCTCAGAATTCAAAAAAATATTCGAATGGGAAGTAGAAGTCCAATTCATATAATAATTCTGCTCCTCCCGCCCCTCCCGATTCTGACAAAACTACGGAGGTCAACGCCGTTCAGGCTAATCCTACGGAAAAATCCTCCAAAGGAAAGAAGAAGGGCAAAGGTAAATCCAAATCCGACACCCCAAAGCCAGAATCTTCCAAACCTTGTACCGAGGACGGTTCCCAACGCAAATCGAAGTACCCCTGCCTCATTTGTGAAGGAGATCATTATACCAAAAATTTTCCATGACGATCTGAAGTTAGTCAACTTCTCAAAGGCTCCAAAGGGACTACGACAGTTCTTAAAGAACCGTTCCCGTCTCAGCAGACCCAGATGGTTAAACAGCCTTCACCATCTGCGCCATTTGGGTCCCAGGTCTTTATGATGAATGGTGCTGAACCTATCTCCATTTCTACGCGGTCGAAGGATTATAACGAATCGCGTCAGGCAGCTGGGAAGACAATTGTGGACGGTCCACCTCTCCCACCTGTCTCCAGTCCGTTGGATATTGAGAAACCTACTGCTGAACCTGTTGTGAGGCCACCTCCTAAGGGTGTTCTATGAAGATCTTCCTACAACCCAAATGCCCGTGCCGCTCAGCACTACAGTATTGTTGAGGATCTGGCATAGGCGCCTTCCGCTATGTCTGCATTAGAAGTTCTTCAAAGTTGCTCATCACAACGGAAATATTTATTGTCTGGAATCGGTGGGAACGATCCCACTGACTCTAATATTCTCACCTTCGACTTAGAGAACTTTACCCCCTGACTTCCACATCAGATCGCTCTTGTTATTCAAGTTGGGATCAACGGTCTTAACATCCATAGGGCCGTTGTAGATGAAGGTGCTTCTACTTGTGTCATGTCGTCTTCTTGCTGGAAGGACATTGGCTCTCCGACCCTTTCATCATCTCCCAATGCCCTAGAGGCATTCGATGGTCGGGAATCGAAACCCCTGGTTGTTCTCGAGAGTTTGCCGATTATCTTACAGGGGAAGACAGTCAATGTAGAAGTAGAAGTAGTTGACGCAAAGCTTAACTACAATATACTTCTCGGGCGCAGTTGGACTCATGCCATGCTATGCGTGCCATCCACCCTCTTTTGACTTCTTAAGCTCCCTCACGAGGGAAAAATCGTTACTGTGGATCAGTTGTCTTTCTTTACCTCCACCTCTGAGAACAATGTTCCTTACGTGGATCAGATTCCAAATCCCCCTGACAGTGTAGGACCGAGTCTCTTCAAAGACCCCGTCCTCATGGGTATTTTTCCCGCACCGCCACGGCACACCGCTCAAGTTAATATGATCTCTAGGTCTGACGACCCATGGCTCATCCCTTCGCCTGAGAAGGTGACTGAGTTTGGAGAATCGATTCCCTTAACTCCAGTAGATATTAGCTACTGTGAAATTGTCGCCGCATCTGATCCTCCCCCTCCTCAACATGCTCCTTCGAGCATGGATTTAGACATATATTCTCAATCCCCCTAGCTTGGCGAGGCCGACTCGTCGGATCCTCTGAAAGAGATTTTTCCTTTCGATGAAGCCATTGTTGAAACAATGTCTCTTGAGGAGTTGCCGTGGAGCGATGGACATCATTGTTCCTCCTTCATGCCTAGCTTGGGGGCAATGTCAGATTTTCTAGAACGTTTTGCATCTCAGGTTCTCACTCCACCTCTCCAGACACCCATATTGACACATGAGGTGCTTTCAGAGGGAAGCCTGAGCAACATTACTCAAACCATTCCGATTGACATCTCCGTTAAACTGAGGATAGTTGAGAACATACACGTGGGAGTGACTTGTTCTCCTGATGAGATACGAGTTTATACTGATCTTTTTCGAGAATTCAGAGATGTTTTTGCTTGGTCCTATGAGGAAATGTCCGGGATTGATCCCAGCATAGTAGTGCACGAGATTCATACCTATCTTGGTGCGAAACCCATGCGCCAACGCCTACGCCCGGTGCACCCTCGCAAAGCCGCTGCCATTAAAGAAGAAGTTGAAAAACTCCTGAAAGCAGGCTTCATTTACCCTATTCCTCTCATAGAATGGGTCTCCAACATTGTCCCTGTAGATAAGAAACAAGGTACTATAAGAGTTTGTGTTGATTACCGAGATATTAATCGGGCCTGTCCAAAGGACAATTACCCCACTCCTTTCATAGATCAAATCATTGACGAATGTGCTGGGAGTGAGATTTATTCCCTGATGGACGGCTTTTCCGAGTATAATTAGATAAATATTCTACCTGCTGATCAACACAAGACTGCATTCATTTGTCTGTGGGGTACTTTTGCTTATAAGAAGCTCCTGTTCAGCTTGAAGAGCGTTGGATCTACCTTCCAGCGCGCTATGTCTTACACGTTCCATGATATACGCCATATCGTTCAGCCTTATCTGGACGATTTGCCAGCCCACTCAGCTCAGCGACAAGATCATCTTGAACACCTCTGCCATATTTTCCTTCACTGTAGGCGCTATAATATCCGGCTTAAACCTCATAAATGCATCTTCTGCATGGATTCTGGTCGTCTATTGGGGTTCATAGTCTCCAAGGATAGAATTCGTCTCGACCCTTTAAAGGTCGAGGCCATTGTCAATCTCCCATCACTCTCTTCGTTATATCAATTGTAGAGTCTGCAGGGAAAATCTAATTTCCTCCGACGCTTTATACCGAACAATACTGAAGTAGCCAAAGGATTCACGCGTCTTTTAAAGCAGAACGTTCCCTTTCATTGGGACGACATTGCTCAAAAATCCTTTGAGAAGCTGAAGATGTTACTTGTTAACACTCCGTTGCTTCGTCCTTCAAACTATCACCGTGATTTCACACTATACTTGGCTGCCACCTTTAGCACCATAGCTATGGTTTTGGTGCAAGATGACGATGATGGAAACGAACACGTTTTTTATTATCTATCACGAAACCTTCTCGAAACAGAAACGCGTTACGCTCACGTCGAGAAGCTGGCTTTAGCCGCAGTGCAAGCTGTGCAACGTTTCTGCCACTACATCCTACTGCGTTCAGTAACTGTGGTTTCGGATTGCAACCCCATGACATATATTCTCTCTCGACAATTACTAGGGGGAAAATACTCCAAGTGGATTGTTATCCTTTAGGAGTTAGACTTAGAGTTTACCACTGCTAAGTCGACCAAATCACTGGTTTTTGCGGATCTCATTTGCTCCCTCCGGACAGACTCCACACCCCCTCACTCTGTAGATCATATTCCAGACGAAACCCTCTTCCTTATCAGTACTCGCAACCCTTGGTACGGCGACATTATTGTGTATCTTCAAACATCGACGTTCCGGTCTGAGTTGACCAAAGATGCCCAACGTCGGATTAAAACGCCGGTCTCAACCCTATGGCATTGCTTGAAATGCTTATACGCGTTTGGAGTAGATTCGATTAATAAAACTAGGTACTTGCGTAGGAAGAGGCGGAAAAGAGTACGTAAATGAAATCCACCCTGATGCTTTGCGGCAGTGCTTGTCAAAATTCTTTTTTTATTTTTATTTTTCCAGAAACCTCTAAGTGTTTCTTCTTGTTCTCCTAAAATTTAAATACTCATTTGAGCCGACAATGATAACCACTCTTTTAATCTATGCGCTAGACTAAAGTTGTATTTTAAAATTTAAGTCTTTATTTTACTCACTTGAGAATTTATATACCTATATAATCATTATCACAAAATACATACCATGTTTCCAGTAACCTATGGTTTATGAAAGTCCAAAACCATATATATATGTATAACATTATTTATCAGCCCAATGTGCATATATATTTAACAATATATATATATATATATATATATATCCGCACCTTATATATATATATAATCATCATATATTTATTGCTATCCATTTATATTGGCACCAAACCATTTTATTTTATAATTCTAACATTTTACTCGGTTACAAACTCGAGATATATATATATATTGGTACTATTTTACTCGGCCCCCAACTCTATATATATTTTTATCCTTTTATATCGTTACTTTGTGTAATGAAGGCGCGGCTCACACAGAAATATCTGCGCTGGATAAAATGTAAGGGAGTCGTTTACCTTTGGTAATCATGATTGCACAACTCGCTTTCCTTTGCGGGTGAAAATGATAATTATGAGAACAGATATGTTGAGCATGTAGGTCGATAGAAACCATTGCAGTCATTTTCTAGGTTTGACTCATGTGACCGTGATACTATCGCCACGTTACATGCGAGGTTCTAGGGTTTTTTTTTTTTTCTCTCCACGTACCGAGACACGTTAAGCGCCCATGTTCTCGTGTTGGAACCCCGTGGTGTTTGGTAGGGAATTCCTGTGTTACATTAACTCTGCTCTGGTTTGAATGCGAAGCCTGCGTGTGCGTGAGGTTGAAGGATCGCCACGCAGCCTGGTACCGCATTCTTCAGCTGGAAGAAGTGTGTTTGTACACCTCTCCTGCGCGACAGGTTTTTTTTTTTCTTTGATTGATTTCTTATGGCGTGTTCCTTACTCATACTTCAGGAAATCTGCTTTTCACAAATGTAATCACGCCTGTAACCAATTGGCACGTATCGCCCTGGCTGGAGACGCCGTCGGGCAAGTCAATTTGGCGGGTTGAATCAATACTTCGCCGAAATTCTGAACGGCAAGGTACGTTAGAGTGTATAGAATAATATTAATCTTCTTCCGAGCAGGACTCGTTGTCAGGTTTTTTTAGCTCAACACAATCCCCCTTGGGATTTCGTAAGGGTAACGGGTGTGGAAGTTTAATGCGCCGATCTACCCTCTGAATTTCTCCGGACAGAGTACCGATTCTGATCTAGGGTTTCTGCTTCTTATTTTACCCCTTCATCGCCCAGGCTCATACCTGTTTGTATTGCTCTCTCAGAAATTGTTTTGTGTTTCCTCTACACGTTTCAGGGTTTGTTCTTTTGCAGACTGCTAGTTCATTCCTGTATTGTATTCCAGTGGTGGCTACTTCGGGGCGTGGTTTATTGCTGACGGGTAAACAATTATTTGCTGGTCTAACGCTCCCCTCTTCGAATAAGAAATTGCTTCTTGCTCCAGTTGCTTTTCCTCTTCCTGGAATTTCTTATTAAATTAAAGTTTTCTCCCAGTCTCCTTATTATGTCTGACACATCGTTTGTTGTTTTTCTTTTGTTTCAGGTACGCAGATGGCTCTCGGCCAAGTTTATGCTGTGTGTACGCGTCCTAACATCCGGCTCTCACCTCTGTGCGCATGTTAGAGTTTCAGTTCTTCCGTTGTAGCGACACCTAGCTCAATGATCGGTAGTGGTACTGCTATTACACTGTCTGTCATTATTATCCGGGATAATTCTGTATAATAACAGGTCTCCTGTAAGCGGGTTTCCTTAGATTTCGTTCTCCATTCGCTCTCGTTTTTCTTGCTTGTTTTAATGATGAAACGAAATATTATGTCGTTGATCACCCATAACCCTGCATATGGGAATTTTAGTTTTGCAAGCCCTAATGATATATTCAGCGAACGATTCGTATCCCCGATCTTCAGGATCTCTGGAGTATTCAAGTTGCAGGGACATTACTTTTTTTCTATGCCTCGGGATATAACCCGGACTCACCTCTGCGTAACACATTTCCGTAAATTTACTTCAGTCGTTGAAATTTTTCCAAGTTTATATTTTACCTATGTTTGCTAGGCTTGGCGTGTTACATAGCATGCTGGAAAAATGTAGCAGAAGAACAAAATTAAATCGTGCCTTTTCTCCTTGCGGTTTGCACAGGTACCTATACTGTATCAATCTTAACTAAGCATGCCGCCTGAAGAGGTCACGCTGTGGGTAAACAAGTTACTCCGAGATTTATATGCCATGCTTCCCTCGTATCATGTAGCCCTATGTTCGCTTTGATATATCACTCCACTTCGCTTTTCGTTTTGTTATGGAATGTTTTAAGAATAACCGTATATAATTTACGTCGACACAACTATACCACTACTCTTAACGGTCTATGCATAAAACCGGGTATAATATTTCTCAAATCTTTTGCTCTGTCCTATAATTAACTTGAGCATATATGTCACTATCTTTTCGCATTGTATACCGGTTCTGCTAGTAGTAGTATAGAAAGGTCTTTTAGTTTTTGTTTTTAAAAGGTTCCAATACATATGACTCGAATTTTTTTGAGCTAGACTATTAAGGTATTATCATATATGGAAGGTTTTAAGGACGCGGTCCTGCTTGTTCTTTATACCCTAACTACTTTAGGTTACAACTACCATCAACACATCAAATTTGCTATTTCCATGGTAATGTAATGAATTAAAATTCCTTTTCATTAGGTAAGGATATATTTTGATTAGTTTATGTGGAGGACACCAAGTGGAACTATCATATCACATTTTTCTAAGGAGATGAGTATTTTTTTTTTCATTTGGACAATCATATTCTAAAGGTTTAATAACATTTTATTCTACATGTAAATGTTTTTCAATCATGCCAAATGGAAAAGTGCACCTACTGGTGTACCTTTCGGCTAAAAGTAGGACTGGTCATAAATATAAAATCCAGCAATTATTTTGTTTTTATATTTATTTGATAGAAGTTTGAGTAGTGTACCTTAGTTATGAGTTAAGGCCATTTTTTTATAATAGATATTTCAAAGATTAGAAGTGAATTCAAGAATGCCATTTACACTATGAATGCTCTATATAATATAACACATCTATAGAGTAGAAATTCTCATTAAGCTACAAAATTTTGAAACACATACTCTAGTGTTTATAATTTTTCTTCTCTTTGATTATATCATGTAACTTTCAATTGCTGTTACCATATTTTTCTAGCATACATATAAACATATACTTTCACATTTGTATAATTTCATGAAATACCAGTTAATATTTAATTTTCTATGGAGACTAAGTACCTACAGATTTAAACCGTATTGGGTTTAAAGTTTCTGTGGGTTTCTACTCCACGGATTTAGGGTCTACAACTAAACAGAGTCTGGAAGGTGAATGCCTAACGACAGATTCTGTTAAATGTAGTACTAAAATCAATCATAACATTTCATTAAATTTTATATGTAGCCAATTCATACTGATTTAAATAGAAGAGCATCAAATTTAGAGACATACCATTCATGCAATAGACCAACCTCCCAACCGTAGAGTTCTATTTTTCTCCCAGAACTCACCCCCGAGCTGAGACCAATTCCACCACAGATCAACCTCTTGATCTGCTTAGGAGTAGCTTATTTAAAAGCTATTTTCCCCAGGCCTGTTTCTAATTCTGCGTCCAGAATAGCAGGATGCTTTTCTTCCTGTTTGCCTAGGCTTCCCATTTTTGGGATTCTTTAAAGCTGTTTTAAGCTTTTCCTCAGCTTTTTCCAGCTTTCCACCTCTTCCCAACTACTTTCCTCATCATTGGGGAAATTTAGATTCTTCCTCAAATCTAAATTAGAAATAATTCCCTTCAAGGATTTCTGAAGGGGTTTAGGGGAATACTTGCCTTATCCATCCTCATGGATTTAGCAAGTGGTCTCTAGATCTCATTCTTGGTCTATATGCACATCAGAAAATTTATTTATTTCTTCAACTAAAATATTGAATTACATCCACAATTTATCTATCCCTTGGGGTCCACTCCCCTTAGAATTTAAGTTCAAATTTCAAACTTTAAAATTTCAACACATAATTGGGGGGGTTACATATTCCCCCTCTAAAAATAAACACCGTCCTCGGTGTTATTATTTAACTACTAGAGTTCACTTAAACAAAAATGGATATTTTTCCATCATTTCAGCTTCCCTTTCCCAGGTAGCTTCTTCAACAGTAAAGTGCTTCCACTGCACTTTTACTCTGGCCACTGTTCTATTTCTCAATTCAATTTCTTCCCGCTCCAATATTTGAAGCGGTTCTGGCAGAAACTCCCCTTCTGGTTCCACCTGTACAACATTCCAATCAACTATGTGAGAAGCATCATGCACATATATTTTTAATAATGAAACATGAAACACATTATGCACTTTAATATGGGGTGGTAAGGCCAGCTTGTAAGCCACTGGTCCCACCCTTTCTAATACTTCAAAAGGACCACAATATCTAGGAGCCAGTTTCGCACAACTTCCAGCATAAAGTGTGCTCTTTTTGGGTTTAATGCGCAAATACACATGGTCTCCCACTTTGAATTCTCGATGCACTCGTTTCTTATCAGCATAGTTCTTCTGGCGATCTTGTGCTGTCTTGATGTTACTTTGTATCTTTTTAACAATTCTCTCCATCTCTTGTAGTGCATCTGGTCCCAACATTAGTTTATCCTCTGGTTGGCTCCAGCTCAAAGGAGTACGACACTTTCTTCCATATAGTGCCTCAAACAGACTCATTTTAATAGAAGATTGGTAGCTGTTATTATAGGAAAATTCAGCTAAATGCAGATACTCTTCCCACTTTGATGGCCTATCCATCACATACATTCTCAACATATCCTCCAAAATTTGATTAGTCCTTTCTGTTTGCCCATCAGTTTGAGGGTGATAGGCAGTACTAAAATTCAGCTTAGTACCCATCCCTCCAAATAATCCTCTCCAAAATGCTGCTGTAAACTTAGCATCCCGATCTGAGACAATTACCTTGGGGACTCCATGAAGCCTTACTATCTCCTTGAGGAAAACATTTGCTACTTGAGCTGTTCCAAAAGTAGATTTCACTGGTATAAAGTGGGCAGCTTTTGTTAGAGTGTCTACTACTACCATTATAGAATCATGCTGATATTTGTTTTTGGGTAATCTTGTTATAAAGTCCATGGAAACTGTATCCCATTTCCATTCTGCAATTGGAAAAGGGTTCAAAAGTCCTGCTGGATGTTGATGCTCCACTTTGACTAACTGACATTCCATGCACCTACTTAAATATTCTGCTACATCTCTTTTCATTCCTGGCCAGAACAATTTCTTTTTCAGTGCTGTTAGCATTTTCTGATATCTTGGATGTCCTGCATATGGCTGTTTGTGATATTCATCCAGAATTTCTCTTTTCAGGGATTCTACCTGGGGAACATACAACCTATTTTTATAACAGATCAGGCCCTGTTGGTTTTGAGTGAAATCAATTTTCTCCTTTTTCTGTAATTTCAATAAGAGTGTTTCATAGTTTTGATCCTGACTTGCTGCTTTTCTCACTAATTCTTCTATTTCGATTTGAGCACTACTTCCAATGTGGTTTATATTCTGACAAGCATTCCTGCTTAATGCATCAGCAAATTTATTCTCTTTCCCCTTGATATGTTTTATATCCATATCAAATTCACTTAAAAAGGACAGCCATCTGGCTTGTCTTGCATTCAGATCAGTTTGGGAAAAGAAATATTTGAGACTAATGTGATCAGTCATCAATGTAAACTTTTTCCCAAGAAGATAGTGTCGCCACATTTTCAGAGCATGAATAACAACAGCAATTTATAAATCATAGACACTATAATTCTGTTCATGGATTTTCAGTTTTCTAGATTCATAGGCAATAACTGAATTTTCCTGCAATAGGACTCCTCCCAGCCCCTCCCTACAAGCATCTGTACATACCACAAATTCCTTATCAGGATCTGCAATCTTTAGGATAGGGGCTGAAATGAGTTTTTGTTTTAATTGCTCAAAACTGTTTTGGCATTTTTCAGTCCACACAAACTTAACACCCTTCCTTTGTAATGAGGTTATGGGATTGGCTATAGCAGAAAACCTCTCCACAAATCTGCGATAATAGCCTGCAATTCCCATAAATGATCTTACTGCTGAAACATCAGTTGGGACTGGCCATTCTTTAATGGCTTTTATCTTTTCAGGGTCAACCGCCAACCCTTTTTCAGAAATAATATGACCCAGATATTGAATTTTATCTTTATAAAATTCACATTTGTTGAACTTGGCATATAGCTGGTTCTCTTTTAGAGTCTGCAACACTATTCTTAAGTGTTCCTTATGTTCATCTTCATTTTTGGAATAGACTAAGATATCATCTATGAACACAAGAACAAATTTGTCCAAAAACTTGTTTAACACACTGTTCATCAAGCACATAAATGTGGCAGGGGCATTCGTCAAACCAAAAGGTAGGACTACAAATTCGTAATGCCCATACCTGGTTCGAAATGCTGTTTTGTTGATGTCTTCTTCTTTAATTCTAAGCTGGTGATAAACAGTCCTTAGGTCAATCTTGGAAAAGACTGAAGCTCCTCTCACTTGATCAAAAAGATCATCAATTCTAGGCAAAGGGTATCTGTTCTTAATGGTTAACTTGTTCAATTGACGATAGTCAATGCACATCCTAAAAGTTCCATCTTTCTTTTTCACAAATAGAACCGGGGCTCCCCAAGGAGACACACTGGGTCTGATATACCCTTTATCTAACAATTCCTGCAATTTCATTTTTAGTTCCATGAGTTACGGAGGACTCATTCGATAAGGCGCTCGGGAAAAAGGTGTTGCTCCTGGTACCAGATCGATTGAAAAATCAATCTCTCTCTTGGGGGGAAGATGAGGGATTTCCCTGGGAAAGACTTCCTTAAATTCTCTGATTACTGGTACAGCATCCAGTAACTCTTCCTCAGTTTTCTGTTCTATTTCTTCTACATGCACTGCATAAACTTGGTATCCCTTCCTAGCTGCTCTTTTCAATTGTAAGGCTGAAATTTGTCTTACAGAAATAGGTTTTTGTTTCCCTTTTAGAATAAAAGGTTTCCCTTCCTCATCTACACAATGCATAGTCTTATCCCAACAATTCATCAAGGCTTTCTTCTTTTCCAGCCAGTCCATTCCTATCAACAAATGATATGACCCTAAGGGCACGATATTCAAATTTACCTTGTTTGAAAGTCATTCAACTTAATTTCTGTGCGAGGTAGTTTATGTGTTACTTTTCTCTTAGTTCCAGTGGCTAGCTATACCAACCATGACTGCTGGAATTTCTCAGGTTTAAGATTACATTCTTCTACAATTTTTGGACTAATGTAACTCAAAGAAGCACCTGGATCAATCAGAACAGTAACAGATAAGTCAGAAATCTTACCCTCTATTTCCACCATGGTTGCTTGATGTTCTGCTTGCCGATTTTCCAGGGCTGCACTTATAGTTGGTATACTTCTGGCTACATCATTTACTGTTGTCGCCTCTCGATCTCTCATGAGCATATGAATGTTTCTATGAGGGCAGTCTCTCAAAATATGAGGTCCTCCACAGCCCCAACATTTCAAGGGTTCCTTCATTCTGGCTGTCCCTTCCTTTTTACTGTCTCCCTCTATTGGTTTTGAAGCCACTTGGGATTGAGCAGTTTGACTTTCTCTGGTTTTATTAAACCTTTTCCACTGATGATCTCTGCCAAAATTCTTCGAATAGGCTGGTTTCTGTTTCCTTCCTTTGAATTCATTTTTCTGTGCCCAACTTTTCCCTTGTTCAGTTTTTCCTTTGAACTGTTGGTAACATAATCTGGCTTTTCTAACAGCTTCATCCATAGTTTTTGGATTTTCAAACTCAATTTTCTCCTTGTATGCCATAGGCAGACAATTTAAAAATCTTTGAACTTTTGCCTTCTCTTCTCTTATGTAGGGTACATATCTCAGTAGATTTGTAAACTTAGTAACAAATTCATCAATAGTGAGCTGTCCCAGCCTAATTTCATGAAATTCTTTTGCTTTGTCATCATAGTAACGCTCATTCAAATAGCGATTCTTAAACTTAACCTAGAAATCTTCCCAAGTAACTGTCTTTTCATCAATGGCATGGACCATTTTTGTCTCCTCCCACCACAATGTAGCTTTTCCTTGTAACTGGTAAATAGCTAATCTGGCCTTCAGATTACTTTCATATTCATAAACCTGGAAGTACTTGATCATGTTCAATAACCAAGCTTCCGCATCCTCCTCCTTTTCCCCATCATAGGAGGGAGGTTTGATCTTTCGGAACTCTCCCTGCAGTTCCTTTTTCTGCTTTTGCTGTTGTCGAATAGCTTCCTCATCATCAGACTCATCCATCTTTCTCTTTCTAGAACCTTCGCCTTCTTGGCTGTTCCGGGAAGTTAATTCTCTGATGAGTTTTTCCTGCTCCTTGCTGGCTGATGACAACCTGTCATTCTGGCTTCTTAGTTCAGCCAATTCTCATTGCAACCGATGCAACATGGCCATCATCGTAGCGTTGGGATCAGATCCACATAAATCCCTTCACCTTCAGCCATTTCAACTGTACACACTAACAACACAGATTAGAAATTTTTTATAAAACTTTCAGAGAGAAAAATAAAACGTAATAACAGTGAGCACAAAAATGACAGCCCAAATTGTTGTAACTGGTGCTCCGATACAATTTGTCACACCTCCCAATTTTTTTTTTTTTTTTTATTCTGTAAAACCTCTAAGTGTTTCTTCTTGCTCACCCAAGGTTTAAATACTCATTTGAGTTAGGCAATGATAACCACCCTTTTAATCTATGCAAGCTAGACTAAAGTTGTATTTTAAAATTTAAGTCTTACTTACTCACTTGAGAACTCTATACCTATATAGTCATTATCACAAAACATACCATGGTTATAACCTATGGTTTATGAAAGTCCAAAATCATATATATATGTATAACATTATATATCAGCCCAATGTACATATATATTTAACATTATATATACATCCGCACCTTATATATATTTAATCATCATATATATATTTCTATCCATTTATATTGGCACCGAACCATTTTCTTTTGTAATTTTAACATTTTACTTGGGTATAAATTCGATATATATATATATATATATATATATATATTGGTAATATTTTACTCGGGCCTCAACTCTATATATATTTTTATCCTTTTATATCGTTTCTTTGTGTAATGAATGCGCGGCTTACACAGAAATATCTGCGCTGGAGGAAATGTAATGGAGTCGTTTACCTTTGGTCATCATGACTGCACAACTCGCTTTCCTTTGAAGGTGAAAATGATAATTATGAGAGCAGATATGTTGAGCTTGTAGGTCGATAGGAACCATTACAGTCATATCTAGGTTTGACTCATATAACCGTGATACTATCGCCACTTTACATGCGAGGTTCTAGGTTTTTTCCTTCTCCACGTACCGTGATACGTTAAGCGCCCATGTTCTCGTATTGGAACCCCGAAGTGTTTGGTAGGGAATTTCTGTGTTACATTAACTCTGCTCTTGGTTGAATGCGAAGCCCGCATGTATGTGAGGTTGAAGGATTGCCACGCAGCCTTGTACCGCATTCTTCAGCTGGAAGAAGTGTGGTTGTACACCTCTCCTGCGCGACAGGTTTTTTTTTTTCCTGATTTCTTATGGCGTGTTCCTTACTCATACTTCAGGAAATCCGCTTTTCACAAATGTAATCACGCCTGTAACCAATTGACACGTATCGCCCTGGCTGGAGACATCGTCGGGCAGGTCAATTTGGAGGTTTTGAATCCATACTTTGCTGAAATTTTGGACGACAGGGTACGTTAGAGTGTATAGAATAATATTAATCTTCTTCCGAGCAGGACTCATTGTCAGGTTTGTTTAGATCAATACAATCCCCCTTGGGATTTCGTAAGGGTAACGGGTGTCGAAGTTTAATGCGCCGATCTAACCTCTGAATTTCTCCAGACAGAGTACCGATTCTGAGCTAGGGTTTCTGCTTCTTATTTTACCCCTTCATCGCCCAGGCTCATATCTGGTTGTATCGCTCTCTCATAATTGTTTTGTGTTTCCTCTACACGCTTCAGGGTTTGTTTTTGCAGACTGCTAGTTTATACCTGTATTTTATTCCAGTCATGGCTACTTCGGGGTGTGGTTTCTTGCTGACGGGTAAACAATTATTTGCTGGTCTAACGCTCCCCTCTTCGGATAAGAAATCGCTTCTCGCTCTAGTTGCTTTTCATCTTCTTGGAATTTCTTATTAAGTTAAAATTTTCTCCCAGTCTCCTTATTATACCTGATGCATCGTTTTGTTTTGTTTTTTTTTTTTTGTTTCAGGTACGCAGATGGCTCTCGGCCAATTTTCTGCTGTGTGTACGCGTCTTCACATCCGGCTCTCACCTCTGTGTGAATGTTAGGGTTTCAGTTCTTCCGTTGTAGCGACACCTAGCTCAATGATCGGTAGTGGTACTGCTATTACATAGTCTTTCATTATTATCCGGGATAATTTTGTATAATAACAGATCTACTGTAAGTGAGTTTCCTTAGATTTCGTTCTTCCTTCGTTCTCGTTTTTCTTTCTTTGTTTTAATGATGAAACGAAATATTATGTCGTTGATCACCTATAACCCTGCACGTGGGAATTTTAGTTTGAAAGCCCTAATGATATATTCAGCGAACGATTCATATCCTAGATCTCAGGATCCCTAGAATATTCAAGTTGCAGGGACATTTCTTTCCTTCTATGCCTCGGGATATAACCCGAACTCACCTCTGCGTAACACATTTCCGTGAATTTACTTCAGTCGTTGAATTTCTGCCAAGTTTATATTTTACCTATGTTTGCTAGGCTTGGCGTGTTACATAGTATGCTGGAAAAATGTAGCAGAAGGACAGAATTAAATCGTGCCTTTTTTTTCCTTGCGGTTTGCACAGGTACCTATACTGTATCAATCTTAACTAAGCGTGCCGCCTGAAGAGGTCACGCTGTGAGTAAACAAGTTACTCCGGAATGTATATGCCATGATTCCCTCGTATCATGCAGACGTATGTTCGCTTTGATATATCACTCCACTCGCTTTTCGTTTTGTTATGGAATGTTTTAATAACAACCGTATAGAATTTACGTCGACACAACTATACCACTTACTCTTACCGGTCTATGCATAAAACCTGGTATAATATTTCTCTAATCTTTTGCTCTGTCCTATAATTAACTTGAGCATATATGTCTCTATCTTTTCGCACTGTATACATGTTCTGCTAGTAGTATAGAAAGGTCGTTTAGTTTTTGTTTTTAAAATGTTCCAATACATATGACTCGAATTTTTAGAGCTCGACTATTAAGGTAGTATCATATATGGAAGGTTTTAAGGACGCGGTCCTGCTTGTTCTTTCTACCCTAACTACTTTAGTTTACAACTACCATCAACACATCAAATTTGGTATTTCCATGGTAATGTAATGAATTAAAATTCCTTTTCATTAGGTAAGGATATATTTTTATTAGTTTATGAGGAAGACACCAAGTGGAACTATCATATCACATTTTTCTAAGGAGGGAGGTATTTTTGTTTTTCATTTGGACAATCATATTCTAAAGGTTTAATAACATTCTATTCTACATGTAAATGTTTTTCAATCATGCCAAATGACAAAGTGCACCTCCTGGTGTTCCCTTCTGCTAAAAGTAGGACTGGTCATAACTATAAAATCCAGCAATTATTTTGTTTTTTATATTTATTTGATAGAAATTTGAGTAGTGTACCTTAGTTATAAGTTAAGGCCCCCCCCCTTTTTTTTATAATAGATATCTCAAAGATTAGAAGTGAATTCAAGAATGCCATTTATGCTATGAATGCTCTATAACACATCTATAGAGTAGAAATTCTCCTTAAGCTACAAAATTTTGAAATACATACTCTAATGTTTATAATTTTTCTTCTCTTTGATTAAATCATGTAACTTTCAATGCTATTACAATATTTTTCTAGCATACATATAAACATATACTTTCACCTTTGTATAATTTCATGAAATACCAGTTAATATTTAATTTTCTATGGAGACTAAGTACATTCAGATTTAAACCGTATTGGGTTTAAAGTTTCTGTAGGTTTCTACTCTATGGATTTCTGGTCTACAACTAAACAGAATCTGGAAGGTGAATACCTAAGGATAGATTCAGTTAAATGTAGTACTCAATTCAATCATACCATTCCAGTAAATTTTATATGTAGCCAATTCATACTAATTTAAATAGAAGAGCATAAAATTTAAAGACATACCATTCATGCAGTAGACCAACCTCCCAACCGTAGAGTTCTATTTTTCTCCCAGAACTCACCCCCGAGCTGAGACCAATTCCACCACAGATCAACCTCTTGATCTGCTTAGGAGTAGCTTATTTAAGCTATTTTCCCCAAGTCTGTTTCTAATTCTGCGTCCAGAATAGCAGGATGCTTTTCTTCCTGTTTGCCTAGGCTTCCCATTTTGGGATTCTTTAAAGCTGTTTTATGCTTTTCCTCAGCTTTTCCAGCTTTCCACCTCTTCCCAACTACTTTCCTCATCATTGGGGAAATTTAGATTCTTCCTCAAATCTAAATTAGAAATAATTCCCTTCAAGGATTTTTGAAGGATTTTTAGGGGAATACTTGCCTTATCCATCCTCATGGATCTTAGCAAGTGGTCTCTAAATCTCATTCTTGGTCTATATGCACATCAGAAAATTTATTTATTTCTTCAACTAAAATATTAAATTACATCCATAATTTATCTATCCTTTGGGGTCCACTCCCCTTAGGATTAAAGTTCAAATGTAAACTTTAAAATTTCAACACATAAATTGGGGGTGTTACAGAGTGAATTCAAAGGGAAGAAACGGAAACCAGCTTACTTGAAGAACTTTGGCAGGGAAAATCAGCGGAAGAAATTTAACAAACCCAAGGAAAGTCAAACTGCTTCGTCCCAAGTTGGTTCAAAACAAATAGATGGAGATAATAAGAAGGAGGGAGCAGTTAAAATGCGGGAGCATTTGAAATTTTGGGGCTGCGGAGAACCTCATTTGTTGAGGGACTGTTCCCACCGAAATATTCAGATGATTATGAGGGATTGAGAAGCTACCACAGTGAATGATATCGCAAGGAACATACCCACTATCAGTGTAGCCTTGGAGAACCAAAAAGCAGAACATCAGGCTACTATGGTCGAGATGGAAGGTAAGATTGTTGACCAAGCTGTTACAGTTTTGATTGATCTGGGTGCTTCTTTGAGTTACATTAGTCCACAAATTGTAGAGAAATGCAATCTCAAGACTGAAAAATATCAGCAGTCTTCATTGGTCTAGTTAGCCACTTGCACCAAGAGAAAAGTAACTCATAAGTTACCTCAAATAGAAATTAAATTAAATGATTTTCAGACAGAAGTAAATTTAAACATTCTACCCTTAGGCTCATATGACTTGTTGATAGGAATGGACTGGTTAGAAAAGAGAAGGGCCATGATAAACTATTGGGATAAAACTTTGCGCTGCATAGATGAGGAAGGGAGACCCTTTATACTCAAAGGAAAACCAAAGCCAATATCTGTAAGACAAATATCTGCTCTGCAATTAAAAATAACAGCTAGGAAAGGATATCAAGTATATGCTGGTTGAAGAACTAGGACAACAACCTGAGGAAAACCTACTAGACACTCTATTAGTGGTAAGAGATTTCAAGGAAATTTTTCCAGATGAGATTCCTCATCTTCCCCCCAAAAGAGAGATTGAATTTTCCATCAATTTGGTGCCTGGAGCAACACCTGTTTCCAGAGCCCCTTATCAGTTGAGCCCCCCTGAACTCATGGAGTTGAAAATGTAATTGCAAGAATTGTTGGATAAAGGTTATATCAGACCGAGTGTGTCTCCTTGGGGAGCATCGGTGTTGTTTGTGAAAAATAAGGATGGAACTTTTGGAATGTGCATTAACTATCGTCAACTAAATAAGTTAACAATTAAAAACAGATATCGCTTACCCAGAATTGATGACCTTTTTGATCAGGTGAGAGGGGCTTCAGTATTTTCTAAGATTGATTTAAGGACTGGTTATCACCAACTCAAAATTGAGGAAGACATTAGTAAAAAATCTTTTCGAACTAGGTATGGTCACTACGAATTTGTAGTCATACCTTTTGGTTTGACAAATGCCCCTGCCACTTTTATGTGCTTAATGAATAGCGTTTTGAACAAGTACTTGGATAAATTCGTACTAGTGTTCATAGACGATATTCTAGTTTATTCAAAAAGTGAGGAAGAGCACAAATAACACTTAAGGATAGTTTTGAAAACCTTGAAAGAAAACTAGTTATATGCCAAATTCAGTAAATGTGAATTTTATAAAGATAAGATTCAATACTTGGGGCATATTATTTCGGAACAAGGATTGGCTTTTGACCCTGAGAAAATAAAGGCTATTAGAGAATGGCCGGTGCCGACTGATGTCTCAGTAGTGAGGTCATTTATGGGAATTGCAGGTTACTATCGAAGGTTTGTGGAAAGATTTTCTGCAATAGCATATCCCATAACTTCACTACAGCGAAAAGGCACGAAATTTGAGTGGACTGAAAAATGCCAAAATAGCTTTGAGCAACTAAAGTTAAAACTCACTACAGCTCATATACTGAAGATTTCAGACCCGAATAAGGAGTTTGTTGTGTGTACTGATGCATGTAGAGAGGGATTGGGAGGAGTTTTGTTGCAAGAAAATTTTGTTATTGCATATGAATCTAGGAAGCTTAAGAAACATGAACAGAACTATAGTGTATATGACTTGGAACTGGCTACTGTAATTCATGCCTTGAAGATGTGGGAACACTATCTTCTTCGAAAAAAAATTACATTTATGACTGATCATATTAGTCTCAATTATTTCTTTTCCCAAACAAATTTGAATGCTCGACAAGCCAAATGGCTGTCTTTTGAGTGAATTTGATATGGACATAAAACATATCAAGCAGAAAGAAAATAAAATTTCCGATGCTTTAAGCAGAAATGCTTTCCAAAACATAAGCAACATTGGGAGTAGTGCTACCCTTGACTTATAAGAACTAGTTAAAAAGGTACCAGATCAAGATCCAAAATATGAAAATCTGCAATTAAAAATGCAGAAAAAAGAAATTTCTGAGTACACCCAAAACCAGAAAGGGCGGATTTGCTATAAAAATAGATTTTATATCCCCAATATAGAGTCCTTGAAAAAATAAATACTAGATGAATATCATAAACAACCATACTCAAGACATCCTGGATATCATAAAATGCTAACAACTTTGAAAAAGAAAGTATTTTGGCCAAGAATGAAAAAAGATATGTAGCATAATATCTAGCTAGATGCATGGAATGTCAACTAGTTAAAGTTGAGCATCAGCATCCAGCTGGTCTTCTAAATCCTTTTCCAATTGCAGAATGGAAATGGGACATTGTTTCTATAGATTTCATAACTGGGTTACTAGAACAAAGTACTAGCATGACTCAGTGATGGTAGTGGTAGACACTTTAACAAAGGCTGCACACTTCATACCCATAAAATCTACTTTTGGGACGGCCCAAGTAGCAGATGTGTTCCTAAAAGAGATAGTAAGACTACACGGGGTCCCAAAGATGATTATTTCAGACAGAGATGCTAAGTTCACAGCAGCCTTTTGGAAAGGTCTGTTTGGAGGCATGGGCACTAAACTGAATTTTATTACTACCTATCACCCTCAAACAGATGGTCAAACGGAGAGGACAAATCAGATCTTGGAAGATATGCTGAGAATGTATGTGATGGACAGGCCATCAAAATGGGAAGACTACTTGCCTTTATCTAAATTTTCTTATAACAACAGCTATCAATCCTCCATAAAAATGAGTCCATTTGAGGCACTCTACGGAAGAAAATGTCGTACTCCTTTAAGTTGGAGCCAACCTGAAGATAAGCTAGTATTGGGACTGGATACTTTACAAGAAATGGAAAGACTTGTCAAAAAAATACAAAGAAACATCAAGACAGCACAATATCGACAAAAAAACTATGTTGATAAGAAGAGGGTGCACCGAGAGTTCAAAGTGGGTGATCATGTGTACCTGCGTATTAAACCCAAAAAGAGCACACTTTATGCTGGAATTTGTGCAAAATTGGCTCCTAGATATTGTGGGCCTTTTGAGGTGTTAGAAAGGGTGGGACCAGTGGCTTATAAGCTAGCCTTACCACCCCATGTTAAAGTTCATGATGTGTTTCATGTTTCATTATTAAAAAGATATGTACATGATGCTTCTCACATTGTTGATTGGAATGTAATACAGGTGGAACCAGAAGGGGAGTTCCTTCTAGAGCCGCTTAAAATATTGGAGCGAGAAGAAATTGAATTGAGGAACTGAACGGTAGCAAGAGTAAAGGTGTTGTGGAAGCACTTTACTGCTGAAGAAGCTACATGGGAAAGAGAAGATGAGATGATGGAAAAATATCCATATCTATTTTCAAAATGAACTCTAGTAGTCAATTGTTAACACCGAGGATGGTGTTGGTTTTCAGGGGGGGAATATGTAACACCCCTAGTTTATGTTTTTTTTCAAGTTAGACATTTGAACTTCAATCCAAAGGGGAGTGGACCCCAATGGATAGTTATTGTATGGATGTAATTATTTAATCCTGAAAAATGAATAAAATATTGTTATGCATATTGACCAAATGAGAATTTTTAGATCACTGCCAAATCCATGAGGAATGGAAAGAGGGTAATACTTTCCCCAAAAATATTTCAAAAATCCTTGAAATAATTTATTTCTAATTTAGATTTTTGAGGAAAAACCTAGATTTCCCCAATGATGTGGAGAGTAGTTGGGAAGAGGTAAAAAGCTGGAAAAGCAAAAAGCAGCTTTAAAGTCCCTAAAAAGTGAAGCCTAGGCAAATAGGAATAAAAGCATCCTGCAATTCTAGATGCAGAATTAGAAACAGGCTTTGGGGAGCATAAGCTTAAATAAGCTATTCCAGAACAGATTGGGTTGGTTTGTTCTTGGAGGAGATCTCAACTCGGGGGTGAGTTCTGAACACAAAGGAACTCTAAGGTTGGGAGGATTGGTCATCTGCATAATTGGTATGCTCATAAGATTTTTATGAATGGTTAAAAGAGTTGTTGGGATATTGTACTGGTGCATGTTGTAGTTAATATTTTATTTAAGTTAAAATTTATGTTCCTTAATTTTAACATAATTCCATAGAAGAAATAACTCTTCCAGATTTCTATAGT
Source organism: Pinus albicaulis (assembly GCA_034641835.2). Lineage (NCBI taxonomy): Eukaryota > Viridiplantae > Streptophyta > Pinopsida > Pinales > Pinaceae > Pinus > Pinus albicaulis. The sequence goes on from CM076576.1 coordinate 838,916,387, forward strand.
GTAGTAGGAGTATAGTCTAAGGAATACTATCAACCAGAATCTCTAGACCATAGGTTGGTCTAAATCTGGAGATATTCAATAATTCCTGAAATATTAAACAAATTTCTTATAACAAGTAAAGTGTAACTTTAATCTACTTTGGAAATATATATATATACATTAATTAACTCAATTGCCAAGCGCTAGGAGTCGAATAGAATGAGTAGAAAATATTAGTCTCTGGTTGGCTATTTACACTAAATTTCATGTAGCCATTCTACTATCCAAGTGCAGAATAATAAACTCAATCAGAAGCACATATACTAAATTAACAATACTTAAGGAAAGAAAAGAGACTATTGTTAATCTATGCTTGCTATTGGTAAGACTACCTATGATAATAATGTTCTGTAAAAGATTAGAACAAACTGAAAGATTGGCAGAAGCTATTATTACTCTATAAAATTATACTAAACTACACACATGATCCTTGATATAATTGAGAGAAATTACAAATATCAATAGTAGATGTCTATGTAAATTATTAAACAAGTATCTATCAACTTAATTATTAACCAAATGTGCTTATACAATAACAAAGTTAATTCTCTACCTCTGTGGATAGAGAAACATTATAGTGGTAGCTGAAAATTTAATTATTAAATTATGGGTTGACGAAATTACATTAGCAATATTTTGTTGCTGTGAAATGATGAAGAACAGAAGTATAACTAGAAACAGAACATCAGTGTTATTTCCACACATATAAATATAATGGAATAATTGTACAGAACTCAAGAGGCTTGCATTGAAGCATATACATTCTATTATATGGCAACTATATTATATCCTTATATGAAGTGATGTGGCAAAAATAGCAGAGATAAAAGCCTCTCATTGTCATATGAGACCTCTGTATAAAAAAAAACATGTATATATAAATGAGCAACAGTGAGTTCACATTAATATAACTAGGGTAACCGAGTTTCCTAACCCTCTCGATTAAATAACAAAAGGATATTTCCCGCAATTAACATCATGGAGTTATGTATATTAAATACAAAGGGAATGCTATTATAGGAGGAACGCATAAGACTGGACTTAACTAAAGTCGGTTCTAAAAATTAATTTGTAAATAAACAGTGTGGAACAACATTTTAATAACCGAGGCTATTATGGGAAGGATAATAAATTAAATCCAAAACATATTTTATACCACGGAAAATAACTTATTGAAATGTCAACAGAGCAGTGTAATATTTCGTTCGCCTATGGAGAAGAGAATGTCATTGTTTCACCGAACCGAAAGTCCAAACTATTACTACTGTGACAATTTTTTTTTTACAAAGACAGAAAAAAAAAAACTAAATTGCGAGATGAGACGAAATCTCGCATCTTATATAAAATCACTCTGGAATTCCGAAGCATGAGGTAGTACCGACCTGTACAGAACAAGGGAACGTAAGCTTAAGCCAGAATCTAGAGAGGATAAAAGGATGCATTTCGTTGAAAACACTCTTAACAAGTCCTTACCTGTAACCACCCATGTACACGAGTTAAATCCGAAATAAAAATAGAGACAGAGGTTTAACAAAAATAAACGAGTGCGACAAATAAAAAGGCGAACCAGTAACTACCTTATACATGTTTCATTGACCGAGATGTCTTCCTGCTGTAATGTAAATATGGAAACAAAACATTAGAGCGATTATTTTACAAATGAAATGAATTAACAAGAGGGAAATGTGAGGGTTGGTGAAAGAATCACCCATCGGAACGATGGGAATTATTTCCACCCTGCATGTGGAGAAATCTGAACCCTCTAACCACACTATGAACACATCTGAATACTCATACAAGTCGACTGACGGAGAATACATAAAAAAAAAAAAAAAATGAGTATTAACCTCAGAGAGAAACGCAATGAAACAATGAAGTGCAACGCACTTGAGAAATCGAAATGCACAAGGAAAATAACATCTATATTATATCATATGATAATACTCAAGGAATCACTTACCATATACACAGGGTAGGAGGCCTTAATCCATTCCATATGCAAGAATCATACACCAGCCGAGACAAGCATGGAGGCAAATGGCTCGCCTGAAGTAAAGAACGAAACGACAATTGCCGGAGTGGCCAAATGAAGTCGACCCAGTTGATTTTACATTTTAATACAGCATGAAACCCTATAATTCGAACGGGGATCATCTTCCATGTGTGCAACGATAACCTACTCCCTGTCACAAAAATATATAAAATTTCCTTGACGGGACAAAGAATAAACACAAGTGATATGACAAGTTTTAGACTTAAGTGCATCGTCCTCAGAAAACCAAAATCCGGTGTATAAGAATTTACGTGGAACAGAGTTGTACGCTGAGGAGGATTTGGTGTCGGATTTGGGGTTCGTCGGGCAGTGTAACAAGACTTAAAAAAGTACTATTCTTAAATTCAAAACCATCATGGCGCTCACAAGTAGAGCTGGGCATTAAACGCAGGAAACGTTGAATTAATAAGCCTTGAATCTCGAGTGTACCCAAAGGAGAAAATAGGTAAACATGCATAAGTATCAACACAGATCATAGAAAACCACTCAACGTTCCACGTAGGACCAACGATTAGGTGGTAACAAGTGTGCCAACACGTATTCCAAATTCGAATAGGATGTACGAGCATAGGTAGATATCTATATAGTGGGTTAAAACCCAAAATCCAAAGATTAGTAATGATACATGAAAGTGATATGTATAACTAGTAAGTGGGAGACATATAGATATAATAAAGAGGCATCGAATGGGCATATATTTGATATAGTTGTGTTTGATGTATGATATTACCGTGTGGAAATTTATACAAGGTTGAAGGTAGATTAAACCACCTATGTATATTACTCATGATTTATTAATATACATATAATAACTTAGTTGGTAGGGAATTGTCTTTAGATTAAACTATTCATTATCTCTAAGGATATTTAGGAGAATTTTGCTATATGTATAAAATATAAAAGACTCATGGAAAGATGATGTATATAAATATGGTAAACTTCAGAAAAAAATAAATAAAAAAATAAAAAAATAAAAATAAATAAAATAAATAAATAAAATAAAAATTGCTTAAGAGTGATGTTACAGTTGTAGCCCTGTATAGTGGATCTTGCCATAGTTGAGAAATTATGCAAATCTAGAAAAAACAGTTTTCCAGGATTTGTATATATAAGGAATTTAGATTTTGGGACTTAAAGAAAATTAAATCCAGTTTAGAACGATGTCCTTTTATAAGAATTCAAAATTAAATTATATAAATTGAACTGTATATATGGAAATTATACTCTGTCTATCTATACAAGAATTGAAATTAAGAAAATTACAAAGCTTTGTTATAGTCATCGTAAAATAGGAGATTAACATTGACTGGAGCTCCAATTAAATTAGCGACGATACTTGGCATACCTCTGTCAAAGCTATGTAAAACTAAAATTATATATAAATGAATTTGAAATTTATATACATAGGACAATATTATGAAATTAATTATATCTTACCAACAAGAAGGAGGGAAAACTCGAGTGGGGTACAAAACAGAATTATGCTTGTATCATCAAACTTTCTCTGACAACGCAAAATGAATTCGAACATATATATATAGAGAAAAATTATAACAGAGAAGTAAAATACATTACAATAACAAGACACTATAAATCATAAATTTTCAAATGTATCTACCTACAATCATTATACAAAGAAAAATATAAGATTCGCTGAAATCGATACACAGTGGTTTTAAAAACTCATGACCTGTGAATAAAATCGAATTACAGTAAATGGAAAAACTCGAACTAGTAGAAATCAAAATTTGGGAACAATTCCGTATTATAGTTAAGGTTAATGGAAAAATCTTTAGACCTGTAGAACACCATTAACAAACATACGGTGGAACCAATACCAATCGTGAAATTCCTAATTTCAAAATAACATGAAATGTTGGGATAAAATTTAACACAGAAAAATGATTTCTCATGGGTCAAATCAATTTGGGGAAAATTTCTTTCCACCCACATCAATGGGAAATCGATAAATACACAAAATAAAACAATTTCACCATTGAAGGGCTCATAAACAAAATTAGATACATTAGCAATAAGGAATGAAGCAAATGGTGGAGAGTTTAAATCTTAGAATATTGAAGCCCTATATATTTTCAATATGCAGTGAAATTCTGAGTAATAGCATAAGAAAGGTGAATCGTGCCTCTGTTTTGGCCGTAAAGAACTGTTGAGAAGCATAGGGAAATTTGATACCAGTTTAAATGAGTCCCAAAACCCACAACCAAGGAAGAAATTCACTATAAAAATCAGAAGGAGAAGGATAACTTGATGTAGATATAATATATGCCAGCCAAAAACAAAGTATTATACATTGCAGATGAAACCAAATATGTTTACGAAAATTTTTAATGCAGTGAAATTGAAACTTCAAAACTATGTGAATTACCTAAGGATATACGAGAAGTACATTTGATAGTGGCCCTGGTATTCTTGGAGAAAATAATATGATTCGTAACAGAGTCTTTCTACATTTTTAGTTACAGAGAAATGAAAAAAAAAACAGGGAAGAGATATCTCGGCAAATTTTATCCCAAATGGAAAATTGGCGAAACAAACAACCAATGGAGAAACGAACCCTAGCCATAGTCAATTCGTGCTTAGAGGGAATATGAACAAATCTAAACCATTTTCTAAATCGTAGATCAACCATACAGGTGTCTCAATCATAAATTTTCTCATGTGATATGCAGGTGCCAAGAGGACAAACATTAATAAGATTTTGGAATTTGAAAAGATCAAACATAAATGCATATATTTGTCCCCTCATTCGAATTCAATGCACAAAAATAATCCAGAACCCCCTTGAATAAAATCTAATACTATTGCGAACATTTGATATGGAAAGGTTAATACAAACCATAGTTGTCAACCATACAATTCGAATATGTTAAAACGTTTGTAATATATGTACAATTCGAATATGTCAATATATATGTTGATACGTACATTGGGTGAGTTTAATATATATGTTGATATGTGTAATGAATGTAATGATAAACATATATATATATGTGGTAAGACATATATATATATATATATATATATATATATATTCTAATACAATATTACAAAGGTATGACATATAATATATGGTAAATGATTATGTTAACTCAGTTTAAGAAGGAAATTCATATATATATGCTATAAAATTTCCATTAGATGAATGTAAATGTAATTATTGTTTAAGAATACAAGTTGTAGGTTAAATGAATATAGATATGATAGGGGTTAGTATCCATACTTCAAATACGCATATCATAAGACATGTTATAAATTTATAGATAATCAACTATACCTTTAATAAACATAAAAGATATTGGGAAATGAATTCTAATTATAACTTAGATGTACTAAATGATATATTATCCTAAGCTTTCAACTAGGAAAATTTGTGCCTTCTAAGTTATAAGGAAAAGTCATAGGAGTTATTATGTATGTTAGTTAAACTAACAGGATCCATTAAAAGATCAATAGTTGTAGCTATTAATAAACCAAAGTGGTAAATGCACATGGAACACAAAATAAGAGATTTTAATACAGAATTAGAAGCTTAAAATTAATGCAACACACAGTTACATTGTTAAGGTAGAATTTGTCATGACAAACATGTTGGAAAACGTCACCAGAAGTACTATAATTAGAAAATAAAAGTTAGGTAAGTGGGAGTTGTTACAAATGGTATTAGAGCCCATGTTGAAAACATTGGGCCTATGTGTCCAACATAGAAAAAAATAATTTTGTTGTGATAAATAAGTAAATAATTGTTTTTTGTATAGTAATTTAATTCTATGTATAGTGATTGAAGTACAGAAACAATTATAGCTTCTATTATGAATAATGAAGAACATTTGTACATGGAATTGGGGGGTGTGGGAGACCCACGAGATCAAAATTCTCAAATTCTAGACATGATAAGAAATATGCAACATGAAATGAATGATTGTTGCATGCCAGTAATGATAAATAGAGGTTTATAAGGGAATTAATCTCCCGGTATACTCCTGAAAGTGAAGACCATGCAAAAAATATAAAAGAAGTTGAACCCAACTCAGAAGGGTTTGAGAGCGGGGAAGAATCTGGATCTAAATCCAAAATGAAAAAGGAGTTGCAAGGGGAATTCCACAAAATCAAGCCTCCAACCTTTGATGGGGAAAAGGGGAAGGATGCGGAAGCTTGGCTCCTGAACATGGTCAAATACTTATAGATATATGAATAGTGAAGTAATTTGAAAGCCAAATTAGAAATTTACCAACTACAGGGTAAATCCACACTTTGGTGGGAAGAGACAAAAATTGTACATGTGCTGGATGAAAAAGCTGTTACATGGGAAGAATTTCAAGATAATTTCAAATCTAGATATTTGAATGAGAGGTATTATGATTATAAAGTGAAGGAATTTCATGAGCTTAGATTAGGATAGCTCACAATTGATAAATTTGTTACAAAATTTACAAATTTGCTTTGTTATGTGCCTTATATCAGGGAATACAGGCCAAAGTACATAAATTTTTAAATTGCCTACCTACCATCTACAAAGAAATAATTGAATTTTATAATCTAAAAACAATGGATGAAGTTGTTCTAAAAGCAAGATTATGCTACCAACAGCTTAAAGACAGAAATGATCAATTGAAAAACTGGAAAAATAAGGAGAAAGGGAAAGGAGAGTCAAGCATAAAAAAATAGAAACAAGCATATCTGAAAAACTTTGGGAAAAACCACCAGAAAAATAAATTTAACAAGAGTAGGGAAAATAAAACAGCATAATCCCACACTAGTTCCAAACCAATGGAAATAAACAGCAAAAAAGAAGGGATAGTATAGGTGAAAGAACCATTAAATTGTTGGGTTGTGGAGAACCTCACATGTTACATGACTACCCACACAACACAAAAACAATCCAAAACATTCAAGTACTACAAGAAGCAACTAGAGTAAATGGAATTGCTCGCAACATTCCTAGAATCAGTGCTGCATTAGAAGATCGACATGCTGAACACCAATCAACCATGATAGAAATTGAAGGTATGATTGCTGACCAACCTGTTTCTGTTTTAATAGATCTAGGAGAAAATTTAAGTTATATTAGCCCTTAGATATTGGAAAATTGTAAGCTAATATCAGAAATTTTTTAGAAAGCATGGTTAGTTCAGTTACCTACAAGAACAAAGAGAAAAGTGACACATAAACTTCCCAAAACTACTCTAAATTTAAATGGATATAAAACTGAACTCCATTTAAAAATTATTCCTTTAGGATCTTCTGATTTGTTAGTAGGAATGGATTGGCAGGAAAAATAGAAAGCAATAATAAATTCCTTAGAAAAAACAGTACATTGCACAGGTAAGGTAGGAAAATCTGTAATAGTCAAAGGAAAACCAAAACCAAAACCAATATCTGTGAGACATATTTCTGCATTATAATTAAAAAGAACATCAAGAAAAGGTTTTCAAGTGTATCATGTACAAGTGGAGGATTTGGGACAAAAAACATAAAAAGATGTTGTAGAAAAATTACTAGTGATCAGAGAATTCAAGGATGTATTCCCAGAATAAATCCCCAATTTATCCCCTAAAAGGGACATTAATTTTTCAATTGAATTAGTACTGGGGCTACCCCAATTTCCCGAGCACCCTATAGAACGAGTATTCCTGAACTACTATAACTAAAACTTCAAGTGCAAGAACTGTTAGATAGAGGGTACATAAGAACAAGTGTGTCTCCATGGGGAGAACCTGTAGTGTTTTTCAAAAAGAAAGATGCCACATTCAGGATGTGTATAGATTATAGAAAGTTGAATAACTTAACTATCAAGAACATATATCCTCTTACAAGGATATACAATCTATTTGATGAAGTAAGAGAATCCACCATATTCTCTAAAATTGATTTGAGAACTGTATATCACCAACTCAGGATTAAGGATGAAGACATCAACTAAAAAACATTCAGAACTAGATATGGACACTATGAATTTGTAGTCTTACACTTTTGACTTACAAATTCCCCTGCTACATTCATATGTTTAATGAATAGCCTGCTACATAAATATCTAGAAAATTTTGTATTAGTGTTCATAGATGACATTTTGGTATTCTCCAAAAACGAAAAAGAACACCAAGAACATCTAAGAATAGTACTGAAAACCCTTACAGAACATCAGTTACATGCAAAACTTAGAAAATTTGAATTTTACAAAAATAAAATTCAATATCTAGGTCATGTCATTTCGAAGGATGGATTAGCAGTAGATCTAGAAAAAGTAGAACAAATCATGAATTGGCATGTACCCACAGATGTACCAGCAAAACGATTATTCATGGGTATTGTCGGATATTATTGTAGATTTGTGGAAAGGTTTTCTACATTACCCTATTATATCACTTCATTGCATAAAAAGGGAGTAAAGTTTGAGTACAACAAAGTGTCAAAATAGTTTTGAACAATTAAAACTAAAATTAAATATTGCACCTATTCTGAAAATTGTTGATCCAAACAAGGAATTTGTAGTATGTACCAATGCTTGTATAGAAGTGCTAGGAGGATTATTACTGCGAGATAATTGAATAATAGCTTATGAGTCACGAAAAATGAAGAAACATGAAAAGAATTATGATGTGTATGATTTAGAACTAGTTGTTGTTATCCACACCTTAAAGACCTGGAGACATTATTTGTTAGGAAAGAAATTTATATTAATGACAGATCACATAAGTTTGAAATACTTCTTTACCCAACTAGATTTAAATGCCAGACAAGACCGATGGTTAGCTTTCCTTAGTGAGTTGGATATGGAAATAAAACACATTAAAGGTCAGGAAAACAAAATTTTTGATGCTTTGACTAGGAATCGTCATCAAATATTGACATATGTAGGGAGTAGCATGAAGTTTGATGTAGAAGGACAGATTCATAGAGTGTTGATGCAAGATTAGTAATATGTAAAATTGCAAGAGAAATTACACCAAACTGAAGTTGTAGGATATACCATAAACCGGAAAGGACTGATTTATTATAAACAAAGATTGTATATTCCTAATGTAACATTTTTAAAATAGGAAATTTTAAATGAATACCATAAGATACCTTATGCAGGTCATCTTGGTTATCAAAAATTGATTTCAGCATTGAGGAAGAACATGTTTTGGCCAGGCATGAAAAAATATGTTGCATATTATTTCGCAAGGTGTTTGGAATGTCAACAGGTAAAACTAGAACATCAACATCCTGCAGGACTATTGAATCCTCTCCCTATTCTAGAATGGAAGTGGGAAGTGGTTTCAATAGACTTCATTATTGGATTGTCACGAACTAAGTATCAACATGACTCTATAATGGTGGTAGTAGACACTTTAACTAAAGCAACACACATTTTACCAGTTCAATCTACTTTTGGCACAACTTAGGTTGCCAACATGTTTATGAAAAGAAATTGTTAAACTCCATGGAATTCCAAAAATGATTATATATGATAGAGATGGAAAATTCAAACCAACATTTTTTAAAACTCTCTTTGGAGGAATGGGTACCAAGATGAAATTTAGTACTGCTTACCATCCTCAAACAGATGGACAGGCTGAAAGAACCAATTAGATTTTGGAAGACATGTTGTGCATATATGTGATGGGCACTCCCATAAAGTGGGAAGATTTTCTACATTTGGCAGAGTCTCCTTATAATAATAGTTATCAAGCTTCCATTAATATGAGTCCTTTTGAAGCTTTGTATGGGAAAAATGCCACACTCCGCTAAGTTGGAGTCAACCAAAGGACAAGTTAATTCTTAGAGAAGATGCACTACAGGAAATGGAACAAAATATGAAGAAGTTTCAACAAAATATTAAAGTAGCTCAAGATCATCAAAATAGTTATGCAGACAAGAAAATAATTCACACAGAATTCAAAGTGGGAGACCATGTTTATTTGAGGATTAAGGCTTGCAAAATTATATTATATGTTGGTATATGTGCTAAATTAGCACCATGTTAATGTGGACAATTTGAAGTTTTGGAGAGAGTGGGGCCAATAGCTTATAGATTGGCTCTATCTAGTCATATTAAGGTTCATAATGTTTTTCATGTTTACTTATTGAAAAAGTATGTACATGACACTACTCGTGTAATTGATTGGACTATGATACAGGTGGAAACAAAAGAGGAATTTCTTCTAGAGCCACTTTGTATACTTGACACAAGAAGAAAATGAACTCCGAGATAGAACAATAGTTTGGGTGAAAATGTAGTGGACGCACTTTAAAACTGAGGAATCTACTTGGGAGCAAGAAGATGAGATGAAAGAGAAATATACATTATTGTTTGAGAAGTAAACAGAAATACTTGCAACACCGAGGATGGTTTTTTTTTTAGAGGGGGAATATGCAATATCCCTATTTTTCTGCTTTTATATATATACAATTAATAATCCTAAAGGTTAAGTGGACCTAAAAGAAAACTATATGAGGACATATTATTGTTTTGAAATTTATTATTTTGCAAAGACTACAGTATATAGACAATTAATAATCCTAAAGGTTAAGTGGACCTAAAGGAAAACTATATGACATATTATTGTTTTGAAATAAATAAATGTGAAATTTATTATTTTGCAAAGACTACAGTAATGGAAGACCAAGATTTCAAATCCATTAGGATGGAATAAAATCCTAGGAATTTCCAAAAATTCTCCAAAAATCCTTGGAGAAAAATAAAATAAAATAAAAATATTAGATGGGAGATAAGAATCTAATAAATGTCTCATTAAAGTGGAAATTTACTAATATGAGGTGAGAATAAAACTAGAAAGAGGAAAAAACTAGTTTTAAAAAATCTTTTGTGGAAAAAACAAAAGTAAAGCCCAGGAAAATGGAAAATAACATCCTAATTTAACTGGACGGAGTTATGGAAACATGATGAGGGGAAAAAATATTAAATACACTATTCCTAGTTAGACAATTGGTTGTCTACACTGTGGAATAATTGGTCTTTGCTCGCGGGGAGCTCTGGACTAAGCTCAAGGTTGGGAGGAGAATAGTCTTTACCAGATTGGTATGCACATTATGTGAAATTTTATATTTTATATTACTATTATACTTTATATAAATCAGATGTAGTTTCAAAGAGTTATATCTTATGAATTGTGGCTAAAATTTTGGTACAAATTAATTTATAAATTATGTGTAATATTTTGTGTTGAGTTCAGAAATAAATTAACTTTTATATGTATTTAACATAGATTAACCATAGATGGGTACAGTTAATCCTCTGTATGGTTACATAGACAATATTGAATGTTATGACCAACATACAGAATCTCTAAACCCTCGGTAAGGGTCTAAATCTGTTGTAGGTACATCAAGTTAATTTCAAGAGAGTTACCAATAAAACAAGATAATTCAACCATAACATTAAGAGTCAATTATGGAAAAGGTAGGAAAATCTAAACAAAATATAGTTTAGATAACTAGCATAAATATATATCAGAATTATGCATAGATAATTCAGATGTAAACTTTAAATAGAAGAATGAAACTACCAATCTGAATGATGAACATATATTTCAGATTTAAATTTAACTAGAAGTATAGTATATTGTCATCTAATAAATATTTCTACTCTATGCATATTTAATCATATAGGAACAAATATGTATTGCAAATAAATATATTTAAATTTCATATAACATTCCTTACATATATGAACATCCTCTTATGGAGATTAGGAAAATAACACCTTACAATCGAGTTAAAGATAATAATTACAATATTTTAATTACAAATTGAACTTAGTCATCCATGAAGATTCAAATGCAGAGGATTGAGTTGAAATTTGTAAAATGGGGTAGAGAGTTGTTGAACCCTCTATGTTCAGATGACCAACCTGGAAGAAGATGAAACATGTCATCAGATCTTCTGAGATGAGATCCTAAAGAACTGTAGTGGAATTGAATGAGATATAACATACCTACAAGGAAGCATATACAACAGTGTTAGAATAATATTACCTAGAATAAAAAGAATTAGCATAAGATAGAGAGTTGGTACAAGTAATAACAATAAAAAATATACATGTCTAAGGATCAGCAAAGTGGAAATTCCTCATGTACATAATAGAAATAAAATGTTAAGTACATGAATATAAAAGGGACTGAATAAATATGCATATTATAATTCATTATAAAGTAGACATAAGTAATTAATTACATGTGCAGATGGTTGTAGCCTTGTATAGTGGATCTTGACATAGTTGAGGAAATTATGCAAAATTGGAGAAAGGGGTTTTCCAGGATTTAGTATAAAAGGAACTTACATCCTGAGAGTTAAGCAAAATTCAATTCAATTCAGAATGGTATCTTTTTATAAGAATTAAAAATTGAGTATATCAATTGAACTGTATATACAAAAATTATACTTTGTCTATCTATACAAGTATTGAAATCAAGAAAATTACAGAGATTTGTTGTAGCCATTGTAAAATAGGAAATTAACATGAAGTGGAATTCCAATTAAATTAGAAAAGATACTTGTCATACCTCTGTCAAAGCTATGTAAAACTAAAAATAGAAATAAATGATTTTGAAATGAATATACAGAGGAGAATTCCATGAAATTAATTATATCTTACCAATACGAATGAGGGAAAACTCGGGTGGAGTACAAAACCGCGTTATGCTCGTATCATCAAACTTTCTCTGACAATGCAAAGTGAATTCGAAAGCATATATATATATATATAATAGAGAAGTAAAATACATTACAATAAGGAGATATTGTAAATCATAAATTTTCAAACGTATCTTCCTGCAATCATTATATAGAGAAAAATATATGATTCATTGAAATTGATACACAACGGTTGTAAAACCTTACGAGCTATGAATAAAATCGATTTACAATAAATGGAAAAAATCGAATTATTAGAGAACGAAATTTGGGAACAATTTCATATTCCATTTAAGGTTAATGGAAAATGGTTTAGACGTGTAGAGAAACATTAACAAACATAAAGTGGAACCAATACATTTTTTCAATTCCTAATTCAAAACTAACAGGAAACGTTGTGATAAAATTTAACACAGAGAAAAATTATTTATCATGGGTCAAATCAATTTGGGGAATATTTATTTCCACCCACATAAATGGGAAATAGATAAACACATAAAATTAATTGATAAACCAACTTCACCATTGAAGGGCTCGGAAATGAAATTAGATGCATTAGCAATAAGGAATGACGCAAATGGACGAGAGATTTAATCTTAGAAGATTGGAACCCTATATATTTTCAATATACAGTGAAATTCTGATTAATAACATAAGCAAGGTGAATCATACCTCTATTCTCGCCATAAAGAACTCTGGAGAAGCACAGTTTAAATGAGTCCCAAAACCTGCAACTAAGGACGAACTTCATTATAAAAACCGAAAGGAGAAGGATAACTTGGCGTAGTTATAATACATGCCAACCAAAAACAAAGTACGATACATTTTAGCTCAAACCAAATATGTTTACGCAGAATTTTAATGCAGTAAAATCAAAACTTAAAAACTATGTGAATTACCTAAGGAGCTATGAGAAGTATATTTGGTAGTGGCTGTTGTATTCCTCGATAAAATAAAATGATTCATAATAGAGTGGCTCTCCATTATTAGTTACAGTGAAATGAAAAAAAACAGAAAAGAGGTCTCTCAGCAAATTTTCACCCAAATGGAAAATTGGCGAAACAAACAACCAATGGAGGAACGAACCCTAGCCATAGTCAATTCGTGCTTGGAGGGAATACGAACAAATCTAAGCCATTGTCTAAATATTAGATCAACCATACATGTGTCTCAATCATAAATGTGTCAATGTGATATGTAGGTTCCGAGAGGAAAAACATTAATAATAGTTGGGAATTCGAAAATATCAGACGTAAATGCAAATAGTCATCCCCTCATTCGAATTCAATGCACAAAGATAATCCAAAACCCCCTTGAATGAAATATACTACAATGTTAATGAAAAATTTTGATATGGAAAGGTTAATACAAACAATAGTTGTCAACAATACAATTCGAATATATTAAAACATTTGTAATATATGTACAATTTGAATATGTCAATATATCTACTGATATGTACATTGGGTGAGTTTAATATATATGTTGATATGTGTAATGAATGTAATGATAAACATATAAATATGGGGTAAGGCATATATATATATATATATATATATATATATATATATATATATATTATAACATTTCCATTAGATGAATGTAAATGATCTTATTGTTTAAGAATATAAGTTGTAGTTTAAATGAATATAGATATGATAGGGGTTAGTATCTATATATCAAATAAGAATATCATAAGACAGGTTTTAACGTTATAGATAATCAACTATAACTTTAATAATCTTAAAATATAGTGGAAAATTAATTCTAATTATAATTTAAATGTACTAAATGATATATTATCCTAAGGTTTCAACTAGGAAAATTTGTGCCTTCTAAGTTATAAGGAAAATTCATAGGAGTTATTATGTATGTTAGTTAAACTAACGGGATCCATTAAAACATCAATAGTTTTAGCTATTAATAAACCAAAGTGGTAAATTCATGTGGAACACAAAATAAGAGATTGTAATAGAGAATTATAAGTTTAAAATAAATGCAACACACAGTTACATTGTTAAGGTAGAAGTTGTGATGACGAACATGTTGGAAAACGTGACGAGAAGTACTATAATTAGAAGAAAAAAATGGGTAAGTGGGAGTTGTTACAATTAGCACTATTCCTGGTGTATCAATTAACATTGTTCCTACTTTTTGTATATGCTCAAATGAGAGTTCCAAATTGCAGAGCACTTTACATGATTTGCAGCAGAGAAAATCTCTATTGAGAAGGACCCTAGAGGTGAGATACAGATAAAGATCAAGAGCCTGTATTGTCACTGGTTAAAGAGCACGAGATACAGATAAATATCAAAAGCTTGTATCCTCACCGGTTGGAGAGAAAAAGTAGGCGCTAGTAATGAAATCTTTGTAAGCATAGGTTTAATGAGAGATAGAATAGTTTTAAGGTATTTTTCTTTCTCCATCTATAGTATTTGTCTTTACTTTCTTAGATTGAAGACAGTATGACTCGGGAAAATAAAAATGTGACGAATAACAAAACACTGAAAATGGTAAACGGTGAAGATTTCGACGGGGTCATCATGGAAATATTTCAATTGTTCCATAAAACAGAAGCACCAAAATTTGAATTTTTCCATAAAACATAACCCCCACAATTCAATGAACTCTTACCAGTCGAGGAAGGAGCCAGAGCAAGCCTTGCCATCCCAGGCATCTCTAAGAGATAAGGTACATTCAACTAAACTTCCATCATCATGCAAATCCTAAATTGTATGAAAATTTCATCTATGATTGATTTTCATTCTTCCATAATAGTTTTGTATTCTGATCTCATGCCTCCAACCGTATTCTGATCTCGTGTCTGCAACCGCAAGGCCCTGCTTTTGTGGAGACATTGGGATATGCTAGCTTCATTTGCAGATAGTGGTAAAGACACATCAGTTGCAGACGGTGAGACTAAGACCTTCATGAGTGGGTCTAAGCAGAGTTGAGGGTTTTGTTCCTTGTTCTTCTCCCACTGTACCTGGAATTGGAACTGTTGTTAGATCATCCTCTGAAACAACTGGAGCAGGGTCCCTATATTGCAGTTCAAAATCTCATTTCCACTTGTTTTTTCGTTGTTGTTCGCTTAAAATCCGAGATTTCATCTTGCTCCCCAAATGTTGTGCTTAAGTTAAAAGTGCAAATGTATAAAAGCACAAATGTAGCTAGATGTTGTTGTCAAGTTAAAATCCCAAATGTCTCAAAACGCGATGGATTTAACCTTAAATGCAATGAAGTTAAATAAACATTTATTACAAGTGAGCATTACTTCACTCCGAAAAGCTTGGAAAAAGCCAATTGTCAAATATTTCGTATATAGTTATGTTAACGTAAGCCAAAAGACCTCAAACCACAAACTTAACTTAAAATCACGATATGAGAATAAAAGAATCATATAATTTTTTAAACTTTAGTTTAAAATTTGAAAATAACATTCATGCTTGTGCTCAACTAATACACCTAAAAAATATCAATTACTATAGTCCTCATAAGATCATGAAATTGATATATTTGATTTAGATAAAAAAAAATTAGTCATTTTAAAAGGTCCCACATTTGCACTCACAAATAATTATTTCAACTACTTTAATAAAAAGTTAAAAAGAAAAAAAAAACATAAATAATAAATAATAAAATTATTTAAAAATATATATGATATTTATATAATTTTAATTTAAGTAGAGGATATGATTTTTGTATTTTTTTATAAAAAATATAAGTTTATCTTATAAAATATAATATGTTTATAGGAATTATTATTTATGGATTTGTTATTTAAAAATAATAATAATAATAAATATTATATAACATTTAAATTTATTAAATGAAAATAGTTTCAATAGAATTTTAAAAAATTTAAAATGAGAATGTGAAAAAAAAAGTATTCAATAAAATCTCAATGATGATCCTGGAAAAAAATTTATATAATCAAAATTTCAATAATCACTCAAAAATAAATCATAACACCAAATTTATAATAATTGCAAAATAGATTTCGATGATAACTTATAAACTTCTCAAAAGCCAACCAAACGATATGGCCATGTAATTGCGAGCCTTATATAAAATTTATTATTATTATTATTATTATTATTTTTGTTAAATTTGATTCATAATAAAAAAAAACAAACCAAACTTTGAATCTAGCCGACCAAATAAAGATAAACAGCAACAATTTAACAAACTTCTAATCACTTACCTCACCTCATTTCAAGAAAGCACTTTGATGTCACCAGTAATGTCCCTTGCCATCAATACCAATGGAGGGCTTTCTGTGCTGTGTATCTAGAGAGTTCTAGTCGTGAGAGAATCGATATGGAATTCAAACCGCTATCACCAAATTCAAGGAATCACGGGAAAGCAACAAACTTGTCCGAGGAGACTTCAACTACTAGTCGTATCTGGTCGTCAGAAAAGCCTTCAACTACTAGTCATATCTGGTCGTCAGAAGAGCCTTCAATCACAGAATCGCTGTCAAATTCAAGAAATCGCTACAATGCAACGAAGTGGAAAAGTGGGGAAAAAGCTACGAAGGCACGGACTTCATATTTAGCAGAGGTCGCCACTACTGGTACTCAGTTTCTGTGGATTAGGTGTAGAGGTTTGGTTTACTTTAAACCTAATTTTTCAATTGAAAAAAAAGAACTTATTTGGTGACCTACATTATATTTAGCTTTCTTTACGTTAAAATATAATTTTAGTTCAAATATAACATAATTATTTTTATGAAATCGCTCAAATGCAAAATTAACTATGGAATTACTTATTACTTCGGTTATATTTTAAAGGGTTGAGCGGGCTTGCCACTCTAACTTCAATCGCTACAATGCTCTCATCGGTAGATTGTAGGATGGCCGAACTTGCACCCCATCTCCTCCTCCTCCCCTCCCTCGGACTCGGTCATCTCATTCCTTTCACAGAGCTAGCCAAAAAGCTGGCTGCTCGAGGATTTCTCATCTCCTTCCTAGTTTCCTCTCATGCTCTCTCTACTGCAACAAACAAGATCGCCCACATACCCAATATTCGCATTGTAGAGCTCTATCTTTCGGATTACATAAATTCGCAGGCCACTGACACCAAAAGTTCTGCTTCAGACCAAACTCCGCCACAGATGCTTTTGAACCACACCTTGCTTCGAGACGCAGTCCAGAAACTGCTGCTTTCTGAAGATAAGAATGGCTTTCAGCTGAATCCTCCCCTCTGTATCATTACAGACTTTCTGTTGTGCTGGACGGTGACCATGGCTGCCAATCTCGGAATTCCGAGGGTGAACGTTGAGTGCTCGCCTGCCTATTCCCAAAACCTATTCGAAGCACTGTGGAGTAAATTGCCATGCAACCTGGAACGCAGCAGTTCTGGCCGATACATAGTTCCCCATCAAGCCAAGCGCACCACCCTCTCCCGCTCACAGATGCCCCCCGATCTCCCCGATGCCGATGAAACCCACTGGATCCACAAACATTCCAGCGAATATTTTCGTTTGACGAAGCAGAGCTGGATGAACATTACCAACAGCTTCTATGAATTGGAAGGAGAACATGTGGACGAATTTCAGAAGCGCTATGAGGGTCCTGTCAGACCCATCGGGCCATTGCTGCCGGAGAATTTTGTAAGCGGCCAATATCTCAACAGGCCAACTACGGCTCGACTGGCCGCAGCGGAGTTAGAGTGGTTGGATCATCGATCCCAGAGATCAGTTGTTTACGTCTCTTTTGGCAGCCAAAGCTCCATCTCTTCTTCTCAGATCATAGAATTGGCGTTGGGTTTAGAAGCAAGTGGGAAGCCATTTCTTTGGGTGCTGAGACTCCCAGTTTGTGATGAGAACAATCTGACCCTGGATGGCTTTTACAGGCGCACAGAGCAGCAAGGCCGCATAGTAACCGGATGGACAGATCAGGTAGCCATCCTTTCTCACCCTTCTGTTGGGGCTTTTATTACCCATTGTGGTTGGAACTCTGTGCTTGAAGCCATCTCCATTGGCGTTCCTCTCATCTGTTGGCCACTGTTCGCAGAACAGCACTTCAACGCGCGACTTATCGTGGACGAAGTAAAGGTTGGAATTGAGGTCGTGAAGTGTGAGGAGGATGATATGGTTACAAGGGACGAAATAGAGAAGTGTGTGAGGACTCTCATGGACGATGATCACAGTGGAGATGAAAGAGTAAAATCGTTGAAGGAAAACTGTAAGAGGGTCAAGGAATTGGCCAGGAAAGCCGTGTCCGAAGGTGGATCGTCAATAAAGAATTTCGATATGTTTGCAGAAGACATTCTGTCACTGCAAAATAAGAAGAAAGTCCCATATTCAAATTTGATGTAACTGCTATTTTTGCTATAGCAAAAATAATGACCAGGCAATATTTGTATGGATATGCCCAATAAACCATTTTTCCAGTCCAACACTGTAAAGAGCTATCCTGGCAGAAATGCAAAGGAGTTGTCTATTGATGGTTATCGTGGATGGTTATGTAATAAATTTACAGGGTTCTGAAAAGATTGATTTTAGAAACTCTATTTACGATGTCGCTGAAATGTTTAATACCTTCGCAACGAATAATAATAAGAATAAATTAGGGACAAGTGCCTGCAAGGATTCGGGTTTCATCGAGTATCTGTCTGTTTTTTTACGGGTGAACTTCGTAAAGGGACAAGTGCCTGCAAGGATTCGAGTTTCATCGAGTATCTGTCGGTTTTTTTACGGGTGAACTTCGATTTACGAGATCCTTCTATTTCATCAACGTTACTTTCCGTCTTATCAGTCTTATTATGATGATGTACAGATTGGATGGTAAATATGCTATTTTTATAATCGAGAAGATAGGTTTAATTTTTTTTAATGGAGATTGAAAAAAATGATAAAATAATTAACTAGATTATAATTTTTATATATTTTGATAATGTAAATATTTACGGGCCAAAGTATAATAATAGTTCTAGTAGAGGTGAATAAGGTTAGATGAGAGTGTGTCTAAAATAGTATTTTAAAGTTATTAATGCAATTTTTTTTTTCCCTAAACTATGGGAAATTGAATATACATGGCTATTATCAATTGAGCTATATCCTTTTTAATATTATTCTAATTGTTATTATTACTATTATAAAGATGATTTTTTTTTCATTATTTGTTAATTATAAAGTTGAATTTTATTTTTTAATTAATTTATTCGGTGTGAGGTTTGAACCCGGAATTTTTAGGGACTTAAGTTTTCACTATCAAGGAAATTACTAATCAAACTTCCAAATGCACTAAAGTTATAAATAATAATAAAAATAATAATTAAAAAATAAGTATTATTTTAAAATAAAATAATATTTTATATTTGGTGGTTTTTTTGCTTTGATCTACCAGGGTTCAAATACGAAATCTTCAAACGGGGTTTCCCATTGATAAGTAGATGAATTTTGTTTATATATATATATATATGAATGAAAAGTATATAATATTTGGTGAACAAATTAGAAAGATCTTTGTTAATTCTCAAAAATCAACATTTATTATGAAACTCTACAAATAAATAAATAAATAAATATATATATATATATATATATATATATATATATATATATATATATATATATATAATGATGATGATGATGATGATTAACGTCCACTAAGACTAATGTGGCCTATCATACCTCCTGAAAAGAAAAAGAAAAAAAATCTAAGTGTGATACTTCAGAATCTTGTTCCTATGAATGGAAAAAAGACCTCCAAGATAGCTATAGAGGGGTTGGCTTAGTAATTCAAGAATATTGGAATTGTGGTAGATGTTAAGGAATTGAGAGCAGATGCAAGTAAGAGTTGGGCAGTCTAAATGGAAGTTTTTTTCATCTTACACCTTCTTAGTATTGCAAATCTGACAGACTCTATCATTCCAGGGAGTCTTGGGAATATACCATTATTGTCTTTCACTTCTAAGCTCATGAGAATTAGTTCTAATCCTAGTAATGTTCATTTTTTTTAACTATTGGTCAACACAGAGAGATAATTTTGGTTATCAAGGGTGGGGTTGATCACCTCCTTATAGTATCTTAGCTTCCTTTTATCCTCCAGTTCCTTATCCTCCCAGAGTTTGTCCTTAAACTTGGAGTTAATAGTTTCTTTGACACTATATTTGCTTCACATATTGATCTCCTCCTTAATTACCCAATTGTTGAGCCAATACTGGGCATCCTGATGCCACCCGTGCCCATCCGAAGATGGGTGTTTTGACTAAAGTTAGAAGCAATTTTTGGGATCATTTTTTATTCCATGTTGTAAATCTTCTTATACATCGTATATATAAACATAGACTTACTTTCAATGGGGGACATATTAGTTTTGATCAAGAGGATATGATAGGGGTTATTTCCCTTGACATTTAGGTTGTAGGTTATGAATTACTTTTGAATCATCTCAATCTTCCTCCATGACTCTCTAGATATATTGCAACCTCAAACTTCACATACATATAAGACAACAGGGTTGACAAGAGTCTCAAAGAGGAACCTATTTTTACTCCAAATGTTTCAAGCTCAAAATAAGCTTTCGAACCTCCAATAATTTTTTCTCGATGCAATAATTCTAGTTGAGTTGATGAGGAAAGTCATACACATATATTTATAAGAAGATACCTACTCTAAGCACTGATTATTATAAACAAAACTATCATGGGTGATCTTTTTCGATTTAATGATCATGACTTTAGTCTTGTCGGTATTAACTGTCATACCCATCTTGGAGCAATAGATATGAAGAGTCTTGAGCTGCTCGTGAAGGACATCATGGGTTTTTGCAAGAAGAACGATATCGTCAGCATAAAGGAGAAGAGTAATGATAATAACAACAAGATTGGTGCCCTTGCATCCGACAGTTTCCAGACATTCCTTTAGGTTATCGATGTATATGTCAAAACGGGTAGGGGATAGGGGACACCCTTGCTTAACTCTAATATTGCATGTAATGTCTTTAGACCACCTTTGGTTGGTCTTAATGTTGGCAGTGACAGTCTTGCAAAGGCAGATCACAACAATTCTCAGCTCTATAGGAACCATGACCTCTTCAAGCCTCTCCCAAAGCTTATCCCAAGGAACAGTGTCGAAAGCTTTTTTGAAGTCCACAAAAAAATAGAAGATATCGAATTTACTATTGCAACATTCTTCTACCATGATTCTAAGAGTGAAAAGATGGTCGATACTTGAGTGATGTCTCCTAAAACTAGCTTCCCCTTTAGTTTTTTTGCCATGGATTTCAAGCCAAAGGCTAAGCTTCTTTTCCAAAATGAGCCCATAAAGTTTGGCTAGGATATGGCTAATCATAGTGGTAATGTAGTTAGAAGTAATGGTTTTGTCCCCATTTTTAAAGATAGGCACGATAAGGCTTTGTGTCCAAAGGTGAGGGAACCCATGCTTTATAGCGCAATTGAGCAGCTTGTAGAGATGAGGAATGAGGGTAGATCTACACATTTTAAGTATCTCACCTTTCTACCCTTAAATATCTTTAGCATTCTCATTAGCGAGGTTATTAATCCCAGACTCAATGTCCTCGGGAGAGAATTCATCCTCCTTAAAATGAGTGTTTAAGGTAGTGCCAATAGTGTCCAGAGAGTCATATAACTTCTTAAGATAGTTGTCCCATTTTTCTAAGCGGATAGAATGATTATCTTTGGTTTTATGAACAAGCACATTCTGCCAAAATATTCCATGAAGAAGATGCTCGTATTTTATTAATATACGACCTGGTCTTCCTCTTCATGAGATCTTTCTATATATTTATATTCCATAGCTTAATGATTTCATTAGGAGCCTCTCTGATCGCTTTCTTGGCACTTTCATATTCTTTGTTATACCAAGAGTTGGAAGATCTATTATTGTGCTTAAACGAAATCTTATAAGAGAACTTAATTTAATATTTATTCTAATTGTAAAAATTAATATTATTTAGAAAATAAATTTTCATTATAAAAATAATTATTTTCACATTAAAGTTGAAAAACACTCCTACTTTGTCATATATATATATAAAACAAAAATAATAAAAAATAAACTATATCTCACTAATATTAAATTAATAAAAATAATAAAAAATTTATTTTATTGATAGAATAATAAAATAACAATTAAAGATATTTTTGGAAAAAATAATAATAACTTTATCTAGAAAATATATAAATTCTCCATATTTAAAACAAAAAAAATTAAAAATATCCTACATAACAATCCAAATTAAGTTCAAACTATATAGAACAATTTATTTGCAATTAATTACAAATTTTACAATTAAAAAAAAGAGTGATAATATTCAATTTCATCGTCTTCAACAAAATGATATAGTTAATTATAACTCACTTTTATAATGACTTCCACCCCCTTTTTAAAATCTATTATAATATTTTGTAATATATACGATTATAAAAATATTTTTAAATTTTCAAAATTTTTATAATATTTATTTAGAATAATTTTATATATATTAAAAATATTTATTTTTAATATATATATTAACGACATTGTCGTTAAATCAATTTAAAAACGGATTTTCGCTATTTCACTTTTCTGCTTGGATGGTTTTTTAATTACTAGTTTGTGATGTGGAAAAAAACAAAGCTTCTCACTTGCTTTTATTAGTGATTTGGTAAAAAAAAACCACCCATGGTTGTCACTCTACTGCACCGAATAACAACAATTTGTTTACATAAATGTGATGCGAAAGTTCACTGAAAAGTTTAGGAGGACTTGAATGCCTCCATTGCCAAAGCTTTCTAATCCGGCGAGCCTTATTTCAGCGGCCATAGGCCTATTAATGCGCCCAGGCAGCTGATGCCCGCCGTTGGATTAAAGCTGTAGATCATCGTGGGGGCGGGCATCAGCTGCCTGGGCGCATTAATGGGCCTATGGCAGCTGAAATAAGGCTCGCCTTCTCATCCAGCTACATTTGATGTGATGTGAAAGTTGATCGAAAAATCTTTGTGGGGACTTCAATGTCTCCTAGTGCTATTATTTCGTACTCAGAATCGTCACGATCATTCAAAAATATAACGTGACACACTATTACTCCCATTATTTCAAACAGAGTATCCGTGCTTCTAGACAAACAACCTCTGGACTCCAACGTGACAGCCACTCCATTGCTTCAAACGCAGCTTTACACCGTATGTGATCGCTCTCAAAAGTCTATTTTTTTATGCTATTGCATCTAAAAGAAAATGCCCATCTACTCTCACCTAAACATGGAGGAAATTTATGAGACTTAGTGCATGCTTTAGGTAGACTGGAGTTCTCAATGAGAAGCTAAATGCCAATTAAATACGCATATATTTAATTTCACTGCATCTAAAAGAAAATCTCCATGAACTCTCCATTAAAACATGCCCATCTACTCTCGACTAAAACATGGAGGAAATTTATGAGACTGAGTGCATGTTTTAGGTAGACTAGACTTCTGAATAAGAAGTTAAATGTCAATTAAATACGTATACATTTAATTTCACCGTGTTTAAAAGAAAATGTCCATCAACTCGCATTAAAACATGGAGGAAATTTCTATGAGAATTAGTGTAGGCTTCATGGGTAAATTTATGAGAATTAGTGTAATCTAGTTAAAGAATCAGTTAGGGAATTAGTTAAATTTAACCATTTCTGAATGTGTATATATATTTCTTCCCATAATGAAATCTGATTAGGTGTTCCGTTTCTCTCTCTTTTTCAATTTGTCATGGTATCTGACCATTGTTGGAACGGGGGGCTGTGAGGAATCTAATTGTGAGGGTTGGTGTGCTCTCCTAGAGTTCCTATTTGATGTTGCTCGCAACACCACAGCCAGTGGTAGAAAAACATTCCTATACGTAGCCGAAGGTGAAGAAACACCAAAGGCGAGATACGCATTGAACATGATGAAGATGGGTAGACATCTCCCGTTCAAATTTCTTGGAGGCCTGAATGAAGCATTGTTGAATGGAAGCATTCGTTCTTCTGCATTCGGAACTTTGTTGCGTGTAGAAGGCATTTCATGTGAAGATCATCATTTGACCTTTCTCTATCTCTTTGGCTCTACCAAGCTTCGTCGATGATCGTATGAATTCGTCAAATTTACTGTTGTGTTCTTTCACAGTGTGAAGAAATTTGTTATTGTTGCAACATTCGTACCTTTTTCGCTTCCTTTTGAATTTAACAAAGTGTCTCTCTCGTCCTTTTGCTTGTTATCCCTGAGAATTGGAACGTTGTTTGTTAGTTTCTAGTCGAGCCTACTTGCTCAGAGAAATAGGATGAGCCCCGTAGATTTTCTTGATATTTACAACAATAAGATACTTTTTGCTCTCGATCTTTCCCTCATTGAAAGTTGGTTTTCTCTATTTATTTTGAAGTTTTTAATCATGGCTTCAACAAGCTCTACTTTGTAATCCCCCGCGCCTATTTAGTGGGAAGAATTACGATTTTTGGGGTCCTAAAATGCAAGAATGCTTACAAGGTTTAGGTTCTTGGGAAAAACTCGTAAAATTGTGATTCACAAAGCTTGATGCAAATTTAATCGCTCGCAATGAGTGCCGCTCAAAGAAAGCAATTTGATGAACTTAAATAGAAAAAAGGTAGCGCAAAGTCATGCATTTTGAATTCGTTAGATGACTCTATTTTCTAAAATTACCGCCGCTAATATTTGTAAATCAATATGGGATATACTTAAGTTTTCTTATCAAGGTAATGAAAAAGTAAAGATGGCATTACAAACTCTCGCAACACAATTTGAAACACTTAAAATGACCGAATCATAACAGTTAATCAATTCATGACTAAAGTTATGGGTGTTTTTAATCAACTTCGGATGAATGGTGAAGAACTAGAAGATCAAGGAATCGTTGAAAAGGTTCTTAGATGTTCGCCTAAAAAAATTGACATGATAGTTATTGTTTTTGAGTCGAGAGAATTAACAAAATTGCTCAGGGAAGAATTAGAATCGATTCTTGATTGGCTCATGAAGCAAGAATTAATTTAGATGCTAGTATTTTAGAATATGCTTTCAAATCTAAAGCTTCTATGCATACAGTAGGGGACATTGGTTTTCGTGGTAGGATAGGAAAAGGAAGAGGACAATCTTAGTTTTGACATGATGATCGTGCTGGTAACTCAAACACATTCGCAGAAGTCTCAAACTGATCATAGTCGTAGGTGGATAGATAAATAAAAATTCAATTTCACTATTGCAAAAAAGATGGCTAAATATAAGTATGAACAAAAAATTACGCATAAGCCTTAAGTAAAAACAAAAGCTAACAAGCAAACATTGGAATGTAAAACATGAGATGCTTTATTTGGCATGCCATGTAACTATGCAAGTACCTACTAACATGTTTGGTTGCTAGACAACGGATGTAGTAATCATATGACCGGGTCATAGTGATTTATTTTCACATCTTGATACAACATTTCGCCTTCCTCTATTGGTTTGGGTGATTATCATCGTGTCAAAGCTTCAAGAAAAGGTGTTGTACCTATTTTAACCAAACAAAATGTTGTGAAGAATATCTATGATGTTTATTATGTACCTAATTTCAAGAATAGTTTTTTGAGTGTTTGCTTTGCTTAGATGCACATGGTTATGATGTTATCTTTCGCCAACACTACTTGCACGATTTCGATCAACGTAAGTCTCTTTATGAAATATTCATATGACCTAGAACAGTTGTATCAATTACAAATCAAAAGTGAGAATTTGTATGCCCATAATGTTTCAACGCCTAATGACACCGACTTGTGGCATTTGCGATATGGTAATTTACCTATCAAAAGTATGACTCTATTGCAAAGACAATCTATGGTGAAAGGTTTGCCTACCTTGTCCGGACATATCTCTTCTTGTACAATTTGTATAATGGGTAAATATAAGAGACATGTATTTTGCATCAACATCTTATAGAGCAAAAGAAAAACTAGAGTTAGTGTATACATATTTATGCGGTCCAATGAAAGCACAATCACTTAGTGGCATTATCTATTTTATTACATATATTGATGACTTTAGCACCGAAAATTTGGGTGTATTTTATGAAATACAAATCCGAAACATTTTTCCAAGTTCAAAGGAGTTCAAAGCCGAGGCTAAAAAACACAAAGTACATTTTATTAAATTTTAGGTCTCGATAAAGGAGGTGAGTATGAATCTAACGAATTCATTGATTTTATAAACATGTTATTAAAAAACAGGCAACAACGAGTTATACTACACAAAGAAATGAAGTAGCGGAAATAAAGAATCGACAATTATGAATATGGCTCAAAGTCCGCTCATAACACAAAAAAATTATCTAAATATTTATGTAAGGTAATAGTTGCATGTTAGTTATATATTTCGATAGATCGCCAACTTCTAGTATTGTTCAAATTTTTGTACCCGAAGAAGCATGGAGTGGACATAGTAACCGTTTTTGACACTTTCTAGTGACATTTGGTTGTATTTCTTTCGCTCATGTTAGAAAAAAATTTGGACACGTAATCCTACGATGGGTAGGTGTGGAAGGCAAGTGGAAAAATGGAGTCAGAGACCACTTGGAATGGGAATCCAAGGATCACACCAATGTGATATAAATGTACATCTATGGTGAATAAGATAACTCATGCTTATCTGCTCCTTGTGTGTTTGCTACTGTTTACCATGCGTGTGTTTAACACTTGAACATCGGGCGGGTAACTTCCTAACCCTCCCCAATCTTGCGTGAGAGCCTCATTTGTGGAATTTGTGTGCGTTTTAGCTCTTCCATCTCTTATTTTGTTTCATTCTCGATTGGGCGTCGTATGCTCCTCCCTCCTTGTGCCATGGTAGCCTAATGCTGCGAAATATTCCTGAAAACCTTGGAACATGTGTTGCAATATGTTATGCATGCCTTTGTGTTCGATCAAAAGTTCCAAGTGTCATTTCCTTAACTCTAAATTTAAGTGACAATGCAATGTATCTGAATAAAACATTACGGTCCTATGCCTATCACCTTCACCTTCGGAATCACAGTTACGCGAGACACTTGTGCACTCTTAGTATAAACCATAGCAAGAGATATAGGTGCATTACGATTCACCGAGAGTCTCACCGAGAGGGTTGTGGGTGCATTTCTCTCTGGGTCTTCTAGTTGCGTTACGCCTGATAAACTTCACAATCGGTCCTTCACCTCCCTCACATGTTGTCTTGGCCCTCCTCTCATTACATACCTCTGCCACCTTTCCCATCTCCCCGCCCCTGTCTCTCTATCCTTCGCTAATGGCTCCCCAACGGCCCTCCCACACTCTTCTTAGGCTCCCCTCCCTTCCTCTCCTCCTACTATTTACTCCACCTATCGACGCTCACCTCCCTGCCACCCACTTCATCTTCCCCTCGGGCCTCCTTTGTCTAAACTGCGTCGTGGCTCCGCTCACCCTGCTCCCCACGATATCACCACTCCCTCCCTCCGTCCTTTTCCCTCCGCCTACCTGCATGTTGCTCCCCTCCCCCGCCCTCCACCGCCGGCCTCCCTCCATGTAGCTCCCACTCACTGACTCCCTCCTCCTCTTCACTTGCTCCACGTTGCTCCCTCCTCACCTTCTCTACACATCTCCTCACGCATCTCCTCCCACTCCCCTCTTCCTCCTCTTAGTGCTCCTACCTCCTTCTCGCACCTATACATCATCTACATGGTGGCTTCCACTGCCCTCCCTTCGGACACCATCTCTCCACTTCTCATCCCGCCATCCCTCCTCCTTGCATTGCGCTCCTCGGATACTCGCATTCCGGTCCTTCATAACACTTCTACTTTCAAAATTTTCCTCCTAAAACCATCGATACCACCTCTTAACACATCTCGGATCCACCATTAGTCTTACGTGTCTGAAGCATATAGGGTACAAAAGGCTTGAATGGCACGCTTGCATTTTCATTTGAATAAGGGTGGTTACACCTTTGACGCGTTTGAATAAAGGGTGGATGTCCCATATACACTAATACCTCCTCTCATTACGCTCTCTCACATTCAGGAATAGAGCATGAAGAGTAGAATCGTGGTGGTGGTATCGTTTAGCTCTATACATGGTGGCGCGGTCACATTGCCCCTTAGGAAAATCAACGTCGCCATGCATGGTGATGCAACGATTTGATCCCGACTCGGCTTGGTCTAGTGTTGTTTGTGTGAAACTACGGGATCTGGTGCATGGGTGTATCTTTATTACTAAGACCTAATTTTGGAAAATAAATTCATAAATCCGAGTATTTTAGTCTTACGGTGCGATGGGTGAGAATATGACGGATGGAGGTTTATTAGTAGTGGTGTCACACTTAAGGAAGAGGATAACTTCATAAATTTTCGTGTTTGTTGGAGTATTTCTTAGTCATCATAACACTTTGTCTTGGTGTAGCCTTTAATGGAGAGCTTAGCCCCGTCGGCACTCTACTTTTGACATCCCTATATACGCAAAGAGGTCGGAGTCTTAGTCATGATAATTCTCACAGGACTTCACCATCCTGGGGTGTGGAATTTAATTTGTGCATTAACATTCCTTGATTCGTGTGTTAGTTGGTCTTGAATGATGTGTTTGAAACTCGATACGTTGGGTCATTATATCCATGGTGAGTTAGGCCCGAATATGAAGTGTTTCATTATGAGCCCATATTGCATGCTTCTCTCATACTGTGATTTATATGTACATTAGTGGTTAAAAAGAAAAGGGAGTAAGGCATTGAAGTGTTTAGAAATTGAAAACTCTTTGGAAGTATTTGCATATAGTTATTTTCTAAATGGCGAGAATTGACAAGTTATTAAATTATTGAGAAATTTAATCATGTCTATTGTTGAAATCAAAGTTAAAGTCAACAAAGACACTCTTAGAGATATTCAAATCTCTCTCAAGATGCACATGAAGATTGATTTTTACAACGAATCTCGAATTTCGACGGAAAAATTTTGTATTGGTCACCATTAAGATATTTGTTTTTGTTAAGAACATTGACTTGGAGACTCCTATAAACGGCAAGTCAATAATGTTATATAATTGATTCACATCCAATGCCCAATATAAGAGCATATTTTCATGCGAGAAGCAAACATCCGACACGCACCTCCCCGAGCCCATCATTACCACCTTGGGAAGAGCTTGTCTGACAATATGGTAGTCAGATATGACAAGGAGTTGTCCCTTCATATTTTGGACACTCAGCCCATAAAATTTGACAGCGTTGATTTCATTTTGTGAAGTTCATGTTGTTCTAGATCTTTGCTCTATTCCTCGTGACAACAACGGTGTAGTACCAACATTGTGATCGAGTTGGCCATATGAAAGATCAGCATTTCGATCTTCACCCATTTTAAGAAAAGCAACTGTGGTCGGCACACCCATTCTTCACACAATTTCTTTGAAAACAAGCCTCCTGCACAAGAACAAATATTCCATCTTGGATCGATCGCCTCTTGGTAATGGGCATCAATAGCCAAGGAGATGTTTAAATCACATGTCGAAACTTGTTCTAAAATATTGAGCAAACTTCTGATTGATTTTCACCATCATCTCACCCCAGCCCACTGACGGGGGGGAATGGTGGTCATCTATAACCTCTAAGCCACTCCACTAGCTTTGAAAAGACACAATCTCATTCCAGTTCGAGTTGTAGCAGGAGACACCAACACTTCCGACGAGCTGAGTCACAATACGTCGTTCAGTTGAGTTGCGTAAGACACGGTCTTCATGAGCAATCCTTTGGTTTGGTGGATAGCCTTAAACCATCCATGTGAGAGCTTGATATTATTCCTCTTCAAAGAATTCGGGACACTTCCTCAGCAAAAGACTTCAACTTATTGTCGAGTTTTGGTAGAAGTTCAGAAATGGTCGCTTGTTCAGTGTTGGTGGTCATCCTTAAACCATCACGGAGTTTGTGAACCTCCCTTCTTCTAGGTTGAAGGTCTCCCTCTTCAAATTTGGGGACACTTCCTCTAAAGAAGCCCTCGGCTTCTTGACATGTTGGAAGAGTTCTCGGGCTACTAAGCATTGCGGTCTGTTGATGATCATCACCCAAACCACACTCTTTATGCCAACATTGAGAGAGATGATTCCAGCCTAAGTGTTGTCGTGCATAATTTACTGATTTGTATTAAAAATATCTTCTTGGACTCTTTGCCCCCAGTTAGGGGGACAATGTTGGACACCTAATCCTCAATAGGTAGGTGTGGAAGGCAAATGGACAAAGAGAGTCCAGAACCACTTGCAGTGGGCAGAGGTGTCCACTGTGTGATATAAATGTACATACATGGTGAATAATAAGATAACTCATGCTTATCTTTCACTCATATGTTTACTTTATTTACCATGTATGTATAAAATTAAGAATGAATCTTGATGATAGGAGCGAAAATTTGTTATGTATAAATTTATTAATTATTAGTTAAATATAGTTGTCTTAGGTTTATTAATGTGGAAGGGCATGATCAACGATCATGCCTTTTCGCCAAGGGACACCGTAAGGCTGTATTTAAAGCCTTGGTGATACCCATTTGTAATCATCTCATCTTTTATCAATAATAATATATACTTATTCAAGTTTACTAGAGTTTTTACACTCGATTGGTATTGGAGCAGTCGCTCTTCAGGATCTGTGTGATCACTACTGCTGCATTCTATAGTCGATCTCT
This sequence comes from Pinus albicaulis, assembly GCA_034641835.2. Classification (NCBI taxonomy): domain Eukaryota; kingdom Viridiplantae; phylum Streptophyta; class Pinopsida; order Pinales; family Pinaceae; genus Pinus; species Pinus albicaulis. The sequence continues at coordinate 838,947,750 of CM076576.1, forward strand.
ATTGCTCAACTATTGCCGCCATTAACTCTCTGTTGAACACTTACAAACCCTCACAAAGTCTCGGGTTTTAACCAAAGGCATACTCGCACCTAGCATAAGAAACATTGCAGACTGGAAAAACAATAAAAACAATAAACCTGTTGTAACATTTTGAATATGTTACGCAACGTTCGGTGGTATTAATCCTTAGTGGCTATTTCCAAGTTCATATGGAGTTAATAAAAATTAAAAATTAAAAAATTAAAAAATTAAAAAAATATGTCGCATCTTTTCTCCACCCTATGCTCCCTTATCCCTCCCCTCGGCCTTACGGCCCTCTCCCACCTCGCACCTACCTCACACTCCTTCACAGTCGTGTCCCCTGCCCAACCCTCGCTACCCATCCACCCTCAGCCCCTGCTCACCACACTCCGCCCTTCCTCTCTGACCTCTCCTCCTACCCTCACTACCCATCCTCCCTCGGCCCCCGGCCACCCTACCCTTCCCCACCACCGTACACCCTCCTCCCCGCGTTCCTACCCACCTACTCCCGCCGCCTTGTCCACCTCACGCCCACCTTCCCGTCGTCCTGCTGCCGCCTCCCCCACCACTTATCTCCCGCCGTCTTCCTTCCACATCCACTCCGCTATCCGGCCGCTCCCCTATCTGTCTCGTCCACCGAACCTTCCGTCTCCATTCACTAATCCCCTTCCACTGTCAAGTGTCCCGATTCCACTCCGCTGCTCCATTCGCTCATTCATTCATTCTCGTCGTCCATTCATTCCATCGCTACTCCTCACCATACTCCACCCACGACTGTCCAACACCTAGTTCCCTCGCACCGCGTCCTCTCTGTACACGTTGCTCCGTCCGCTAGTCCCCTGTCAGCTAATTGTCGTCTCCACAACAGCAAAGAACAAAAAACAAGTGCGTTTTTTTTTTTTTTTTTTTTTTTTTTGGTGAACCATCGTGACCATAGAGCGTAGACTTTCAAAATTAAACTCGAATTTTTTAAAAACACACACACACACACACACACACACACATATATATATATATAATTTTTTATATAAACTTAATTTAGAATTAATTTTATATAAAAATTAGTTAAAAAATAATAATAATAATAATTATTATTATTATTATTATTATTATTTAAAAAAAAAAAGGGAAAACTGGCAGAAAAATATTCACCACCACATACGCGTTCAATGTCATCATTAATGTCGATGGCCGATTTCCAAAAAAAATTGTTGGATCTTGAGAAACAAATCAATAATAATTCCGATGACTTTGGAAAAAGATTAGTCAGTCTCGAAGGTACAGTTGCAGGAAACTCCAACGATATCAAAAAGGTTCAAGATATGACGAATCGAATAGAAAGAAAAATGTGGCTAAATCATAACGAGGCCACAGAATCTTAGCGAAGCAATGAAAAAGATGATAGAACTCTTCCATAAGACAAATGATAAGATAGATAAGATAAGTCAGACACAACAACCAATATTTCCCAATATGGAACATAATCAACAGAACAATTCAACAGATTCAGGGAACTTAGAAGAGCATCATGAAAAAACCGATTCCCCACATCATCACGAAGATAGTAATAAAGATTCTCAAAATAAGCAGCTCTGGAATGCATTTGCTAATCAATACCCATTTCTCGTCCCACCGTTAGCATATCATCGAAGAGCAAAAATCGAGCTACATAAATTTGACGGTAATGAAAAAAATAGCATTGCATGGCTTAATAAAGCCAAAGAATATTTTGAGATTCATGACATTGATAGTGATGACGAAAAAATTAAGCACGCTTCCATGAAAATGGAAAGAGAAGCATATAATTGGTATATGTGGTGGAAAAAGATGACACTTGCTATCAGTTGGACGAAATTTAAGGATGCATTTTTTAAAATATTTCAAGGTATAAAAGAAGAAAAGTTTTTTTCAATATTCATCAAATTACGCCAAAAAGGAGATGTGGATGAGTACACTCGAGAATGGGAGACCTTAGCGACACGAGTACCTGGATTGTCAGAATCTCGTCTAATCCAGTCTTTCATCTCAGGACTTAAAATCCATATACAAGAAGAGCTCGAACTTCACGACATTACATCAGTAGAACTAGCAAGGCAAAAAGCAAAAGTTGCTGAAAAGAAATTTAAAAGGTTATCATGGTCAAAATCAGACAGAGTATATCCGAGATAAACATTTCCTCAATCTGAAAATATAGATAACACAAAATATGTCCCACCCCATCTTCGTGAAGAAGAAAAATCTGACGTGGAAATACAAAGGATGAGAGAGGGCAAGTGCAAATGTTGCGGTGAAAAGTGGGACCCTAAGCATAGGTGCGCAAAAAGAAACGAGACAAAGAATCTGTATAACTGTGAAGCAACTAATAACTCTAACAATGATGAATTAGATGCAACCACTCCAGAACTAGATGACGGAAGCATTACGCAAATGTCCTTATCAGCTATGACAGGTGTATCACAACCTCACACACTAAAACTAAAAGGACACATTAAGAAGAACAACATAATGGTTCTCCTTGACACTGGCAATACCCACAATTTTTTAGATTCGACCATGGCCAAAAGACTCAACATCTTTACATTTCCCATGCCCAATATGAAGGTAATGGTGGCCGATGGTAAGAAAATTGAGAAGGTAGGGAAATGCCATAAGGTCAAATTGCAGATTCAAAATTTTAATTTAGAATCTCCATTTTACACCGTGCCATTACAAGGAGTAGATGTGGTCTTAGGAATTCAATGGCTACAAACTTTAGGTACTTATTCTGCCAACCATCAGAAGCAATTTATAAGCTTTAAATGGAAAGGGCAGAAGCACAAGTTGTATGGATTCCAAGCCCTAGGAAATCACATCGGATCGTCATCTCAGATGACGAAGATGATTCGAAAATACCTCATGTTAATGTCATGTAATCATCGGTTAAATGTTATGTATGTTTACCAAAAAATATCGAGCATGAAGGGTCACCGAAGTACAAGGGCTAAATATGTAGTTGAAACACGACAAAGTCTTCCAAGACCTGCAATGAAAATACTGTTGATAGAACCTGAACGTAATACAAAGTCAAGAAAAGATTTAGACCTATCAATATCAAATCTTGTCACTATCTACAATCTTTTAAATGTGGGGAAGCAAGAACCCGCCTCTCGAGAAACCCGGGCTTTCGAGAAACCCGGGCATTCGTCGACGATGTCCTCATTACGTATGCTTTGAGGTTAACATCTCTTTAAGAAGGAAATGTTATGTATATTTTATTAATTATTAGTTAAATATAGTTGTCTTAGGTTTATTAATGTGGAAGGGCATGATTAACGATCATGCCTTTTCAGCAAGGGACACCGTAAGGTTGTATTTAAAGCCTTGGTGATCCCCATTTGTAATCATCTCATTTTTTATCAATAATAATATATATTTATTCAAGTTTACCAGATTTTTTACACTCCACATTTGTTTGTTGTTT
>CM076576.1:838951330-839231412 GCA_034641835.2 Pinus albicaulis
CAGGCATATAACCCGCAAGGGCAACCTTTTCAAGGCCAACCTTCAGGCTATCCTGGCTATCCTTATGACCCGCGGGGGCAGCCCTTACAAGGTTACCCTGCAGGCTAGCAAGGGCCATCGTACGGTCCGCAAGGATAGTATTTCAACCCTTCCGGTCAACCTATACAGCCTCAGCTGGGGTACCAACCGGGACCGGTCTATGGTCCTGGGGGGCAAGTCCAACCTTCTCAACCCATGCAACCTCAGTATCTTGTTGGTCCCAACGTTGCATATCAGCCAGGATCATCTTATGGTCTTGCTACAGGTCAAACTGGTTACCAGCCACAACCTGGTGTTCCACCTCCAGGCCAACCGGTTCATCCAGTACAACCTGGTGCTCCTCAACAGCCAAGTCAACCTGCGCAACCGGCGCAACCTGTTCACCCGGGTCAACCTATTAACCCAGGGCAGCCCACTCAGCCAGGTCAGCCTGTCCAACTAGGCCAACCTGCCCATTCTATCAACCCCACCCAACAACCGATTTATTCAATGCCGCAGCCAAATCAACCACTACGCCCTAATTATCAGGCTCCGCAGGGTTCCACCTATTAGCAGCCCACTCAACCTCAGGGTGGTTACTATTCTCATGGTCAATCTCAACCGAATTATAACCAGCCCCAATTGTCTCAATACTATCCTCATCAACCCGGCTCCACCTATACTCAGCAGCCAAATCCAAATGCTGCTTACACAGGGCTGACATATAATCAGAGTCCATACTCTGGTTATCAAGCCCCGTACACTGGTTACCAGCAACCAAATCAGACCGGTTATATGACCTATACCCCCTATAATAAGAATCCTACGGGACATAATTCATGGGGGCAAGGATATTCTCAACCAGCGTGGAATGCAGGTACCGGTCCTTATCAAGGGCCTGGCATGCCGTCCAATCCGCCATTGTCGTTCTTGGCTACCTTGGAATTACCAGATGTTTCGAAATTAACCAATGATCCAATTTTGCACAATCCTTATTGGCCTCCGGTTCCTACCAAGGTGCCCGGTGATTGCCCCAAGTTTGAGGGTAAAGCTGGGGAGGACCCCCAAGCTCATGTGATGACTTACCATCTTTGGTGTTCATCCAACTCTTGGGTGGATCATTCCATTCGTCTGCGCCTATTCCAGCGCACTTTGACTAGTGCTGCCGCTAAGTGGTATATTGAATTATCCCATGGCATCTTTCAAGATTTCAATACGTTAGCCATGGCTTTTCTAACTCACTTTCAGTTATTGGTTCACTACGAAGCCGGGACGCATCTCCTGACTTCTTTGAAGCAGGACAAAGCCACCCACATTTCTGATCACATTCATGAGTGGCGACGTCGTTGTAGACTGATCAAGTTTCATATACCTGATCAGATATTTAATCATTGGTTCACCACCTCCTTCGTTAACAAAATAGCCCAAGATATTGCTATGAGAGCGTGTGTGACGGAAGAACAAGCCATAGCACGTGCCCAATATCTGGATCTCGTATATTCTCAGTCTGGCACACTTTATGATATTTTTCCTGATGCTCCATGGTCCAGGACCTCTAAAGCTCCACCTACCCCAGTGGTGGATGGTGTTATTGGTTCCGTGTCTCAGGATTCGAAAAAATATTCGAATGGGAAGCAGAAGTCCAATTCATCTAATAATTCTGCTCCTCCCGCCCCTACCGACTCTGGAAAAAATGCGGAGGTTAACACCGTTCAGGCTAATCCTACGGAAAAAACCTCCAAAGGGAAAAAGAAGGGCAAAGGAAAATCTAAATCTGATGCCCCAAAGCCAGAGTCCAAACCTCGCACCGAGGACGGTTCCCAACGCAAACCGAAGTACCCCTGCCTCATTTGTGAAGGAGATCATTATACCAAAGATTGTCCACGACAATCTGAAATTAGTCAACTTCTCAAAGGCTCAAAAGGGACTCCGACCGTTCTTAAAGAACCATTCCCATCTCAACAGACCCAGATGGTTGAACAACCTTCACCATCTGCACCATTTGGGTCTCAGGTATTTATGATGAATGGTGCTGCACCTATCTCTATTGCTACGCGTTCGAAGGATTACAACGAATCGCGTCAGGCAGCTGGGAAGGCAGTTGTGGATGGTCCACCTCCCCCACCTGTCTTCGGTCCGTTGGAGATTGAGAAGCCTACTGCTAAACCTGTTGTGAGGCCACCTCCTAAAGGTGTTCTATGAAGATCTTCCTACAACCCCAATGCCCGTGCCGCTCAGCACTACAGTATTGTTGAGGATCTGGCACATGCACCTTCTGCTATGTCTGCATTGGAAGTTATTCAAAGTTGCCTGTCACAATGAAAATCTTTGTTGTCTACAATTGGTGGAATTGATCCCACTAATTCTAATCTCCTCACCTTCGACTTAGAGAATTTTACCCCTCGACTTCCACATCAGATTGCTCTTGTTATTCAAGTCGGGATGAATGGTCTTAACATCCATAGGGCCGTTGTGGATGAAGGTGCTTCTACCTGTGTCATGTCGTCCGCTTGCTGGAAGGCCATTGGCTCTCCAGCCCTTTCAACATATCCTAATGCCCTAGAGGCATTCGATGGTTGGGAATCAAAACCCCTGGGTGTTCTCGAGAGTTTACCGATTACCTTACAGGGGAAGACAGTCAACGTAGAAGTAGAAGTGGTTGACGCCAAGCTTAACTACAATATACTTCTTGGCTGCAGTTGGACTCACGCCATGCGCGTGCCATCCACCCTCTTTCGACTTCTTAAGTTCCCTCATGAGGGAAAAATTGTTACGGTGGATCAGTTGTCTTTCTTCACCTCCACCTCTGAGAACAACGTTCCTTACGTGGATCAGATTCCAAATCCCCCTGACAGTGTAGGACCCGGTCTCTTCAAGGACCCCGTCCTCATGGGTATTTTTCCCGCACTGCCACCGCACAAAGCTCAAGTTAATATGATCTCTAGGTTTGATGACCCATGGCTCATCCCTTCACCTGAGCAGGTGACTGAGTTTGGAGAATCGATGCCCTTAACTCCGGTAGAGATCAACTACTGTGAAATCGTTGCCGCATCTGATCCTCCCCCTCCTCAGCATGCTCCTTCGAGCATGGCTTTAGACATCTATTCCCAATTCCCCTGGCTTGGCGAGGCCAAGTCGCCTGATCCTCTTAAAGAGATTTTTCCTTCTGATGAAGCCATTGTTGAAACAATGTTTCTTGAGGAGCTGCCTTGGAGCGATGGACATCATCGTTCATCCTTCATGCCTAGCTTGGGGGCAATGTTAGATTGTCTAGAGTGTTTTGCAGCTCAGGTTCCCACTCCACCTCTTTAGACACATATATTGACACATGAGGTGCTTTCAGAGGGAAACCTGAGCAACTTCACTCAAACCATTCCAATCGAAATCTCCGTTAAACCAGGGATAGTTGAGAATATACACCTGGGAGTGACTTGTTCTCCTGATAAGATATGAGTCTATACTAATATTTTTCGAGAATTCAGAGACGTGTTCACTTGGTCCTATGAGGAAATGCCTGGGATTGATCCCATCATAGTAGTGCATGAGATTCCTACCTATCCTGGTGCGAAACCCGTGCGCCAACGCCTACGCCCAATGCATACTCGCAAAGCCTCTGCCATTAAAGCAGAAGTTGAAAAAATTCTGAACGCGGGCTTCATTTACCCAATTCCCCTCACAGAATGGGTCTCCAACATTGTCCCTGTAGATAAGAAACAGGGCACTATAAGAGTTTGTGTTGATTACCGAGATATTAATCGGGCCTATCCAAAGGACAACTACCCCACTCCTTTCATAGATCAAATCATCGACGAATGTGCCGGGAGTGAGATTTATTCCCTAATGGACGGCTTTTCCGGGTATAATCAGATAAACATTCTACCTACTGATCAACACAAGACTGCATTCATTTGTCCGTGGGGTACTTTTTCTTATAAAAATCTCCCGTTCGGCTTGAAGAAAGCTGGAGCCACTTTTCAGCATGCTATGTCTTATGCGTTCCATGGCATACGCCATATCGTTTAGCCTTATCTAGACGACTTGCCAGCTCACTCAGCTCGGCGAGAGGACCATCCCGAACACCTCCGCTAGATTTTCCTTCGCTGTAGGCACTATAATATTCGTCTTAACCCTCATAAATGCGTCTTTTGCGTGGATTCTAGCCATCTATTGGGGTTCATAGTCTCCAAGAACGGAATTCGCCTTGACCCTCTAAAGGTCGAGGCCATTGTCAATCTCCCATCACCCTCTTCGTTATATTAATTGCAGAGTCTGCAGGGAAAAGCTAATTTCCTCCGACGCTTTATACCGAATTACGCAGAAGTGGCAAAAGGATTCACGCATCTTTTAAAACAGAACATTCCCTTTCATTGGGACGACATTGCTCAACAATCCTTTGAGAAGCTGATGACGTTTCTTGTTAATGCTCCATTGCTTTGGCCTCCGAACTATCACCGTGACTTCACTCTATACTTGGCTGCCGCGTTCAGCACCATAGCTATGGTTCTAGTGCAGGATGACAATGATGGCAATGAACACGTTGTTTATTATCTATCACGAAATATTCTTGACACAGAAACGTGTTATGCTTACGTCGAGAAGTTGGCATTAGCTGCAGTGCATGCTGTGCAACGTTTCTGCCATTACATCTTGCTGCGTACAGTAACCATGGTTTCGGATTTCAACCCCATGACATATATTTTCTCTCGACAATTACTGGGGGGAAAATACTCCAAGTGGATCGTTATCCTTCAGGAGTTCGACTTAGAGTTCACCACTGCTAAGTCGACCAAATCACTGGTTTTTGTGGATCTCATTTGCTCCCTCCTGACAGACTCCACTCCCTTTCACTCTGAAGATCATATTCCAGACGAAACCCTCTTCCTTATCAGTACTCGTGATCCGTGGTATGGTGACATCATTGTGTATCTTCAAACATCAACGTTCCGGTCTGGGTTGACAAAGGATGCCTGACGTCCGATTCGGCATCAGTCTCAACCTTACCGCATTGTAGGAGATACTTTATACCGTGTTGGAGTAGATTCGGTCCTACGCCGATGCTTAATGCTGGAAGAGGCTGAAAAAGTTTTGAATGACTGTCACAGTGGCGCCTGTGGCGGTCACATGTCCAGATATGCCACCACCCAGAAGATTCTATGTGCGGGTTACTTCTGGCTGTCGATATTCAAATATTGCATTGTTGCAGTCCGAAAATGTCATGTGTGTCAGGTTTTTCAGCACAAGATGCGCGCGCCACCTCTTCCTTTACATCCTGTCATTACCGTCGGCCCTTTCACAAAATGGGGCGTAGATTTCATGACGTGTAACCCTCATTTGGCCAGGGGGCATGCATATATAATCGTTGCTATTGACTACTTTAATAAGTGGGCCGAAGCGGTGCCTACACTAACCGCCGATGGTAAGACAGCTGCCCAATTTATTTTTGACCACATTATTGCACGTTTCGGGGTCCCTCAGGCCATTGTTACCAATCATGGTACACACTTTCGAGATTACATGATGGCCGAGCTGACATCAAGATTGGGCTTACGCCACGATAGCTCAATGCCATGTTACCCCCAGGAAAATGGCCAGGTTGAGGCTGTGAACAAGGTTTTGGTCACCATGCACAGTTGGAATTCATAAGTCCAATTGGCACCTCCAATTGTTCTCAGCTCTATGGGCCTACTGGACGTCAGCAAAGAGTGCGATCGGATTCACACCATTCCAATTGGTGTATGGTCTGGAAGCAACTCTTCCGGTTGAGTGAAAAATTCCTTCTTTAAAGTTAGTTGTGGAACTTTTTCCCGACACTTATCCTAAAGAAGAACGTTTCTTGTATTTAGAACGGTTGGATGAAACCCGCCGCTTGGCTGCCTTAGTCATTGAGGCACAGAAAAAGCGGGTCAAAGCACACTATGATCAATCAGTATCTCCACATTCCTTTGTTGAAGGGGACCTTTTCCTCCTGTATGACCAAGCGCACGATAAACTCGGGGCAGGAAAGTTCCAACCCATGTGGCATGGGCCCTACATAGTAAAATGAGTATTGAAGAATGGGGCTTATGATCTCATTGATTATGAAGGAGTTTCGTTGGCGCAGCCTAGAAATGGGTTGTACCTTAAGAAATACTATGCTTGAAGTTATTTTTGGTGTGGTGTGTGTACATAGGTGTGTATATTCATTTGTGTGCATGTGTGGTGTGGTGTACGATGTAAGCATCTTTCTGCTGATCGGGTCTTCCTGATTGTGAAATTTCCATGACTCCGTTTGTGGGTTTTGCAGATGGTGCCTCCCGTAGTACCAGGAATCTATCTTCGGCAGCCTGGGTAATCTATGATCCTGCTGGTGAATTGGTTAACCTGCAAGGTGTGTTTCTGGGGCCTGCTACAAATAATATCGCGGAATATAGTTCTATATTAGAATTATTAACCGAGGCTATAAACCTCGGCATTCGTGAATTACTTGTGTATCTAGACTCGTAACTTGTAGTATTACAATTTAACGGACACTATTCAGTAAGAAATCCATCCATTTTACGTCTGTATCTACGTATTCGTCTACTGGAAAGAAATTTTGACTATATTACATATCAACACGTACCCAGGCATATGAATACGTTAACAGATGCAGTAGCTACTTTGGTTCTAGATAGACATTTGCGCAATTTATAAACAAAAACATCATCACATGTAAAAAGATCCATCTAGAAATAGGTATGTATATATATATGTGTCAAAATGTTTACATGGTATGCATCACATAAAATAAAAAATATACATGTTCATTTTAATACATCCGGAGACGATATCTCTCTCAAAAATATGCATGAAAGAAGCCCTAAGTGTCTAATCCACATGGTGCTCGTGGTAACATGCTACCACGCACACTAAGTGTCTCAAAATTCGGTGGAGGCGACTAGGAACTCCCACCGTATGTCTCTGATATGCCATCGGGACATCTGCCAGTTGGGCGTAGTCTAGAATCCCACGGATGATCCCCTCAAGGTTCTGGACCAACTCTCCTCCCTCGACACCTACCGTCTGAGGGTCAGCTGCGGGCTGAATTCTCCGTGCAATAGGAGACATACCGGCAGGTCTCTCTGGGCCTACATCTGCATACATATAAAACTGTTGTTAGAATGGACATGTATTACCCAAAAATCATAAAACAAAAAAAATAAAAAAGAGAAGGATCATAGCCAACTCCTCGTCCCACTCATCCCCCTCCGGAAGTGGGAGGTCTGGGTCTCCAGTGAAATCGGTCCCAGCATAGGGCCAATCCTCGACCATGATCAATTGACGCCGTAACCATCCAAAAAACTCCGGCCTCCAGGACATCTGTTGGCCTCCTCCTGACCTGGGCATAAGCGCTGCCCAGCGAGCCATCCTCGGCTCTCTCGGTACTGGCTCAGCTACTATAGCCCCTTGGCCCTGAAAGATAGGTAGTCATTCGAGGATGAACGATACCAAGATGGAACCATAGCCAAACTGCTTTAGTTTGGCTTGCTTGCACTTTGTGAATTGTCTTTTGATATTTGTTGTCACTGCAGTAGCCCAATCAAACAGTGTCGGATTCATACACTCAGCGGCTAGGAGGAGTTGGGCCTTGGTCGCCTCATGCGGTGCTTGCGACCCCGCAGCCCACGTGATGGTATGTAGCACCACTCTGAGTGCTAGATCGGGGATAGTGTGGATATCTACCTTCCCGCTTCCCGATCCTAGTCGTGCCCCTCGGCACACTCTTGCCATCACTTGCTCCATCTTTTCTCCAGATGGTCTGCTACCTATCAAGACGGGCACTGGACCTCTGCACGACAGTCCGGTTATGAAATATATGTCAGAAACCTCAAGTTCTAACACTTGGTCCCGCAGCTTGAACACTTCTTCATGTTCATCCCATATGCTGACCAGGTACTGTAGAAGCTCAGGTTGAGCTCGTAAGCAAGGTGTCAGGAAGAATTTTTTAAGCCCACAATTCTTGAGGGCATTCATACAAGCTTCATTCTCCATAGCCTGTTCATCCTCTTCCCCATGCTCCCTCTCCTTCCATTCGATAGCCATTATGCTTGGTTTCCTGCATCAACATGATCAAAAACCCTTGATTAGATCTCTGTCATGCTTGAAAATCCATTTAAATCACTAGCTGTTTAGAAATTTAAAACGGAAAACTGCGCGGCACCATTGGCGCGACTATTTTCCTAACAGTCGTGCCAGTTGGTGCGGGCCCTTTGTATGTAAAAGGCCATTGCCGCGGGTCCGTGCCCGATACCCACGCCAATGGGCGGAGCCCTAAAATTTTAAAAAATCTTCCACAGAAGTCTAATGCATAATGGAAATCTCATAAAAAATGGATTGAAATGGAGCTTAAAAAACTTTCTCTTACAGGACAACAGAGGATCTCAATGATAGCTTTAGATCAATTTGTAATCTCGTTTAAGTTTGTAAAAATGGAACCTGCTCTCCAATGAAATTGATAATAGAAATAATTTTCTTTTCTTATTTTGAGACTGTTATAACAGAAAGATGGTGGGTTTTAAAATCGAACATTAATATTTCGTATGTTTTGTCGAAAATGGATTTTACACTTGCCTTTCTGTGCAGCAACAGGTTTTTATGCAATGTAAACGGCGAAACGAGTTGTATTTTATACTTTTTTGGACTCGGTAAAAACACGAAAAAGTCACTTTGGAGTCATCTTTCAGCTCTTTTCTGACTCTCTAAACATGAAAAGATTGCTGAGGCCCTTGTCATTTCGATCTCATTAAAGTGGCTGCGAAACGACATCGACCCAGTATATGTTTACCCCTTTTTCTGGCTGGGATAGATTATTTACGAAAAAGGAATGCCCTAGCCTATCGCAACTAGGAGGTTTTCTCAGACATAGTTTTCTACCTTTTCGGATCTGAGGAACTATTTATGAAAAGGGACAATTGGAGTTTACTTTTCAGTTATCTTTTCAAACTCTCTAAACATGAAAAGGCGCCAAGTTCTTCCTTTGTCAGACTCGTTAAACCCTGATGACATTGGATTCAGTCGTAATGACGTTATTCGAGTTGCTCCTTCCTAGGGCTCGTTAAATGTATTAGGATGGATTCGCCTGAAGGACGGACTTACACTACAAGCATATGCCATCCCCTTCAAGCTTGTTGTCAAAAATAATTGGGGTACTCGCCAGAAATGGTGGGGAAAAATGGAACCACAATCATTGTCATGTCAGCAGTATGTCACTCTTGAACATGGCACTTGTCTGCATTCGCTTCGGGTTGGGGACATCTCATCTCGTCTTTCACTTGCCTCCATGGGTTTGGGTAATCCCTTTTGACCTCTTATCTGGTCTTTTCCTCGTCACCATGACCTCTGATCTGTTGACGCCAAAAGCTGCCAAATCCACTGTCGTGCCGCCGATATGTTCAAGAGAAGTTGGCCTCTGCAAGTATCAACCTTCCTCTGATTCTCATCTAATCCTGATTCACAAAAAACATTATGTTCCTCTGTCTCGTGTCGATGATGTGGGAAACACTATGGCCCACCTTTGATCAAGGTCACTTCCTGTCGACTTCAGCTCATTATCCGGGAAGCTGATCTAGAGACTCTTTTCTGGTGCCTTGGAGCCTGCATGCCTCAATGGTAGGTTCTTCGTATTCGACGTGAGGTTTTCATCATTGGCCTCCGATCGAGTGATTCTACGGGTGTTCGACGCTAGCTCATTGATTCACATGCCGTAGATTGTACCTATAGTACCTTGAGGGCCATTATCATTATTGGTGGTATCTCTCGTGTCTGTTAACAACTTTCATCATTAGCTGGTAATCAAACGATGTTCTCGCATGTTCGACTTCAGCTCATTTATTCGCATGCCTAGACTTGTACTGTTTTTGGGACGAGATGGAGCGCAATACCCTCGATTGTGTCTGTTGTAATCCAGGCTGCGATTTTGTGGATTATTATGATTATTTACATGACTCACTTACTGGATGGCTGCGACCATACCTGAGTCTATTTATCGATCCTCACTGGATGGTTGCGTCCATGCCTTGGATCTGGATTATTGTATACTCTGTCATGGATGGCTACGCCCATACTACATATATATCATGTATTTGAGATATTAGTTGTACTTCTTTACGCAATTTTTCCGACGGCAGAGTTTTCAGTTGGACACGTTTTCGTAAAGCATTTCACCCCTCTCTCTCTCTCGAGCCTCATGCTTTAGGGGGCATCTGTTACATAGTAATTTGTCACCATCCCTGCAATCCTTTTCCCACACATTGGAGGGCTTATTTTGTGACCTGTGAGCAGTGACATAACTTGAAAATACTTTCATGGCATTCCCCTGAACATGAGCTTTCATTTCCCTGAAGACATCTCCTGCTGAAAAACCCTAAAAACACCCCTTTTTGCATTGGCGCGGGCAGCCAGTTCAATACCCGCACCAATGGGGGAAATCCTTCAAAGAGGGCGCGCTAATTGGCGCTTTTTCTTAGAGTCGCACTCGCGCCAGCCAATTTAAGGAGTGTTTTTTAAAAATAAATGGCAGAATTTTCGTCCTAACCAATTCACAAACTGGTATCTATCTTGAGTTGGGAGGTTTGGCTCTAGAATCTCCATGTAGGGGAAGTGGTTTGCCACCTCTCATGGAAGCTTCCTTGAGGATAGGGCCAATCCCATGATTATAGGGATCCCAACTCCCCTTCCTCCATCTATAAAAGCTTGCTCATCTCCATTGCAAGCTAGTCTTCAAGTTCCCAAATTCCCAAGAGCCTTATGCTGTAAGAGCCTTCATAACTCCCTTAAGGCCACATTCAAGAAATGAGACTATTTTCAAGATCCAAAGAGAGAGGTTTGTCCCATCCTTGACAAGCTTTTTGAGACGTGTTCCACTGGCGACCCTCTGAAGGAGAATTCAGCGTCAGAACTATGGTTGTAATTTTCCTTTGATTGATTAATAATGAATGACTATTGGTTATGGTTCCACTCTTGTTTTTTATTATGATGATGAGTTATGTCCTTTCTGACTGACATATAGTTGCGTATACTGGATTTTATGCTTGCGTTTGTTTTGTTTCTTGCGTGTGCAGGTGTCCTATCACGGAGATTGTGAGGATCGTGATCTACCAGATCTACGGAACAGGAGCGCTACCTCTTATACAAGCAACAGCGTTGGATTCCAGGTAAGCCTTCATCGCTAGTTGGTTTATTTGCAATTAGGAACCTGCACTATAGCGTGTGACGATTGTTGCTAGACCTATTCTGGGCTAGTAGGGATCACCTCGGTCCGCAGAGGGGATTTACCTCCACAACAGTTTCTCAAATTTTCCTTTTTCATTTAGATTGGTCTTATATACCCATTTTACACCAATTTTTTTTTTGTCTCTTGGGAGATCAGTTAATTCTCAAGTCTGATTTTTCTCTATGGCAACAATTTCTTGGTTCATTGCTTCGACCCAATGCTTTTCTTTAACTGCTTCTTCAAAATGAGTCGGTTGAGTTGAAATGAATGCAAACATATTCTGTTGTTCAAATTCATGCTCCTGTTCATATATCTCTCTGATACTTCTTGTTTTCTGTCCCTCTTCTGAAGATGTTTGATCATTGGATGAATCAGTGCTTGATGAAGTTCCATTTTCAGAATGTTCTGGTTGTTCTTGAACCTGCAATCTTAGAGACTGTGGTGGATAAAAAGGCTGATTTGAAATTTCATCTACATGGTCAAACCAAGATTTATTTTCGAAAAATTTCACATCTCTGCTTATAATGAACTTTTTGGTAATGGGGTTATAAATTCTGTAGGCTTTCGACTACTCACTGTAACCTACAAATATGCATTTCTCACTTCTATCATCAAGTTTTTTTCTTAGTTTTTTAGGAACATGAGAAAAAGCTACTGATCCAAAGTTTCTAAAGTGTGACACATTTACCTTGTTTCCATCCCATGCTTCTTGAGGTATTTTATCTTGTAGGCTGGATGTTGGAGATCTGTTAAGAACATACACTGTTGTCGACACTAATTCAGCTCAATAGTTATTTGTCAACTTCTTCTCCCATAGCATGCATCTCGCCATGTTCATGATCGACTAATTCTTTCTTTCTGCTAATCCAATTTGTTGTGGAGTGTATCTGGTTGTGTAATGCATTATGATACCTTGTTGTCAACAAAATGTTTTGAATTCATTTGAGTTGTATTCTCCTCCTTTGTCTGATCTGAGTACTTTCAAGAGTTTTCCACTCTGTGTCTCTGCTTCTGCCTTGAACTCCATAAATATAGAGAAGGTATCTGATTTGTTTTTTTTTAAATACACCCATATCTTCCTGCTAAATTCATCAATAAATGTCAGAAAGTAGAAACTACCACCAATGGACAATGTCTGCATTGGACCACATATGTCGGTATGGAAAAGTGCCAAAGGCTCTTTCTCCCTTGAGGTTGATGAGGGAAAACTATCTCTGTTATGCTTGGACAAGACTCAAACTTCACAATTACAAACTTTTTCACTGATCTTAGGTGGACCAATGACTATAGATTTCTTTTGAAGTAGGCTGAGACTCTTGACTGGAATGTGGCCATACCTAGAATGCCATAGATGAGTTTCATCTATTCTTGATATCTTTTGGACTAAAGATTGGTTGGTATTTTGGCTTCTAAGGATCAATGGAAACATCCTATTCTTGGTCTTTTCAACTTTTTCTATCAATCTTTTATGAGGATATTTGTCATATATATAACAGGTGTTCTTTTGAAACAATACATCATAGCCATGTTCCATTAATTGTCCTACACTAATGAGATTATGTTTGAGCTGAGGAACATAATAAACATCAGGGATGTATTTTTTTTTATTTTTCTTAGTAAGAATAGGAATAGTGCCTTTTCCTTCAGCTTTAATACTTATACGATCTCCAAGCGTTATCTCTGATGTTATGGAAGCATCTAAAGAATAAAAAAGAT
Organism: Pinus albicaulis; assembly: GCA_034641835.2. Lineage (NCBI taxonomy): Eukaryota > Viridiplantae > Streptophyta > Pinopsida > Pinales > Pinaceae > Pinus > Pinus albicaulis. The sequence continues at coordinate 838,964,295 of CM076576.1, forward strand.
TCTTGTTGCCTGTCATGTGATTGCTGCATCCGTTGTCGAGCAACCAAATATCTTCACTCTATTTTTCTTCTGAGAGATGGCATGAAAGAAACATGGTCTCTGAGGATTATCCTTCACTTCTAGAGAGATTGATATAGCCTCTGTGCTGATCTGATTGTTTCTTTCTACAGTCGTGTTCGTAGTGGTCAAACTTTTTGCAGTAGTAACATTTAACACTCGATCTGTTCCATGACCTTCCTCTCTGATTTCGGTTTTGTGGAGGTCTCCACTGCTTTGTTGCATGACGATGATCAGATATGCCATTACTTCGGCCTCTGCCTCGCTTGTTGCTGCCTCTATATCCTCTGCCTCTGCCTCTTTCAAATGAGAGGTGTGATTTGAAGGCTTGTTCCGTGGAATCTTCTGTCAGATTGAGTCTTGTTTCGTGTGCCAAAAGTGATCCAGTCAACTGTTCTACTGAGAAAATTTTAAAATCTTTGGATTCTAAAATGGCTGTCACAATCATGTCATATTTCTTTGGTAGACTTCAAAGAAATTTTTCAACAATTTTCTGATTAGTAATGGTTTCGCCAATGAGTTTGATCTCATTGACTATTCCCATGACTCTAGTCATGAACTGATCCACATTCTTGGTGTCAGCCATCTTTAGAGTTTCAAATTGAGCTCTCAATGTTTGCAGTTTAACCATCTTCACTGTATTATTTCCTTGATACGCAGCTTGCAAAATATCCCAACATTCTTTTGCTGTGGTCGCACCAGTTATTTTGTCAAAAATAGAATCATTGACTGAATTTTGTATCCAGCATTTGGCTCTCTACTCCTTATTTCTGAGTTTAATAGTTGCATTTCTCTGATTATTGGTCATGGCCACCCATGCTTCTTGGGTCGGCTCTACATAAGCAATTAGAAGCATGTCCCAACAATCTTGTGCTTGTAAAAAAATTTTCATTCTCAAATTACAGAATTCATAATTTTTGCCAATCAGATTTGGTGTCTGTGGCAAAAAGCAGGGTCTCAAGCTTAGAAAGCCCTATCTGGGTAAATTCAATACAAATTTTCCCAAGCATCTCTTCTGGATGAGAATCCCTCACACACACGACTCTCACAGTTTCAAAAACCCTAGTGCTATCATACCAATAAATAGAAATCTTAAAAAACATACATAAATCTGCTTGTTAAATCCACACTATAAGATGTTTTCCTGGTCCTTTTTTTACAGTGACACAAATTCAGCTGAAACTCAGCTACATTGAGACGCCCTATAACAGCTACCATCAGTAGCTAAATAAGCGAGTTGTCTCTTTAATACACCTCGTTTGACAATCAAGAGTTGTAATAATTGAATTTATGGTTTTCTGTACCCTATCATAAAAAAGAAAGAAGAGAATTTTAAGTAAAATTACATCATTAAAGGGTATTTTTAGGCGTTTCTAGAGTGTGGTTTATTCCTTGTTTCATCAAGGATTTGTATATCTTTCAAAACTGGGACATTTAACTTAAGAATTTGTATGAATCTCCTGACACTATGGACAACATGGTTAGCATTCCTATTAAAGATGATATATTTTCTCTTGAGGACATTGAGTTTGGGATTAATAAGCTTAGGAGGATATATTTTCTCTTGAGGACATTGAATCTGAGATTAATAAGCTTAGAAGGATATCTTTTCTCTTGAAGACATTGAGTCTGGGATTAATAAACTCTCTAGTGGGAAAGCTAAAGACATTGAAGGATACCAAGATGAGATTTTAAAGCTTGGTAGATCTATCCTCATTCCTCATCTCCACAATCTTCCCAATTTGGCTGTAAATCATGACTTCCCTAAGCCTTGGACTCAAATCTTTATTGTGCCTATCTTTAAAAATGGGGACAAATGTGTTCTCTCTAACTATGGGACCATTATGATTAGCCACCAAGATTTATCGTCTCATTTTGGAAAATAAAATTAGCCATTGACTTGAAAGCCATGATAAAAGAGCTAAAGCGAAATTTGGTTGTAAGAGATACCACTTGACTATCAACCATCTTGTTACTCTCTAGATCATTGCTGAGGAATGTCGAAATTCTTTTGATGCTTTGTGGAATTTAGAAAATTCTTCAAGACATTATTTCTTGGGATAGGCTTTGGAAAAAACTTGATGAGATAATGATTCCTCATGAGTTGAAGATTGGTTTGATTCGCCTCTATGATATGGTTGTTTCCAAGATTAAAACCAATAAAGGTTGGTCTAAAGATATCAAATTCAATATTTGGGTTAAGCAAATGTGGCCCCTTTCCCTTACCTTTTTTGGTATTTACATCAATAATCTAGAGGAGTGTTTGGAAATCCTGAGGTGCAAGGGGACCGAGCTTTCTCTTATTATCATTACGCTTCTCCTTTACGCTGATGATATCATTTTTATTTATTGAAGCCACGAGGACCTGGACAAGCACGAAATATTCAATCAAAGAAAGACAAATTTACAGATCAAAAGTAAATAACTCCTACAAGGAGGGATTAAATTTAAAAAAAAACCAAATAGCTGCCAGCTTTTCAGAATCTCCATTTAAAATAATGGGCAGGCTTGTCCTTTAATGAATGTCTTCGCAAGGACTTCCATTTTTCTATGGTGCGCCACACTTAATTTCCTATGCCCAACATGGGAACTATATGGTCATCCTCTGCCCCTCTCCAATCCCTTCAGGTATTGAATCTCACTCGTGACTGAAGCAATGTCTTATGGGTCCATATAGTTGTTCACATCTACACTATTTCCATCAGCCTATTTCCCGCAAGCTATTTTGTCAAAACACAAGCACTATGCACCACAGCAACACAAGACTCGCAATTTTATCTACTAACCAAAAAGCGGGGTCTCCATCTTAGAAAGCCCTATCTGGATAAAGTCAATACAAATTTTCCCAAGCATCTCTTCTGGATGAGAATCCCTCACACACATAGCTCTCACAATTTCAGAAACCCTAGTGCTCTCATACCAATAAATAGAAATCTTAAAAAACATACATAAATCTGCTTGTTAAATCCACACTATAAGATGTTTGCCTGGTCCTTTATTTACAGTGACACAAATTCAGCCGAAACTCAGCTACATTGAGAAGCCCTATAACAGCTACCATAAACAGCTAAATAAGCGAGCTATATCTTTATTACACCTTGTTTGACAATCAAGGGTTGTAATAATTGAATTTATGGTTTTCTGTACCCTATCATAAAAAAGAAAGAAGAGAATTTTAAGTAAAAATTACATCATTAAAGGGTATTTTTAGGCGTTTCTAGAGTGTGGTTTATTCCTTGTTTCATCAAGGATTTGTATATCTTTCAAAACTGGGACATTTATCTTAAGAAGTTGCATGAATCTCTGGAAACTATGGACAACATGGTTAGCATTCCTATTAAATATGATATATTTTCTCTTGAGGACATTGAGTTTGGAATTAATAAGCTCAGGAGGATATATTTTCTCTAGAGGACATTGAGTCTGAGATTAATAAGCTCGGGAGGATATCTTTTCTCTTGAAGACATTGAGTCTGGGATTAATAAGCTCTCTAGTGGGAAAGCTAAAGACATTGAAGGATACCAAGTTGATATTTTAAAGCTTGGTAGATCTATCCTCATTCCTCATCTCCACAGTCTTCCCAATTTGGCTATAAAGCATGACTTCCCTAAGCCTTGGACTCAAAGCTTTATTGTGCCTGTCTTTAAAAATTGGGACAAATGTGTTCTCTCTAACTATAGGACCATTATGATTAGCCACCAAGATTTATCATATCATTTCGGAAAAGAAAATTAGCCATTGACTTGAAAGCCATGATAAAAGAGCTAAAGTGAATGTTGGTTGTAGGAGATACCACTTGATTATCAACCATATTCTCACTCTCCGGATCATTGCCGAGGAATGTCGCAATTATTTTGATGCTTTGTGGAATTTAGAAAAGTCTTCAAGACATTATTCCTTGGGATAAGCTTTGGAAAAAACTTGATGAGATAATGATTCCTCATGAGTTGAAGATTGGTTTGATTCACCTCTATGTGATGGTTATTTCCAAGCTTAAAACCAAAAAAGGTTGGTCTAAAGATATCAAATGCAATATTGGGGTTAAGCAAAGGTGGTGCCTTTCCCCTACCTTTTTTGGTATTTACATCGATAAGCTAGAGGAGTGTTTGGAAATCTCGAGGTGCAAGGGGACCGAGCTTGGTTGTATTATCATTACTCTTCTCCTCTATGCTGATGATATCATTTTTCTTTCTTGAATCCATGAGGACTTGGACAAGAAACTTAAGACTCTTCATGATTATTGCTCCAAGATGGGTATGGAGGCTAATAATCACAACACTAGCACATTTGGCCCAATTTCCGATGGACAATTCGTTGCTATTCCGACACATAGGCGTCGCAAGAGCGACAGTTTAAGGCGGGGAAAAACGTGGTTAGCCATTACATCACAATTCTGACACTTCAATAAAGTGTCAAAAGAGTGACACTTATTCTGACATTATCCAAATCGTTGTTATTCCGACGTTTTGTAAATATCAATCTTCCGACGAGCCACAACTGTCGGTCTTCTGACGATACCAAACTATCGCATTTCCAATGCTTATAAGGTTTTCAAACAAACTTCACAATTCTGATGTTATGTGCCAAACGTCGCAACAACGACGAAAATGTTAGCACCATCGCATTTTTGACGTTTTATGCCAAACTTCGCAAGACCGACACAAATGTAAACAAGGTCACATTTTCGACGTTTGGTGCCAAACGTCACAAGACCAACAAATATGTTGGCACCATCGTATTTTTGACGTTTTGTGCCAAACATCGCAAGATTGACGAAAGGTAAGGCGTCACACTTCCGACGTTTACAAGGCGTCGCTTTTCCGATGCAATGGTAAAAATATTTTAAAAAAACAAAAGACATCACTTTTCTAACGTCTATAATGTCGGTCTTCCGACGCTTTGATATATATATATATATATATATATATATATATATATATATATATATATATATATATATATATATATATATATATATATATATATATATACCCTCGACCTCCTATTTTTGGATGTTGATTCTTTTTACAGATGATGTAACTATGGTTATAACATTTGTGTTGTCATTGGGATTTGAAGGTGATGGACCTAATTCTTTTCGGTTAGTAGCTCTAATATCTTGGCCTAATAATGTTTTTGAGAGTGCTTCAAGCTCTTTCAAATCACCATCTTTATCAACCTAAAAATATAAAATGATCAAGACACAAAACATAATTGCGTAGATAATAGAAGAAGGAAGAACAAATCGTTGATTTAAATGAAATATTCTTTCAAGGTTTTTCCTCCCTCTATGAATTACATAACTGGACTTTCTTAACTATGATACCTTGCTTGCTTTACTTTGAAAACAAGACCCTATCCCTGATACGATCCTGTCATCCTTGGATTTTTTGCACTTGGTTTCCCTTGGGTTCTTTGGAGGTTTAGTGCATTGCACACTGTAGATATATAACCCAGTAAAAATTGTATGCAAACCATTCCATTCAAATTTTAAACATGAAAAATCTTCACAAACCTACCACACAATCACAACTATAATAGTTGGGTATACTATATCTAGTAAAACAAGTGCACAATAAAATTTCCACTGTTGTATTGTAATTGGCATAGCCCTTCAATCCATAAAAAAAAAAATTGTATGACTAGTGTATATGTTGAACACATTGGATTCATCATGTCAAATATTCCAACTCTTGAGATTTTTTGAAAATAAAAAGTACTAGTCTTCTTGTACGCTTCAATTTCTAGGAACATTCTATTCTTACCTCTAAAACTATGCATATGTGTGTATGCGCCTTTCATTTTATCCTAGATAAACATGTGTAGGTTTGTATACATGTCTTATTTATGCCTTGGGGGGTATGTTACCTTTGAACCTACATCATGCTCTATATTATCTCTTTGAATTCCATGCATGTGTCAAATTATTGTTACAAACTACCTCAAAAAATTTGTTTGTGTCAGGGCTCATTATAGTTTCTTAGGATGGATGCAGTCTATATATTCTTGGGTGTGACTAGAACTTAACTATGAAAAAATAAATGAGGTAATCCTTTCCCATAGCAAAGAAGAAAATCTGGTCAAAATAATCTGTACAAGCAAGGAGATATATCATGGCCCTCAATATGTACAAGCATCTTCAGTGGTGTATCCAAGGATTCCATCCTCTGTTCCAATGCAGGTGATGACAAATTCTGAGAAACAAATTGTTTACTTATCACCTTTTCAGAATCCTTTGCTGCTATTTCATTTTCTTTGTGTAGATTTTGTAGCTTCCATAAACTAAGTTGTCCCAGCTCATCACAACTCTCCTTCAATGAACTGTGCATAGCTTCATCACTTCCTATGGATTGCCTTGGCCTATAAACAAAAATGGGACCTCTGGTTTTCTCTGTGCCTAGTATTTTACAGGCAAATGCAACATATGCTTCTTAAAATTTACTAGTGCTTAAACCCAATTGCATGATCATTGTTGTAGGTGACAAAGTAAATACAGTAACTTTGGGAGCAACCAGCGAAATACAATAATATCATAAATTTAAGGTTCAAAATCTGGGCTAGGTGGTTCTACCTTAGATCTTTACCTGTAATTAAATGCAAATAGTAATTCAAATTTGGTAGCTTCCATTGTAATTATGAATACTATTTTAATTTTTTATCATGTTTCAAGACTCCATGTTAGGTTACAAAATTGCGATGACAGATAGGGATCACCCATGTGGCACTGCCACGCCAATAGAAGTGGGTCCATGACATCATGGTTTCCTACATGGCATCCATGTGGGCATTGTTAGATCCTTGTGGCCCTTTCCATGTTAACTTGGGCATGGGGTCCAACTAGGAATTCCCCCTTCATGTTTTGCAACATTTCCATGTTATATTTATTTTGTGGCATATCTCAGTGATCAACATTACATTGGAATTTTACCTCCCCGAGCCCTTGGATCTATGGATACATTTTTTTAACTATGGGAGATATGACTCGGTGCCCATCTGGGCCTTGATACAGGTGTGCACCCTTGCCACCTGTTGAGAATGTAGCAAGATGATGGAGCTTAGTGAAATGAAGTCGCCTTCACTAAGTGAGCCCGCAGGCAAATTCTGGCGCAAAGTCTATTTTTAGACTATGTCTATTTTTAGACATACGGAGCATGATTCAGAGATTCTAGTTGGAGATTCTTGAAGCATGCGACATGTTGGTAAAAATAGATGAGACTCATATTTTTAGGTCCCAGGCTATTTTTAGACTGCCTCTCCTAAAAATATGGAAGTCAAATATTATTTACCCTTAATAATATTTTGACTATAAACAGTAGTTTACTCTCTTGGAGCACTTCAGTTCGAGTCATGGAGGTGGCTCATGCAACTGACAGAAGGAATCACGTGGTTCCTAGGGTTTGATGGCATCTTGCATGGTTGACTTCAGTGGCAGAAGTTTTGGAGGAGTTAACGGGACAGATAGTGGAGTTGTGTTCTGTTTGTTTTAGTTGAACTAGTTGAGATTAGTTAACTAGCTAATCAACTAGATATGAGTGGAGTGAATTAAATATTATTTAATTCACTAATTAATAACTCATTAGTCAACTCAGGAACACTTCAGTTCACTACAGTGCATGATCAGTTCAGTGGAGACCAGTGGAAGAGGTAGATGAAAGGGTGAGTAAAGCTATCAGTTGGAGGATCAGTTTTGCATGGGATTTGCATTACACTTGGAGGAATTGTCCATGACAATTGTGCAGTCAAGCCAAGGGGATTCGAACCTTGGATCTCTACATATACAGGCCATGATTGCGCAATAGAGGCAAGGCAATTGGCGGGGAGTTTTGAACCAGTAACCTGTTCAAAACTAAGCTAGAGTGTGTGTGACTTTATGAGAAAGTACTGAGTACTTGTGAGGAGTATTGTACTTGTTTTGTTACATGATTTCTCCATTATAATATACACAATAGCTGCGGGGTTTTCAGCTATAGGCTTTCCCCATACATATTGAGTTAATGTGTGATTGATTTGATGTGAGATTGCTTCTATTATTTCCGCATGTGACAATTAATTGTAGAAGAAGGTTATGTGTTATGCATGCAATTCGAAATTGATGTATGATCGGGTTAATCTTCAGTGAATAAGTGATTTATTCAGCTAATTTCTACATGGTATCGGAGCGAGATTAATTGTCGAGGTCTATTACGGTGATTCCAAACTTATTTCCTCGGACAGAGTCTGCATGCGGGCCAGGTAGCCTCCGGAATATTCATCCTTCTTTGTAAGGTGAAAGATCTGGTGAATGCCCTTTGCAGTCAATCTCTGATTTGGAAATAATTTTTTTTCAAGTGTAGATCGGAAGCGATAGAGCTTGGAGTTTGGAATTCGAATTTTGCAGCAGCTTTGTTTTCTTGGTGCCAGTGTTGAAAATGTCTTTCAACGGTTTGCGACTCGAATATGCTCTTGAAGGCAGTTCGAATTATGTTGCATGGAAGGATCGCATGGAAGCAGTATTAGAAGATAATGGTCTCAAGGAGTTCGTAGATACGGATGTCCAAAAGCCCACTGATCCTGCTGAAGTCGATGCATGGAAAAAGAAGATGGCGAAGTGTCGAAGGATCCCGTTGGAGGGCGTCAAGGATCATATTGTATCCAGCCTGCATGGAAAGGCTACTCCATATTTAATGTGGAAAGCTTTGACAGATCTATTCCAGAGTAAGAGTGACCAAAGGAAGCTGGCGCTCAAAGATAAGCTCAGGAACATCAAGATGGAGAAGGGCGACAGTATCGCCAAATACCTCACGAAGTTCACTCACTGCAGAGATGAACTGGGAAGTGTGGGAGTTACTGTCGATGAAGAGGACATGGTCGACCTGGCTCTCCTTGGTCTTCCGAAGGCTTGGCACTCATATCAAGACAGTGTCAATGGTTGGGAGAAGCTGCCGGGATGGGAGCGCCTTTGGGCGGATCTCATGCAGGAGGAGATAAGGAGGACTACTCGAGATGGATCTTCATCAAAGGGAGCCGATGAAGAAAACTGCGCTTTGGTTGCCAAAGCAAAGAAGGGGAAGGGTAAGAAAACCTCTCATTCTGGTGCAAAGGGCAAGAAGCAGGATATGGCGAAAGTGAAGTGTTTTCACTGCCATGATCACGGACATTATGCTACCAATTATCCAAAGAAGAAGAAGAACAAGCAAGCGGGAAGATCTGCAGATGGAGAAGCTTTGGCTTCACAGTTCGAGCTTGACTTTTCACTGATCGCATGCTTGGTTTCAAGTGTGTTGGGATCGGTATGGTTCTTGGACAGCGGTGCATCATTTCATATGACGGGAGATCGGGAGTTGTTCTCAGATCTGGAGAACAAAGATTTGGGTGTGCACATCGAGATGGGCGATGATGGTAGATACAGTGCAACTGGTATCGGTACCGTATCCTTTCAGAGGGAGTTTGGTAAACCCTTTGTATTAAAGGATGTTATGCATGTACCCGGATTGAAGAAGAACCTGATTTCAATAGCGATGTTGGAGGATAAGGGGTATGATGTGGTCTTCAGCGAAGGAAAAGCCTTCCTGCGCAGTAAGACTACTGGAGAGACCCGGAAGATAGGGGTTCGAACTCAGAACCTTTATCAGTTGCAGGTAGATGACTGCGCAACTATGGCATGCAAAGCGGGAGAAGTGGTGAGCCGGGATGATGAGGGCGAACTGTGGCACAGGAGATTGGGCCATCTTCACCATGGAGCTTTGAAGATTCTGCAGCAGATTTCTACCGGACTTCCTAAGGGCACCCTTGCGCAGTCAGATCAGTGCAAGGGGTGTACTTTAGGGAAGTATGTGAAAGCCACCTTTCACGAGAAGGATAGTCGCGCCACGACGATCCTTGAGAGAGTTCACACAGACGTGTGTGGTCCTTTCTCAGTTGCTTCGACAGCAAAGCACAGGTATTATGTGATCTTTGCTGATGATTTCTCTCGAAAGTGCTGGATCTTCTTCATGTCGAAGAAGAGCGATACATTCGCGAAGTTCTGTGAGTTTAAAGCACTGGTCGAGAAGGAGTCTGGGAAGAAGGTGATTGCTCTAAGGAGTGATAACGGTGGTGAATTCATCTCGGCTGAATTCAAGAGCTCACGCGTGTGATTCTATACTCATCGCACCCCATAAACTCATGCCATAATCTGGGTGGCCGAGCTTTAAGAATGTAACGATCGTGGTGCTGCTCTCGAGTGATGTTGCATGATCAGGGCCTACCCCTTCACTTGTGGGTCGAGGCATGCAATACAGCAGTGTATGTGCAGAACCGTTGTCCTCACAAGGTTCTTGGCATGAGTACACCAGAGGAGGCTTATTCTGGCAAGAGGCCTGATATTTCCCATTTGCGGATTTTCGGATCTCCTGTCTACATGCATGTGACGAAGGATGCGAGAAGGAAGCCGGATCCAACTGCTGAAGTTGGAATATTTGTGGGGTACACTGATACACCTCACAACTATCGGGTGTATGTGCCAGACAGTCGCAAGACTGTTGTGCGACGGGATATAAAATTTCAGGAGGAGAAAGCCATGCAGTGTTTGCTTGAGAGGGAGCTACACTTGCATGCAGATGAGGAGCTGTTTGTTCCTAAGGAGGAGCTTCCGGATGTGGATCAGCCACAAGAGGAGGTTTAGGAGGTGGAAGAAACCACCCAGGCAGCGTCAACCATCATAGGGCGCATGCACACTACAGAAGCTGAGCGACTGGCTCGGGATGCAGAGAAGGTTGTAGGACCACCTACAGCACAGCGCAGACAGAGACAGTCACCGGATCGGTACACTGGATACATGGCTCTTGTGAGTCAATGTGTTGTGACGGAGCCATCCTCTTTTGAGGAAGTCGTGGAGGAACCCGCATGGGTTGATGCCATGATCGAAGAATATGATTCGATCATCAGGAACAGTGCATGGGAGATTGTCCCAAGACCGGTTGGGAAATCAGTTGTAGGTTCGCGATGGATCTACAAGGTGAAGCAGGCGGCTGACGGGAGTGTGGAGAAGTACAAGGCGAGATTTGTCGCCCGTGGCTTCTCACAGATCAAGGGGATTGACTATGAGGAGACTTTTTCACCTGTCGCAAGGTACTCTTCCATACGGACGATCCTTGCTCTCTCAGCGCAGATGGGGTGGCACATTCATCAGATGGATGTGAAGACTGCGTTCCTCAATGGAGTTATTGAGGAAGAAGTGTACATAGAGCAGCCTGAAGGTTTTGAGATCTTCAGCAGTGAGTCGCATGTGTGCCGACTCAAAAGAGCACTGTATGGGCTGAAGCAAGCACCTCGTGCTTGGTACACTCGGATAGACAGCTACTTCACCGGGCTTGGATTCTCCAAGAGTGAGGCGGATCCAAACCTGTACCAGATTGTGGTGGAGGGGAAGCTGTTGATCATCGTACTGTATGTAGATGATCTGATTTTGACCGGCGACGAGCAGTTGATACTTTCATGCAAGGAGGATCTTGCACGGGAGTTTGAGATGAAGGACCTGGGCATCCTTCATTATTTCCTGGGATTGGAGATTTGGCAGCGCAGTGGAGGACTGTTTGTTTCTCAGGGCAAGTATGCCCGGGAGATCCTGGAGAGGTTCAACATGCAAGGCTGCAAGCCTGTTGACACTCCTCTTCCTGGTGGTTGGAGGAAGGAGGATGCTACTTCAGCGGAGGTAGTGGATGCCACTGTCTATCGACAGTTGGTGGGGTCGCTTATGTATCTGGTCAATACACGACCCGATATATGCTATGCAGTTAACCAGCTTTCGCAAGCTATGGTTAAGCCTACCAAGCTCTTTTGGAAGGCATGCAAGCATGTATTGCGCTATATCAGAGGCACATCAGGATATGGTCTATGGTACAGACAGGAGGATGGAGTGAAGCTTTCTGGTTTCACTGATGCAGATTGGGCAGGGAGTCCAACGGACCGGAAGAGCACTTCTAGAGGAGTTTTCAGCATTGGGTCGACAGCAGTTTCCTGGTACAGCAGGAAGCAGAGATCCGTGGCACTCAGTTCAGCAGAGGCCGAGTACATGGCAGCAAGCTTGGCTGCATGCGAGGCTATTTGGATGAGGAAGATCCTCGTTGGATTGTTCGAGTTGCATTTGGAGCCTACAGTGATTTATTGTGATAACCAGAGTTGCATTAAACTCTCGGCTAATCCAGTATTTCATGATAGATCCAAACACATCGACATCAGGTACCATCATATCAGAGATTGTGTTCGGCGGAGAATCATGATGCTTTCATATGTTCCCACGGAGGATCAGGATGCCGACATCCTGACGAAGGCGCTCACCAGGAGCAAGTTCGAATTCCACAGAGGCAGGATAGGGGTTGCAGATAATCCATATCTTGCCGAGAGGGAGTGTTGAGAATGCAGCAAGATGATGGAGCTTAGTGAAATGAAGTCGCCTTCACTAAGTGGGCCCGCAGGCAAATTCTGGCGCAAAGTCTATTTTTAGACTATGTCTATTTTTAGACATACGGAGCATAATTCGGGGATTCCAGTTGGAGATTCTTGAAGTATGCGACATGTTGGTAAAAATATATGAGACTCATATTTTTAGGTCCCAGGCTATTTTTAGACTGCCTCTCCTAAAAATATGGAAGTCAAATATTATTTACCCTTAATAATATTTTGACTATAAACATCAGTTTACTCTCTTGGAGCACTTCAGTTCGAGTCATGGAGGTGGATCATGCAACTGACAGAAGGAATCACATGGTTCCTAGGGTTTGATGGCATCTTGCATGGTTGACTTCAGTTGGACTTCAATGGAAGAAGTTTTGGAGGAGTTAATGAGACAGATAGTGGAGTTGTGTTCTGTTTATTTTAGTTGAACTAGTTGAGATTAGTTTAACTAGCTAATCAATTAGTTATGAGTGGAGTGAATTAAATATTATTTAATTCACTAATTAGTAACTCATTAGTCAACTCAAGAACACATCAGTTCACTACAATGCATGATCAGTTCAGTGGAGACCAGTGGAAGAGGTAGATGAAAGGGTGAGTAAAGCTATCAGTTGGAGGATCAGTTTTGCATGGGATTTGCATTACACTTGGAGGAATTGTCCATGACAATTGCGCAGTCAAGCCAAGGGGATTTGAACCTTGGATCTCTTCATATACAGGCCATGATTGCACAATAGAGGCAAGGCAATTGGCGGGGAGTTTTGAACCAGTAACCTGTTCAAAACTAAGCTAGATTGTGTGTGACTTTATGAGAAAGTACCGAGTACTTGTGAGGAGTATTGTACTTGTTTTGTTACATGATTTCTCCATTATAATATACACAATAGCTGCGGGGTTTTCAGCTATAGGCTTTCCCCATACATACTGAGTTAATGTGTGATTGATTTGATGTGTGATCACTTCTATTATTTCCGCATGTGACAATTAATTGTAGATGAGATTATGTGTTATGCATGCAATTCGAAATTGATGTGTAATCGGGTTAATCTCCATTGAATAAGTGATTTATTCAGCTAATTTCTACACCACCTTGGATCTTAGATCACCATATCTAATGAAGCTTCAAGGAAATATGGCTCCATGCCCATATATGCCTACATTGGTGGAAGAAACCCCATCCAAGTATGGATCCCTATATCCTGGATGTAACCTTACCTAGATGGTGTATTCAATCTATCATTGATTCAACTTGATGCAAGTTTAAGTACCCCAACACACCTCAAATGTAAGGATATTGAATATCCTCAACTCCGAATAGAAAATCAGACCTTGCTGTGATCTGAGATCCATAGTGGAGTGTCAGCCCTTGGCACCATTTGATGCACGAATCATGGATTCCACTCTACTATGAAAGAAGGGAGATCTGGCCCTATGGTGATATAGCCTCCTCACATGATTGTTGGTCCCTGGCACTGCCAAATTCTCAAATCACCAAATGTCTTGCAGAAAATTTAAGTAAATGGAAAATGAAATAAAATGTGGGATTTATTACAATGATTTCTTAAAACCAGGGCATCTACCCAAAACACAAAATTTACGAGAAATATGCAAAAAAAATTATAAACCACAACACTTAATAGGGCCATTATATGTATTCTATGCACAGTCCTTAGTAATGCCAATTCCTTTGATTTTGTTCTATGGGGAGCCTCGTTAGGCTCCTTAAAATTCAAGGACAAAATTCAAATTGATTCTGCTCCATACACTACAAAATAGGGGAATCCCTATTGGTAACAAAGCTACAAGCCTGTTTGGTAGTTACACTAAAATTCTTGGGATTTAAAGATTGATATGATTCCAAAATTGGCTCATTTTACAATTCACAGAATGGAAATTATGGCAGCTTGTATGTCACAGGCTATGTAACCCATGAACATTGGCATTAACCCTTGCTACAGTTTAGGCTTATACTTGAGCTTTGGAATCTAGATATCAAAATGTGGTTTAAAATTTAAATTATCCCCCTATAGGTGACTGACCAAACTACATGTCTAATAGGGAAGCTTTTGTAATCATTCAATCTTTAAAAGACTTGGCATGAGTCAATTTGGGGAATTGAAGCTAGTATGAACCCCCCCTCCCCCTTTTGCAGAGAGGTATACCTTACCAACTATGTGAATATGGGGGTATACGTGGCCATGGACAATTCACAGGCATTCTCATGCAACAAAACTACATTTTTCTCAATTTGTGGATCCTGTGGGTTATGGGCCCAGGTATTTATATTGGAAGCAAAACAAATCAATGGATTTTCATTAATCTCGACCAAAACAACCACTGGCCCACCTAAACATGTAAGCCGGAACCCAAATAAGATTTAATTTGCGCCCATAACTTGTCAGGTCCACTTACACACGTTAACACCATAGAGCTATTCTCCTCGATCGAACGGCGGTCACAACCTTCCACCAGATCTGATGGTAGTCGCATCCAAATAAGCTCGACAGTTAAAGGCTCCAAGGCATGCGAAATAAGTGGTTTTAAACCACCACATGTCATCTGCTGGGGTGTATTGTGTGAACTCCACAAATTAACACCCACTCTCATAAGCGGTGCGATAAACCCATCTCTGTTGTTCCCAAACCATCTCACGGTTCTGATGGGACCATTGACTCAAGGTTCAGTCCGTTATTTGCCTAGTCACGATTTCTGCCACGCCCGACACATTCAACCTTCTGCCGCCTGACTCGACCCGAAACATTGTCCACACGCGGATGCCGAAACACTGAATTTAATTAGAATGTGAGTTCCGCCTTACTTCAACGTCATTTGACTTGATACACATACACAGTGTTCACAGTTCCTAATCCACCATTACCCAAACATCAAACCACTTTATGATATTGTATTAACATTGGATCGCCATCGATCCTCATAGTGATCGATGGTCGATCAACAACTCATAATACTAAATTTAATTCATAAAACAAAACTGTAAATAAACGATATTTAGGCACGCAAATACACACAACAAATATTTCAATTATTTACAAAAAAAATTATAGTCTAAGGCATCTCAGCCTTAGCCACAATTTCTCCTACGATTACATTGTGTCATGTCATATTCTATCACACAACACCCTTGCTTATAAAGAATTTTCAAGATCGTGAATCATCTAAGATCCACGATTTTGCTCCTTCAATCACTCAAAAACCCCTAAATCTCTCATGGTAGATAATTATAATTAATTTAAACCTCATAATTTCCAGCAATTCAGTTCTGATTTAACCAACTTTGCGCCAATTTACAATGATTGTCCACGTTTTCCTTTTCACAGCTTCGGATTCTAATTTCAACAAAAATGCTCGGATGCTCCTGCATCACGTTCAATATTCATTTAAAAGGTTTTCCATCTCAAGTTTGATGTGGGAGCAAAGTCCTGCATGATAGCGCCATGACTCACCAAACTGAAGTCGAGGGCTCCCTCATAGTCTGAGCTTAGAAGGTACAAAGTTCAAACCAGTCAAGTGACAGCTTTAGCGCTGGTACAACCCTTGCTATACTTTAACACGAGTTTCCTTAAGTGACCTTCAAGTCTGCGATCATTATAAACCCTGTATCCCTGAGAAATTGACATCTTCAAGCAATAAAGGAAGAAGCCCAACTCCTTTGTTTCACTGAAGAATCCACATCTTCGTGTAATAAGGCCTGACTCATATTGCTAGATAATCCAATTTTGCCAGCGATATATCATTGGTAAATAATCTTTTTGTAGCAATAAGGGAAGGAGATGATTTCACATATCACTGAAAATGATCTTCTTGGAGCGATAAAGGACAGAGCACAAATCCTATGTATTTCTGGAAAATGATCTTTATGGAGCAATAAAGCAAGGGCTCAATTCCTTGTCACTGGAAAATGTGAATCTTGGAGCGATAGGCTGCAAGTCTGCAAAGCTAGAAATTATGAATTACATGGCTATAAGGCCTTTGAAACTGGAGACCTTAGATTCTCTAGTGATAGGATTGAATCCCAGGCCTTGTTTTTGGAGACATGAAATTTCAAAAATTCTAAGTGTTATGGCTAGTTCCCTTCTGCTTAGAAATTAAACTCCTATGTGCATATTTCTATCAAAGAGACTACTGGGCATCAAAGTAACACGCATTTGCGGGCAGAGTCGCTGGCCCTCTAGCAAAATTGAACATGCGACCTTCATCCTGCACTGGATCTGAGAATCTTGTTCGTGGGGTTGTAGAAGATGGTGCCATGGCGGTGCATGTGATAGATAGGAATTTGCGTGATGGGTCTTGGGTTTTTTCTCTCATGTATAAGGATGGTGTGCATAGCTTGGTACCTCTGATTGAAGACCAGCATGGGCATAAAGGGTTATCATTTTTTTATGTAGGGTTATCAGTTTGACAGAAAGGGTTCATGAGTTCAGGATTCAGAAATGGGCCTATCAGCAAACTAAAACAAATATAAACCAAACAAATATTGTCGTGGATGCAAACAAGAAATTCTTAGAAACCTAAATGGCATTGCATTATCATTTGATAAACGCAAAAACTTAACTTACTGCATCCTTCCACCAAACCTGCGACAGTATGGCCACATCCTTCCTCCAAACCTGCAATAGTATGGCTACATCCTACCTCAAAACTAGCGACAATACGGCCACATCCTTCCTCTTTCCCTAGATAAACCATGCAATTGGAGGGAAATGAACGAGGGAAATTAAAAATTTTGATATTTGAAAATTCTAGACATTTTGAAGAGGGAAATGAACGAGGGAAATTAAACCTTTTGATATTTGAAAATTTTTGACATTTTGAAATGAAATACGTGTGTTTTTTAAGGCCACTCAAATTCCATTAAATAAAATGTGTGAGACTTTTCTTGGGGTTAATAAGGGGTTTGGGTAAATAAGTGGTATTGTTGATTATAAATAATTATTAATGAGGTTATATCTAAGACATTTATTTAAATTATTAATTATATAAAATTGTTGAATTTTTATTTCATAAACTAGGGATTTTGGTTGATTTTTTAATCTAATTATGTGATATTAAAGATGAATTATGGTAACTTAAAAATAAGTTTTATGTGGTTAAAAGGGAAGTAGTAATGTTATGATATGAATGATTATTTTCAATGAAATTTTTGGTTTAGTAAGGATAACTCATCTATGGATATTTTCCATGATTTTTAAGATGGAGTCAATATAGGACAGGTGATACTTAGAGGGCTCCCACATGCTTTAGAAATTTTATATCTATTGGTTTATAAACATTAGAGGTGGAAAAATATCCTAAGCTCTAGAGCTAAGTTTGTTCCAACTTAGCTATATCTTGAACAACAAATTGTTGTTAACGTCAAGGATATGGTAGAAATTTGGTGGGTTGTAGGGTAGTCTTGTCATGAAATAAATGTAATGTAGTTACTAGGTAGGTAGGGGGAACCATTTTGGTGAAACTTGGCCATAAATGGGACATCTATCCATGCATAGTTTTTTAAGAACAAATACACCTAGTGGATTATCAATGTATGGGAATCACTTTAGGATCTAGGCTACTGCACGCGCAATAACTACAGGGATATTAGTGAAACCCACAAAAGTATTATAGGTGCTTTTATATAAATAGGTGTTCTTGTGTTCTGATTGGTTAGTTATGGGCAAATGACAATAAATTAAGAGAATTTATAGGTGCTTTTATAGAAATAGGTGTTCTTGTGCTCTCATTGGTTAGGTATGGGCAAATGACAATAAAGTAAGAGAAGGATTTGACTACTGGAAAATTAGAGGAATGAATATTCCACACAAAACCAAGCGTGGTGTTGCAGAACTTTCTATGCTAAGGGATTTTGAAGGGGTTTCCCCACCATATTACCGGAAGAAGATAATGGTCATTCCAGATGCTCTGAAAGTGTTGAGGTTTCAGCCAGGTCACAAGTATTGTCTGCTAGGAAGGCTTTCCAAAGAATTTGGTTGGCATAACTATGAAAATATTACGGAATTAGAAGGGAAGAGAAAGGCAAAGGCTCAGGTATCATATGAGAGAAGGAAGCAATTGGAAAAATTGAGATCAAAAGCAGTGGAGTTAGCCGAAAAGAAACTTGCCCCAAAGATGGAGCACTTAGCTTCAATAAAGTATTAGATAAGCTGCATGTTGTGCTCAATGAAGCAGTCAATTTTGAAAATGACAAGAAAATATTTCTGAAGATGAGGTTTTTGACTAGAAATGTTAGGTCCCTATATCACTAGTATAGCCCCTTATTATTGTTAGTGTAAACCCCTTATTGTTATTATTGTACCCTTGTATCCCCCATTTTGTTATTATTGTGCCCTTAAATTATTATTGTTAGGTCGGCTAGGATTACATTGTGGCCCACTAGGATTACATTATGGCCCCATGGACTCCTATATATAGAAAGGAGGTTTTGTGAATTGTATAATGCAAGAATTGTTCATTTATGTAATGTATTGGAGGTTGCCCCCTCGAAGTGGCTCATTTCTAAGGCGTTTATATCTCTTTTCTTCTCTTTTTGAGTTGGTTACACCACATTTGGTATCAGAGCTTTAGGATTCTAGGGTTTCGCTGCTCCAAACAGGTCATCGTGGCATTTTCGCTATACCTTTTTTTCTACGACGCTTCAGAAGCTGAAATTTTTAGGGTGCGAAGCTGAAATCTTGAGGAAGGGTGCCTAAAAATTTCAGATCTTGGTTCGCAATATTTGAGGAGATATCATCTGTGGAAGTTAGGTATTTTTTCAGGCTCATAAACAGGTCATCGTGGCATTTGCGCTATAAATTTTTTGTACGAAGGGTCAGAGTCTGAAATTCATATGGTGCGAAGCTGAAATCCTGAGGAAATTCGTCAAAAAATTTCAGAACTTGGTTCGCAATATTTTTGGAGATATGATCTGTGGAAGGTAGTGTTTTTTCAGGCTCCTGAATTTCATCTCAAAGAGGTGATCGTGGGAAAAGTTCAATAACTCTCTCTCTGAAGATTGGATTGGAGTGCCGTCAAAAGTGGTCACAAGTACACAGCCTTTAGTTTCTTCACTATCAATTTCAGAGACAAAGGACAAAACAGTAACACGTGGCAAGTCATACAAGTTCACTCTACTGAACCAGTCCAGAATTAGGTCATTGTGGGAGATTGGACACAACTTTGTCTTGGAGCATCAAAATCAGGTCAGACCTGTGGCATTTGAAAGAAGCTTCAGAGGGCTACTACAGGGCTGAATTTCAGATATCGAATATTTTCAAGCACAGAGATAATACAATTTCAATATCGAGCTCCTCAAAGCTTGTAAAAGGTGTGTATTTTTTTTCCGAATTGCATAAGTCTTGTTTGAAGAATCAAGTTGAATTGATTGCAAGGGCCTATTGTAGAATAGATATTAATATTGGAGTCTGAAATGGCCCCTAAAAAGAATTCAACACCCATTAATCCTTTAGAAGGCTCTACTATTACTCATGAAGATGAAGAATGGCAACATGACATGTCAAAATTACAAGAGCAAATGCAACAAATTTCGCTCTCGCAAAGAACCACAAAAAATGAAATGGAAGTTTTGAAGAAAGGCGTGGAAACTAAGATGAATGGTTTGGAAGCTAAGATGGATGGCATGGAAGTCGGCATGGAAGCTAAGATGGATGACATGAAGAATGATATAAAAGCATACATGGAAGGCTTGATGACAAGCTTAAAACTAGAAATGATTCCTAATGGCGGAAATATAGGAGAAGAACCTCCTGATGAGAAAAAAATAAATGTTAATCATGATTCCATAAACTTGAATGTTGGCAGAAAGAACCACCATATTCCAAAAATGGATATGAGGAAGTTTGATGGAAAGGATCCTGTAACATGAATACTACAGATGGAGCAATATTTTGATCTCCATAACGTGCAAAACACGCAAAAGGTACGCATTGCAACTTTACATTTAGAACAAAATACATTTGTATGGTATCAATCGCTTTGCTCCCGTAAAAAAATTGTCACTTGGTCAATTTTTACGGAGGAAATGATAGCACATTATGAGGATACAAAGAGCAACACCTTCTCTACCCAATTGATAAATCTCAAACAAAAGGGTTTAGTGGGGCAGCACATTGAGGACTTCCAAAAATTGAATATAAGGGTAACTGATCTTACAGAGGAACACAGGATTGATCCCTTCCTAGGCACTTTAAAGGATAACATCCAACATGAAGTTCGCGTTTTGGAACCTGATTCATTGGAGAAGGCATTCAGGTTGGCAAGAAAAGTTGAATGTAAAATTATGGCGACAAAGAAGCCTACCACTCAATTCTATAAAGAAGGAAGTGTTTCTACGCCTAGATTTCCACAACCTACAAGGTTGACACCACAACAATTGGAAGAAAAAAGAGCAAAAGGGATTTGCTACAGTTGTGATAGCAAATACACTAAAGGTCATAAGTGTGTCGAGAAGAAATTATTTTACATAGATTGTGAAGAAGAAGAAGAAAATGAACAAGAAGAGGATATACACCAGGAACCAACCCTAGAAGAGGAAGAAATGAATCCGACCATATCGTGTAATGCACTGGCAGGAATTACCACTCCTCAAACTCTCAAGATAGAAGGACAAATCAAGAAGAAAAAGGTAATAGTGTTGACTGATTCAGGTAGCACCCATAATTTTATTCATTGTAAGGTAGCCAAGGAATTAAATTGTTTCCTATACCCAGCACCAGAATGTCAAGTGATGGTTGCAAATGGAGGAACTATAAATTGCTTTGGAAAATGCCATAATATCAAGCTAACCATGGGGAATATGTATTGACTAGTCCAATGCTTTCCATTCCTATGGGAGGTGCTGATGTTGTACTAGGAGTACAATGGTTACAATCTTTGGGGACGGTAGCTTTTAATTTCAAGAACTTTTCTTGAAATTTTTTTCAGAAGGAAAGGAAGTCGAATTACGGGGTATTGAAGGGAAGCCAGGAAGGATAATAAGCTCTAATGTCATGACAAAGCTTCTAAAGAAAGAACAACGAGGCGTAATTGCACAATTATGCTCTCTAGAAGTCCCGACATCAAAATCATCTCTTTCTGTAGATCTCCAACAAGTCTTGACAATCATTCCAAGGTGTTTTAAACTCCCAAAGGACTCCCACCTATTCGTGATCATGATCATGCTATTCATTTGATTCCAGGAAGTGTTCCTCCAAACATCAGGCCTTATAGATATCCTTACTTCCAAAAGAGCGAAATTGAACGTATGATTGCAGAATGTTAGAGGCGGGTATAATTCAACCTAGTCAAAGTTCTTTCTCTGCTCCTGTAGTATTGGTACACAAGAAGGATGGATCATGGCGAATGTGTCCGGATTATAGGGAGCTCAATAAGCTCACCATTAAAGACAAATTTCCCATTCCTGTGATCGATGAATTATTGGATGAATTACATGGAGCAATTTATTTTACCAAGTTGGATCTTCGTTCAGGATATCATCAAATTAGAATGAAGACTGAAGATATTCCAAAAACAGCATTTCGAACTCAAGAGGGTCATTATGAATTTTTGGTCATGCCTTTTGGCCTTACCAATGCACCTTCTACATTTCAAGGGTTGATGAATTCCATTTTCAAACCCTTCCTTAGAAAATTTGTGCTAGTATTTTTGATGATATACTAATCTACAGCAGGTCTTGGAAGGATCATGTTGAACATGTTGACAGGGTGCTCAAACTATTGCAGGAGAAACAATTATATGCAAAAAAAGTCCAAATGTTTCTTTGGAGTACAAGAGGTGGAATATCTGGGTCATATTGTATCTCACGAGGGGGTTAAAGTGGACCCTAACAAAATTAAAGCCATTAAGGAATGGAAAGTTCCCACAACCATAAAGCAGTTGCGAGGATTTCTCAGGTTAACAGGGTATTATCGCAAGTTTGTTAAGAATTATGGGAGAATAGCAGCACCTCTAACAACATTATTGAAGAAAGATGCATTTTCATGGACTCCTGAAGTAACTAAGGCCTTTGAACGCCTTAAAGAGGCAATGTGCCTAGCACCGGTCTTAGCTACACCAGACTTCACAAAAACCTTTATTGTGGAATGTGATGCCTCAGGAAATGGAATTGGTGCAGTTTTAATGCAGGAAGGAAGACCCATTGCTTTTGAAGGTCGTCCAATCAAAGGAAAGTATTTACAGAAACCTATTTATGAGAAGGAAATGTTAGCAATACTGCATGCACTAAAGAAATGGCGAACTTACCTAATGGGAAGACACTTCAAGGTAAAACTGATCATGATAGTCTTAAACACTTTTTGGAACAAAGACTATCTTCAGAAGAGCAACAAAAATGGGTCACAAAGATGTTGGGTTATGACTTTGAAATAATCTACAAAAAGGAAAGCTTAATGTTGTTGCAGATGCACTCTCAAGAAAGAATGAAGAGGTGGAAGCATTGCTTTGTGCCATTTCTATTATCCAACCAGATTGGATAACTGAAGCAAGAGATGAATGGAAGAAGGACAAAGATGTATGGAGACTCATTCAAAAGTTGCAGCAAGATCCTAGTACATCTGATACATTTAGTTGGAAAAATGATTCCTTATGGTACAAAGATCGCTTACATCTTTGTAAGAATTCCCAACTAAAACAAAAGATTCTTCTGGAATTGCACACTTCTCCTTTAGGAGGACACTCAGGATTTTTAAAACTTACCACAGGGTGAAGAAAGAATTTTTTTGGGATGGCCTTAAATCTGATATTCGAAAGTTTGTGGCGGAATGTTTGGTTTGCCAGCAGAATAAAGTGGAAACAATTAAGACCCCAGGACTTCTACAACCTTTATCCATTCCAAGTCAACGTTGGGAGGAGATTTCAATGGATTTTATCACAGGTTTACCTAAGTCCGAAAGAAAGAATGTCATCATGGTGGTAGTTGATAGACTTACCAAGTATGCACACTTTTGTGCATTATCTCATCCATTTAAAGCAAGTACAGTTGCTATTACATTTATGGACAGAATTCAAAAGCTACATGGAATCCCAAGGGTTATTGTGAGCGACAGAGATCCCATTTTTACTGGAAATTTTTGGATGGAGTTATTTTCTTGTTTGGGTACTCAATTAGCTCATAGGTCATCTTATCATCCTCAATCTGATGGTCAAACTGAGATAGTAAATAAATGTTTGGAAGGATATCTTCGTTGTTTTGTATCTGATAAAAAAACACAATGGGTCAAGTGGTTACCTCTCGCCGAATGGTGGTATAACACTTCCTTCCATACTGCAGCAAAAATGACCCCATTTATGGAACTTTATGGATATCATCCACCATCGATCACATCATCTTTAAGGGAAAATTAAAAGGTTCAAGCAGTGGAAGATCACATCGAGCATCAGCAAGAAGTTCTCCAACTCTTAAAGGATAACCTGAATTTGGCACAAAATCGAATGAAACAACAGGCAGATCAACATCGTAGCGAGAGAAGTTTTGATGTAGGAGATTGGGTATTTTTACGGCTACAACCATACAAACAAATGTACCTCAAGCAAGCAAAAAAGGATAATAAATTATCGCCAAAGTACTATGGTCCTTACAAGGTGTTGCAAAAGATTGGTACTATGGCATACAAATTGGAGCTTCCTGCTTCTTCGCGAGTACATCCAGTTTTCCATGTATCATGCTTAAAGAAGGTTATAGGAGAAAATCTTCCAGTTCAAACAATATTGCCAGAACTTGATGAGGAAGGAAAAATCATATTGGAACCAGAAGCGGTCATGGAAACAAGAACTCGACAACTACGGAATCGATCAATTTCAGAGTATCTCATCAAGTGGAAGAACTTACCCACTGAAGATTCTACATGGAAGGATGAGAATTTTATACATAAGCACCCAGAGCTACTCAAGCGTTGAGGACAACACTTTTTTTGAAGGAGAGGGGCATGTTAGGTCCCTATATTACTAGTATAGTCCCTTATTGTTGTTAGTGTAACCCCCTTATTTTTATTATTGTACCCTTGTAACTCCCATTTTGTTATTATTGTGCCCTTAAATTATTATTGTTAGGTCGGCTAGGATTACATTGTGGCCCACTAGGATTACATTATGGCCCCATGGACTCCTATATATAGAAAGGAGGTTTTGTGAATTGTATAATCCAAGAATTGTTCATTTATGTAATGTATTGGAGGTTGCCCCCTCGAAGTGGCTCATTTCTAAGGCGTTTATATCTCTTTTCTTCTCTTTTTGAGTTGGTTACACCACAAGAAAGATATAACAACACAAAAATAATTACACTGTAATTGATACAATAATAATATAATATGCAAACAACCTTCTCAGTACATTCATGATCTAAGTATATAGTGAATTAGACAGAAGTAAGAACCTGATAAGTAGCAAGGAAATGAACGGTTTGGGGTCTGTTCAGCAAACCCTTGAAGCAGCAATAATGGAATAACACACCCTAAACCTTGTATTGTGATTTTCTCCATCAGGAAACCCTTGAAGTAGCAAATACTCGTATAGATAATGAGCTTCAATATAAAAATCCCATAGACATGAAGAGTGTCATGCGCCTTGTTTAAAAATTAGTAAATTAAACTGTGGATCTAAAAAAGAACTCTAGAGAAGATACCTCTATTTAAATAACTTACAAACCATATTGCAGAAAACAATTACTTCTTCAAAGTTAATTCGTCGAATTTGGAGGGCTTAGGGGATTGGGGGTTAGGGGTTAGGGGATTTAGGTGCATTTAGGGGTTAGGGGTCAAATAATGAGTTAGTAGTTAAGGGATTAGGGATTGGGGGCTTAGGGGGCCCAACCAAAATGCGTTTGGGTGGGCACACCCAACCAAAACGACTTGACCCGAATGGGTTTGGGTGGGCACCCTCAAACGAAACGACACGACGCGCCTGACCGAACGAAGGCACAAGGGAGAAAATGATTAATGGGCCACACGAACGTGCAAAATGCACCTGTGCGGTCACAAATTAGCAAATTTGATACGACCACCCTCAAACAAAATGACCCAACCCGAACGCATTTGAGTGGGTGCCCTCACACGGCGTGCACGACCGAATGAAGGAAAAATGGAGAAAATGGAAAACGGGCCGCAAAAACGTGAAAAGGCACACGTGTGATCACAAATTAGCAAATTTGATACGGCCACCCTCAAATGAAATGACCCGACCCAACCCGAACGTGTTTGGGCGGGCGCCCTCACAATATGGCGCGCCCGACCGAACAAAGGTACAAGGGAGCAAAAAGAAAATGGGCCGCATGAACATGCACAAGGTACCCATGCGGTCACAAGAGTTACTTAATGAGTGTGACAGATTTGGTCGGGTGCCCTCACACGGCACGACATGGCGTGCATGACCAAATGAAGGCACAAGGGAGAAACCGGCAAATGGGGGTTAAATGGGTTAGGGTTGGGAAATAGGGTTTAAGGGGTTAGGGGTTAAGGGTTTAGAGGTTTAGGGTTTAGGGGGTTAAATAGGTTAGGGGTTAAGGGTTTAAGGGTTTAGAGGTTTAGGGTTTATGGGTTAAATGGGTTAAGGGTTTAGAGGTTTATGGTTTAGGGGGTTAAATGGGTTAGGGGTTAACGAGTTATAGGTTTAGGGTGTAGGGGGTTAAATGGGTTATGGGTTTAGGGGGTTAGGGGATTTAGCAGTTAAGGATTTTAGGGGTTAGAAGTTAGGGGCTAAGGGGGTTAGGTTTTAGGGGGTTAGATGGGTTAGGGGCCAGGAATTAGGGTTTAAGGGGTTAGGGTTAAGGGTTTAATGGTTTAAGGTTTAAGGGGTTAGGGGTTAAGGGTTTATAGGTTTAGGGTTTAGGGGGTTAAATGGATTAGGGGTTTACTAGGGGTTTAGGGGGTTAAATGGGTTAGGGGTTAAGGGTTTAGAGGTTTATGGTTTAGGGGTTAAATTAGTTGCTTATTATTTGCATCTCAATGTAACAATTCTGTAAGTATTGTTGCTTGTTGCCATGTCTTCTTTATTTATTAATTTATAGTATTTGTTAGCCATTTATTTACATTATTGATGAAAATTTATATTGAAGTCAAACCAAATGTATGTTCAATATCTAGTTTCAAACTCAGCCACAGTGTTGTCACACAATTTAAGTCCAGAAAATGGCCATCTGATGAAGTCTTAATAACCAGACTACACCTCATGACTAGTCGAGAAACCATACCCGTATACTAATGGCACTCAAGGAAACACATTCGAGCAAAACGACCCGACCTGAGAAAACAGAGCGGACGAGGGAGATTGTTCAAACATGCCTCCCAAGACAATCATGTCCAACATTACCACTCATATGCTACTAAGTGGAGATGGAGAGAAGAAAGTCAATGACCCTAAAAATGACCCAAGGCCATTCTTCAAACACACCCGAACAAACAACTCAATTACCAACCCACGTTTCACACGAAAATCCAACCCCTACCCCCGACCAGAAAGGGATAGTTGAACGACCGAACGATGCCACAAGGGAGCAAACGAAAAATGGGCCGCCTGAACGTGCAAAAGGCACCCAGGCAGTCACAACTTAGCAAAACTGATACGGGTGCTCTCAAACGAAATGGGTTGACCCGAATGCGCTCGGTCGGGTGACCTCGCACAGTGTGACACGACGCGCCCAACCGAACGATACCATAAGGGAGAAAATGACAAACGGGCCACCTGAATTATGTGCACAAGGCACCCAGGCGGTCACAACTTAGCAAAACTGATACCGGCGCCCTCAAACGAAACGGCCCGAACCAAACGTGCCTGGTCAGGCAACCTCACATAGCGCGACACGGCACGCCCGACCAAACGATGCCATAAGGGGGAAAACGGAAAATGGGTAGCCCGAGCGTGCACAAGGCACCTGGGCGGTCACAACTTAGCAAAATTGATATGAGAACCCTCGAAAGAAACGGCCCGAACCGAACACGCCTGGTCGGGTGACCTCATATGGCACGACACAGCGCGCCCAACAAATCACTTGTAGCTAGTGAATGTACATAGTAGCATCACACTATCTATATAAGCCAACGGTGTAATATATTTATTATAACATTCTATAGATATAAGTAAATGTACATAGTAGCATCACAATATATATATATAAACCAATGGTGTACTATATTTATCATAATTAATGTTATAGAATTAGCATAAACAATTATTATGCAACAAAAGGTTATAAATTGAAATTTAGATTTACCTTGTAATAATGATAAGTAATATTTTTTCCAAAAAGTTATACTTTATCACTCTAAGCTATTCGTCGGAATTGCGACGTCTCTAACACAGGCGTCAGTATTGCGACACTTTGGTGAAAACATCGGAAAAGCGACGTTTCTCAAATAAACATCAGGCTTGCGACGTGTAGCTTCAAAACGTTGCAAGACCGACGTTTATTTGAGAAACATCGCTTTTCCAACGTTTTCTCCAAAGCGTCGCAATACCGACGCCTGTGTTAGAGACGTCGCAATTCCGATGCTTCGTCCCATAAATGTCGTAAGACCGACAAAGAGTTCAAAACGTCGCATTTCCAATGATAAACATAAATTTCACAGAAGCGACGATGCCCCTAAACGTAGGTATAGCGACGGTTTTTGGCGGGATTTGAAAAATTGATAGAAATTGGGGAAATTTCCGAAAATATGACAAAAGTGTCAGAATTTCCACCAAATGTATTAGTTCAAGAATAAAATCATGATAATTAAATCCAAAAAGATCACCAATGGAAATTTCTTCTATGATAACAATTGCTTGAATCATGTCTCTTATTATAAAAATTTTTGTATTGACATTCCTTATTAGCTCAACTAGAATTACAACATTGAGAAAAGGATTACTGGAGGTTCAAAAGATTATTATGAGCTTGAAAACAATTGTAAGGCTATAGATTTGTATTTGGAGTAAAAAGAGGTTCTTCTTTGAGACCCTCGTCACTCCTATTGTCCTATATGGTTGTGACATTTGGGGTTGCAGTATATCAAGAGAGTCATGGAGAAAGATTGAGATGATTCAAAAGATATTCATAACCTACAATCTCAACATAAAAGGGAAATACCCCCCTATCCTATCCTCCTGATCGAAGCCAGCCTCTCCCCTATTGAAAGTAGGGCTATGTTTAAGCATCTAATGTATAAAAAGAATCTTTACAACCAGAATTCAAGAGTCTTTCTAAAATTGCTTCTAAATTTAGTCAAAACCCCCACCTTCACCTCAAGTGAGGTTGGCATAAGGATGTCGTGTCTTGGCTCAACCATTGGGGGGTAAATGAGGAGGTCATCTTGGAAGCAAGGATAGTGTCAAAGATACTATCACCTCCAATTTTAAGGCTAATTTATGGGATGATAAGGAGCTCGAGGGTAAAAGGAAGTTAAGATATTATAAGGAGGTGATCAACCCCACCCATGAGAACCAAAATTATCTTTCTGGTTTGACCAGCTTGAAGAAAAAGATAACATCGATAAGATTAGAACTAATTGTCATAAACTTCGAAGTGAAACAAGGCGATGGTCTATTCCCAAGACTCAGTGGGACGATAGAATTTGTCAGCTTAAAACATTTTCTTTTAGATTTTCGGGCCCCTACTCACATCCGCTCTCATTTCCCTAACATTTGTCACACTTCCAACCTTCTTGACTTGTTAAGTCAGCTTAACTATAGCGATCTAGGTGCACTTCTTTTCCTTCTTTTTGAGCATCTGAATAAGATTCTAAAGAACAACAATTATATTCTTCTTCTTCTGAAGGTTCAATAGATCTCATTGGTCTCACTAAAGGTTAATCATCATCATTCTAACAATAGAGCAATAAAATGAATCTAAAAAATTACAAAAAAAATTAATTTACGCTCATTTATTTATGTTGTTTGAGTGTGCAATATTTTTTTTGTTAATAATATTTCCAAAAGAAATTATATTTTTTTAGGTCAATAAATTATATAAAATATTCAAATTTTGGATGTAGAATTTGAATTTGGATCTAGTTTCAATGGGAAACTTTTATGGTTAATGTGTTTTTCTCGAAATGTGATAGACCCTATTAAAATGGGAAATGTGATAGACCCAATTAAAATGGGAGATATATCGAAATTATTCCTATGGTGTAATAAAATAGTTGAGTAGTTTAAAGATATAGATGCATAAATTCAATGAGCATAGTTTTGAGATATTTAAGTCCAAAATAGAATAGTTGTTGGTGAACAAATATCACTAGATCACTATGGATATATCTGCTTCATTAAAAGTGATTTTTATAGAAGGATGGACTAAGTTGGATAGAAGGGAAAATATCACAATTATATGTTAATGCGTGTGTTTTACATTGAATATTTTTCATTTTATTAAGAATCTATTTGAAAACATTAACTATAAAAGGTTAAAACCTATGTTTTGTATCAAATTACTTTTGGTTTCAATGGGAAACTTTTATTACTAATGTGTTTTTCTCGAAATTTAATAGACCCCATTAAAATGCGAGATATATCGAATTGATTCCTATGGTAAAATAAAATAGTTGAGTAGTTTAAAGATATAAATGCATAAATTCAATGACCATAGTTTTGAGATATATAAGTCCAAAATGGAATAGTTGTTGGTGAACAAATATCAATGGATCACTATGGATATATCTGCTTCATTTTTAAGGGATTTTTCTAGAAGGATGGACTAAGTTGGAAAGAAGGGAAAATATCACAATTATGTGTTAATGTGCATGTGTTTTACATTGAATATTTTTTATTTTATTGAGAATATATTTGAAACAATTAACTATATAAGATTAAAACCTATGTTTTGTATCAAATTACTTTTGGTTTCAATGGGAAAATTTAATGGCTAACATGTTTTTCTTGAAATGTGATAGACCTCATTAAAATGGGAGATATATCGAAATTATTCCTATGGTGTAATAAAATAGTTTGAAGTAGTTTAAAGATATATATGCATAAATTCAATGAGCATAGTTTTGAGATATAAAAGTCCAAAATGGAAAAGTTGTTGGTGAAATATCAGTGGATCACTATGGATATATCTGCTTCATTAAAAGGGATTTTTCTAGAAGCATGTCCATTAAGTTGGAAAGAAGGGAAAATATCACAATTATATGTTAATGCATGTGTTTTACGTTGAATATTTTTCATTTGATTAAGAATCTATTTGAAACAATTAACTATATAAGGTTAAAACCTATTTTTTGTATCAAATCACTTTTGGTTTCAATGGGAAACTTTTATGGCTAATGTTTTTTTCTCGAAATGTGATAGACCCCATTAAAATGGGAGATATATCGAAATGATTCCTATGGTGTAATAAAATATTTGAGTAGTTTAAAGATATAGATGCATAAATTCAATGAGCATAGTTTTGAGATATATAAGTCCAAAATGGAATAGTTGTCGGTGAACAGATATCAGTGGATCACTATGGATATATCTAATTCATTAAAAGGGATTTTTCTAGAAGGATGGAATAAGTTGTAAAGAAGAGAAAATATCACAATTATATGTTAATGTGCATGTGTTTTACATTGAATATTTTTCATTTTATTAAGAATCTATTTGAAACAATTAACTATATAAGGTTAAAACCTATGTTTTGTATCAAATTACTTTTGGTTTCAATGGGAAACTTTTATGGCTAATGTGTTTTTCCCAAAATGTGATAGACCCCATTAAAATGGGAGATATATAGAAATGATTCCTATGGTGTAATAAAATAGTTTCAAGTAGTTTAAAGATATAGATGTGTAAATTCAATAAGCATAGTTTTGAGATATATAAGTCCAAAACGGAATAGTTGTTGGTGAACAAATATCAGTGGATCACTATGGATATATTTGCTTCATTAAAAGGGATTTTTCTAGAAAGATGGACTAAGTTGGAAAGAAGGGAAAATATCACAATTATATGTTAATGCATGTGTTTTACATTGAATATACAAGGTTTTTTCTCTCTCTCATTGTTTGAGTCCTGATCTTATAAAAGGTTTCCACTAAATCCATTCCCTATTACTTTTCATGTGAACCGCATTCCCAAACCCACCCATCTATGTACCTAAGAGCCAAGCCAAGTGTAAAATGGCTTCTTTCATATTCTTCTTTAACACATATGTGATTAATTATCATTAGAATTTATATGGTAGAAATACGTATAAAGATTAATCCTTAGTATAGATCTATTTTGACTTTAAGGAATATTTCATGTTTTTTAGAAATTTTATCTTAGGAGGTAGAACTGAACTGTCTATAACCCACAAAAGAAACCATGGCCCGTGAGCATCACATGCACACACAAGTTACTCCCAAGTTTGAAACACCACCTAACATCATCATAAGGGTTGGAAACCACTAAGAAACCCATACTAAGTTCCCTAGAAGGGATGGCTATCATATTTAATGATTGGGTTTATCTCCAAGGTCAAAAGGAAAATCAAAGTTAGGAAAAGGAATTAGAATAGAAATTAAGCTAAGGCCATGGCCTTTTATCCAATATTGAACGAAGGTGAGCAACCATAGATATCATGAAGGAAGTTCAAGAATCCCAATTATTTGATAAGATAGGTAAGAGTGTAACATACCTCAAATACATATAAAGAAAACATTGTTTCCTTCAACACTACAATAATTGTGCATGCATAAGAAATATTATCTTTTTTCTAGAAGGATATTTTGAGAGGAATCTTGAGCGAGTTCTTGAAGGTTGAAAGAACGAAGCTCTGGGATTATCAATTGTAGGTTTAGAATCTCTATTGGCCTACATTGAAGGCAATTCAACTATGCAGTCCTTGACCAAAATTGCAGAGGCTTAAATTCAGGTTTTCTAAGAGATTTTAGAGGTGACACTTGGTTTTTTCGATTGATTTTCTGAGCATCTTTCGGTCAACTATTGTTTGGATTTTGGAGGACAGTTTGAAATTCAAAGCCTTGAATATTGGATTATCTCTCTCTCTCTAAACATTTATATCTGTTAAGAAGAAGAAGATATGTTGGGTTTTCCCTTATCTTTTTTGACTTCTGCATTTTATTTCTATGTTCTATATACAATTACTGTCAAGATCCTTGACCAAAATTGTAGAGGCTTAAATTTGGGTTTCCTAAGAGATTTCAAAGGTGACACTTAGTTGTTTCGATTGGTTTTTTGAGCATCTTTTGGTCATCTGTCGTTTGGATTTTGGAGGATAGTTTGAAAATCAAAGCCTTGAATTTGACTTCATTATCGTTTTAAAATATTGGATTATCTCTCTCTCTAAACATTTATATCTATTAAGAAGAAGAAGATATGTTGGGTTTTCCCTTATCTATTTTGTCTTTTGCATTTTATTTCTATGTTTTATATACAATTACTGTCAAGATCCTTGACCAAAATTGCAGAGGCTTAAATTTGGGTTTCCTAAGAGATTTCAGAGGTGACACTTGGTTCTTTCGATTGGTTTTCTGAGCATCTTTCGGTCAACTGTCGTTTGGATTTCAGAGGACAGTTTGAAAATAAAAGCCTTGAATTTGACTTCATTATTGTTGTAAAATATTGGATTATCTTTCTCTCTAAACATGTATATCTTTTAAGAAGAAGAATATCTATTGGGTTTTCCCTTTTATGTTTTGTCTTCTACATTTTATTTCTATGTTCTATATACAATTACTTTGAAGATTGATCTAATGGTTAATGTGACTGTTATTTAAAGTAGAATTGTAATTGAGATAATAAAAGGACATTGAAGTAATTTTTGTAAGAATAGAACATACCATTGTTAAAAATTAGCATGGTATCATATCCCAATTTAACCATTTAATGTTTAATGGAGGATTTCAATGACAGAGGATTTCATACCTGGAAATTCGCAGAAATTCACAAATGAAGCCACAAGGAGGACGAAGTCGGGAGATCAATTCGTAGAAATTCGCAAATGAAGCCGCAATAAGGAGGAAGCCAGGAGATCAATTCGCAGAAATTCGCCAACAAATTCGCAATGAGGACGAAGCCAAGAGATCACTGAAGAAGTCGTGGAGGATTCCCTACGAACAAAACAAATTAAATTAAAATCAAACGAAAAAAAAACAGAGCAACTGCAACACCCAACCTTGTCACAGAGCAACACTGCAACAGAGCGAGACAGAGACAAACACGAGACAAAGACAGATGCGAGACACATGTGCATAAGAAACTTGTTAAGGGTTGTGGGATGATATATTTATAAGAACAAGTTCGGCCGAACTTTAGTTGTCAGTTTTCCCATCTCCGACCAAAAATTTGTTTGCCCACGCCATTAGTACGTCGTCAATGTAAATGGCAGAATGAGTTCGGCTGAACTAATTTCAAAATTCCGGTCACAACTCTCGAATAGTTCAGTCGAATTATTGAGAAAAAAAGTTTTCCGCCCTCGATTCTCACAAAAGTGTAATCCAACTTCACATTCTTACCCACTATTTATAGTCATAACCATCTTGGAGGAAAAATCTTGGAGTATTTTGAGTTTCTTACTAAGATATTAATGTCTCCTTTCTACAAGAACAATATTGTCTACATAAAGGAGAAGAGTTATGACCATACCAATTAGCATGGAGTCAACACAACCTGCATCTTCCAAACACTTTTTTTTACTTATCAATATATGTGCTAAAAATGTAGGGGATAAAGGTCACCCTTGCTTAACTCCAAGATTGCATTTAATTTCTTCTGAGCAACCCTCGATGATCATAAGCTTGGAAATAACATTATCATACAACCTTATCACAACAACCCTCAATTCAAGGGAAACTATTATCTCTTCAAGCCTCTTCCATAACGTTGTTCTAGGAATGGTGTCAAAATAATTTATAAAGTCAAGAAAACAACAAAAGAGATCAATTTTATAATTTCAAAATTCATTTGAAATTATCTTAAGAGTAACAAGATGTTCCATGGTTGAATGATATCTCATAAACGTTGTTTCACCTTTAGCTCTTTTACTATGAATTTCAAATCAAATAGTACTTTTTTTCCAAAATAAGCTGACACAAACTGGCTAAAATGTGGCTAATCATAATGGTATTGTAATTAAAAAAATGCTTTTATCCCCACTCTTAAATATAGTTACAATAAGGATTTGCATCCAAGGCGTAGGGAAGTCTTACTTCAGTGCTAAATTAAAGACTTTGTGTGTGCTCCATGGGTATCTATTTCCCAATTTTTTTTTTCCTGAATAAGTCTACTCCTAATATTGATACAAAAAAATTTTACATGGAGGTCCTGGCCTCATAAGGTCTTGCCCATTATTGCAGCAATCTATCAAAAAAACTGATATATATCCAAAACTTGTAGTGAACCAGATCTACTGCCTTATTCCGACCCTTACAAAAATTGGTAAGCCACCCACGCAGGGGAAATCGGCTGTGTGAAGACAAAAAAACAAGTTTCTGAGTATGTAGACAGAAAGAACTGAAACACATATGATCAAGCCCATACATTCGGCTGTAAGACAAAAACCTGAGAATGTATGCGCAATTAAGAGTCATGAGAGTTTGAAGGCATTTCTTCAACAATGCGGCAACCATAGTCAAAAGGGTCTTCCTCCATCGTCTGAAGGTCATCTTTGACAGCAGAGCCACCCTGATGCGCATAGCTTGGACCTGCTAGAAGGCTGGTGTCTGGGGTCGCATTGCTGCAAGGCTCCTTACTCTTCCTGTTGTCAGTGGGAGGAATGAGAAGAGGATCAGTGGGGGTCTTCTCCAAGGGCTCTTCCAGAGCCAGGACAGTCTCAGTCACGGGCTCAACCATAAAGTCAAAGGTGATGTTGGAAATTAGAGTGGAGTGACAGAGGGCGTAGGGGATGCGAATCTGAGCAAGGTGGGTGTGAGCTGGAAGGGGAGGCGTAGAGGCAGGCAAGTGGGAGGAGCTTCATGCGTGAGAGGACTGGCTAGAACCCCAACCATGCCTGCTCCTGGTGGCCGGTAAGTGGCGAGAGAAATACTCCGAGGACGGAGAGGTCGAACTAGAGGTAGTAGAAGAAGACGGATGTCCAACCCTTCCACGGCTAGTGCCTCTCCTGCACCGCATTCTCTGACGGAGCCGAGGCATACTGCTGCTTGCTGACAAAGGAATGCTGGGGCCAATTGAGCGAAGGAAGGGAGCCGAATCCACAGAAGAATGCAGGGGAACCAAATCAGGAAGCTCTGAGACACCAACGGAAGGAGAATTGGACCATAATTTGCAATAGGGGCTCTGCGTAAAGTGGATGCCCGACATCAAAACGATGCAGCAAGGCAAAGCACACCTCTTCCCGGTACTGGTGCGAGAGCTGGGCACGACATCAACTATAGAACATCTCGTGCTCAAAGGCAGAGCAACAATGAATCTGGTCCGGGGCGCCATGGGTGAAATGCAAACTAGATCGCGTCGGAGAAAGCGCTGCATAATGGCAGCATTGAAGTCACTGGCATGGGTTTTAATGCGATGCATAGCGCGGATCTGTGTGGCATTGAAGTGAGCCCACATGCCAACCCACTCCCGGCCACGCGTCGTCGTACCAAACTCAGCATACACCCGCATCCGGGAATCTATTTCCCATTTTAAAAATGTCATCTTGGTAATTTTTAATATCCTCAAATTTTCCATTAGTGATATGTTTAACCTCAAATTCATTGTCTTCCAAAGAATTATTATTATTATTATTAATTATTAAAAAAATGAGTTAAACATTTACATATATATGTATTTGAAAAAACTTGTAACAAAAAAAACATAGTAAAGAAACACTAAACAATAAGAATTAGATTTAAAAATAATAATAATAGAAGGCAATACAAACTAAATTAAAAAAAAAAAGGTAATAAAAAGTAAAAAGTAATAAAAACAATAGATGGTTTAAATTCAATTGGTTATATTGTAATTTTGTCTTTATTAATTAAATTGCTAACATTTTTTTTTAAATAATAATGATTCATATTCATAATTATGATATTCCAAAGATATAACCAATAAACATTGAAAAACTTAACAACTTAATGATATACTTTTGGTCACTTCATTGAACATGGGATATAACCAATACACATTGAGAAAATTAACATCTTAATGATATACCTCTGGTCACTTCATTGAACATGGTGCCAATCTGGCATGACAAAGTTGGAGTAAAAAATATTATAGACAATAAGATGACCATTCTAGCTAGGAGATCATCCAATATCTAGTGTCAATTTGGTATGACAGAGTTAGAGGAAAAAATATTATAGACAACAAGATGATCATTCTAGCTAGGAGATCACCCAACATCTCCTTCTCCTCGAATGAAGATAGTCACTACCCATTGTGGATGTTTGGAGATTTTTCTCAGTAGGTGTAATGACTCATTGTTTTTTATTGTTCCAACACTATAGTATTTTTTGTCTTCTCATGTCAATGTATGTCAAAGTCCAACCCCTATCTATAAACTCATTTTTATAAATTTTTATTTACAAAATGCACTATCTAGACAAGGTCTTAACAACCTTAAAACTTTGAACTTGTGTTACTAGTCTAAATTCCCTCTAGAAAACAATAATTTTTTTATATATACCATCTTCATTTAACCTAATGCAACGTCCCTAAATAAACTTAAATTTAAATAATTTGAAAACATATTCAAAATTGATGATTATTTATATCAAAATTTGATAATTTAAGAATTATTTTCCTATCAATAAAATAAATAAATATCTAATTGAAAACATTATTTTATTTGATGATAAAATCCAAACATGATCCTTGAAGTTTTGTTTGTTTAATGATTTTTTTAATGATTAAGTCTCTGGCCATTTCATCTTGAGTGAGTCTAATGGTTAAGAGCATGTGTTTCCTCCTAAGAGGTCGCGCGCTCAAAACTAGAGGGGTAGAGTATGTATGCCTTTATAGACTTAGCAGTTAAATCGTTGTGCTAAGGTGGGTCCTTTATTCCACAAACAAGAAGTCTCATACATCATCAATTTGGTGTCTGACTTGGCGATGACCTTAAAATTGGATAATAATAATCAACATAATTCTTGTATCATTATAATCATCTCATTTAATGGTTGACCTTAAAATTGGATAATAATAATAATAATCAACATAACTCTTGTATCATTATAATCATGATGACCTTAAAATTGGATAATAATAATCAACATAACTCTTGTATCATTATAATCATCTCATTTAATGGTTGACCTTAAAATTGGATAATAATAATAATAATCAACATAACTCTTGTATCATTATAATCATCTCATTTTAATAGTTGTGATGATATTTTAACATTCACCATGGATTCTTTCTCTCACAATATTATTAATATTAATAAAAACAAAAAACAGAGAAAAATAAGGTATATAATTTTTGAGTTTATATAATTTTTGTAACATTATGTCAACGTTCTATGTATTTAGACCAACAATACTATAAGGATTAATGTTTGACCAACAATACCTATACGTAACAATTTATTTCATTAAAAACATATTTGAAAGATATGGCGGAACAATTTATTTCATTAAAAAACATATATTGGTTTAAAATGACTTTGGCCATTTTTATTTATAAAAAATATCTAAATAATTATTATATAAATATTAAATATCCAATTATAGCTTTTAAGTAATTAAAAATGGAAATATGTTTTCCATTAAATATCCACTTACAACGTCTAAATGAAGCATGGGAAGAACCTTTAGATAGAATATTCAATAAAAAAAAACAATCCACCGTAAGCACGAAGTATTCAATCAAAGAAAGACAAATTTAGAGACTTCACAACCTTAACGTACTCCTTTAATCAAAAGTAAATAACTCCTATAAGGAAGCATTCAATTTAAAAAAAACCAACTAGCTGCCAGCTTTTCAGAATCTCCATTTAAAATAATGGGCAGGCTTGTCCTTTAATGAATGTCTTCGCAAGGACTTCCATTTTTCTATGGTGCACCACACTTAATATCGGATGCCCGGCATGGGAACAGTCCTAGACACGCCTCCGATGGTGAATGGCAGTGACGATTAGTCAAACTTGAAGTATTCAAAATTGCTTATTGTTATCGACGCGTTATATGGCTTTTGCAGGTGACGGTTGAGTCACAGCGTTTGCGATGGCCAGAGCAAAGGGACTTTCGCTGACATTCATGGCGTTGTTGTCCTGTTGCGTTATACAAGGTAATACCAATAACTGCAAAAAAGCAAAGGGAATTTTCATGGCAGCTTTATGGAGTTAGATTATGCAAGGTAATAACTGCAAATTGGATATTTATGTATGTTGAAGAGTCCAACTTTATTGCTGTATTTGTTATCCTCGCAGGAGCAGGAGGTGTGACCCTTGAGGGTGTGACCATTGAGTTCCGTAATGAGTGCCAATTCCCCGTTTGGCCAGCCGGTACACAAGTCAACGGGACACTGCTGAACACAGGAGAGTCATCGAAGGTTCAAATCATCGCTTTCTCTCAGCTAGGCATATTTTGGGGGCGCACTGGGTGTTCCTTCGGAAGCAACTGCACAACCGGGGACTGTGATGGTGTGCTAAACTGTGACAATCTAGAGACCCTTCCAAGAGTCGTAGCGACTGTGGTTTGGTTGTCGATTCAACCTTTTACGCCATCTATTAGCTCCTACGGCATCTCTCTCGGTGGTGGATTCAACCTTCCAATTTCGTTCATACCCTCCAACTCTACGTGCCAAGCGATCGCTTGCAGCAGCAACATAACTGCCAATTGTCCCGTAGAATTGAAGGTGCCCGGTGCATGCACGAGTCCCTGCAGTATTTTCAACACATCCCAATATTGTTGCTCTGCGAATTTCGGGGGATGGAATTGCCCTTCCAGTAACTATTCGCGTTTCTTCAACGCACAATGCCCCCAGACCTCCACCAGTATGTTTCTCGACAGCACGTTCATTTGCCCCGCAGGCATCAACTATACGGTCGTCTTCTGCCCCTCCCCAGTCCCTTCAGGTATTGAATCTCACTGACTAGAAGCAATTTCTTATGGGTTCATATAGTTGCTCTTTATTTCTTCAGCTTTAACATCTACAATATTTCCAGCAACCTATTTCCCGCAGGCGATTTTGTCAAAACACAAGCACTATGCACCACAGCAACACAAGACACTCAATTTTATCTACTAACCAAAAAGCAGGGTCTCTAGCTTAATACAAATTTACCCAAGCATCTTTTCTGGAGGAGAACCCCTCACACACGGCTATCAATGTTTCGGAAACCCTAGTGCTCTCATACCAATAAAAAACACACATAAATCTGTTTGTGAAATCCACACTGTAAGATGTTTGCCTCTCCCTTTATTTATAGTGACACAAATTCGGCCGAAACTCACAAGCACTATAACAGCTACCATCAGCAGCTAAGTAAGCTGGCTGTCTCTTTAATACACCTCTTTTGACAATCAAGGGTTGTAATAATTGAATATAGGGTTCGTGATCCATATCATTCAAAAAAACAAAATTGTAAAAAGCACATTACCAAAGTTTTTTTTAATTCATTTTTAATTATCTAATTATCTAATGTGATTCATTTGTTTTTGTATATCTTTCAAAAATGGAACATCTATTTTAAGAAGTTGTATGACTACCACACGATGCACAACATTGTTAGCACTGCTATTAAGCATGATAACTTTTCTCTTGAGGACAGTGAGTCTGGGATTAATAAGTTTGCTAGTGGGAAAGCTAAAGACATTGAAGGATACCAAGCTTAGATCTTAAAGTTGAGAAGATCTATCCTCATTCTTCATCTCCACAAGCTTCTCAGTTTGGCCGTAAATCATGGCTTCCCTAAGCCTTCGACGCAAATCTTAATTGTGCCTATCTTTAAAAATGGAGACAAAATTGTTCCCCTCTAACTACAGGACCATTATGATTAGCATCATCTTAGCCAAGCTTTATGCTCTCAATTTGGAAAAGAAGATTAGCCATTGGCTTGAAAGCCATGATAAAAGAGCTAAAGGGCAAGCTAGTTTTAGGAGATGCCACTCGACTATCGACCATCTTGTCACTGTCATGATCATTGCCGATAAATGTCGCAATAGTAAAGTTGATTTATTTTGTTGCTTTGTGGACTTTAGAAAATCCTTTGACATTGTTCCTCAAGATAAGCTTTGGAAAAGACTTGATGAGATCATGATTCCTTCTGAGTTGAAGATTGTTGTGATTTTCCTCTACGAGATGGTTGTTGCCAAGCTTAAATCCAATGATAAGTTAGAGTGTTTGGAAATCCTGAGGTGCAAGGGGATCGAGCTTGCTGGTATTATCATTACTCTTCTCCTCTACGCCGATGATATCATTTTTCTTGTTTGAAGGCATAAGGACCTGGACAAGCAACTTAAGGCTCTTCATGACAATTGCTCCAAGATGGGTATGAAGGTTAAATTTACCAACAAGATTAAAATCATCATAATTAAATAAAAAAAGATCACCCATAGAAATTTCGTCTATAATAACAATTGCTTGGAACATGCCTCTTCTTATAAATATGTGGGTATTAACATTCCTTATTAGCTCAACCGGAATTACAACATTGAGAAAAGGATTATTGGAGGATGGAAAGCTTATTATGAGCTTGCAAACAATTGTAAGGTTGTCAATCTTTGTATTTGGAGTAAAAAAATGTTCTTCTTTGACACCCTCATCACCATGTTGTTCTATATGGTTGTGAAGTTTGAGGTTGCAGTATATCAAAAGAGTCGTGGAGAAAGTTTGAAATGATTCAAAAGCAATTCATAACCTACAATCTCAAGTTCACAAGAAATACCCCTTATCCTATCCTCCTGATCCAAGTCGGCCTCTCCCCTATTGAAAGTACGGCTATGTTTAAGTATCCAATGTATAAGAAGAAACTTTACAACCAGAATCTAAGAGGCTTCCTAAAATTGATTCTAACTTTAGTCAAAACCCCCACCTTTGTAGGTGATCAACCCGACCCATGAGAACAAATTATCTTTATGTTTTGATCAGCTCGAAGAAAAAGATGAACATCGATAAGATTATAACTAATTTTCGTGAGCTTCGAAGTGAAATGGGGTGGTGGTCTATTCCCAAGACTCCATGGGATGATAGAATTTGTCAACTTAAAACACTTTCTTTTAGATTTTCGGGCCCTTACTCACATCATCTTTTAGATTTTCGGGTCCCTATTCACATCCACTCTCATTTCCATAACATTTTTCAAGCTTCCAATCTTCTTGACTTATTAAATCAGCTTAACAATAGTGATGTTGGTGCACTTCTTTCTCTTCTTTTTGAGCATATAAATAAGATTCTAAAGAACAACAATTATATTATTCTTCTTCTTAAAGTCAAATAGACCTCATTAGTCTTAGTAGAAGTTAATCATCGTCATTCTAATAATAGAGCAATAAAATAATTATAAAATATTACAAACAAAATTATTTTACAATCATTTATTTATGTTGTTTGAATATGCAATATTTTTTTAATAATGTTTCCAACAGAAATATTATTTTTTTTGGCGAATAAATTATATAAAATATTCAAATTTGGGATCTAGAATTTGAATCTGTCTTCTACCTGTTTTTACATTATTACATCACTTGTTTTAATTTTCTTTTACTCGAAACTTGTCTTTTAGCAAAACTGAACAGGCTTGTAATCGAAATAATCATAAGCGGAGCTTTAATAGCTTTAGCAATGACGGTGGTTATTGCTATTTATTGGACGAAATTCATCACTAAACAACATCTCGGTGAAGGTTAGGAAGCAACTTGAAGCTTAGATTTATTTTAGCATGAGTCATACTGTGATTTTACCCTATGAAAACGCCTAAGCTTTGATATACTATAAATTTACAAGGATTGCAGACTACTTGACAATTATACACTCAAATCCAACAAAATCCCGTGCCTTCAAGTTAAGAGAGATACTGGAATCCACAAAAAACTTTTATCAAAAGATTGGGCAAGGTGGTTTTGGATCAGTATTCTTTGGTAAATTGGAGGGAAGAGATATAGCAGTTAAAGTGCTCTCCGTGTTCTCTATAGAAGGACTTCACCAATTCCAGAATGAGGTAATTCTAAGGTTTTTAAACCATAAAATATTTGTATTTATATTGACATTACTATATGTGTATAGTAAACTTGATGTGAGTGTTTTCACTTGGTAAACAGGTTGATCTTCTTTCTAAAATCCATCATAAGAACTTGGTTTTTCTACTCGGATTCTGTAATGCATCGAAAGAGGTCATGCTTATATACGAGTATATGTCAGAAGGGTCCTTAAGGGACCACCTATACGGTAAATATGTTGTTGAGTAATACTGTTTGATTGATAAAAATCGGTAAAAGAAAATGTATGTTTGACCCTAAATCGTTTTCCAGGTGGTCGCGTAGAGATTTCCCCTCTAAATTGGAAAACAAGGATCAAAATAGCTTTAGATGCAGCGCAAGGTAAGTCTTCAAAAAAATTAGTGCACAGTAGATCTATGTGATAGAGTGTTTGGTTCATTTGATATATCTAATTTTGATATTACCTTTCAACAAATAATGCTTTAACTATAATTTTCATGTGATCCACCTGCGCTTTGTGTTGAAAGGACTCGAATACCTACATCTGGGTTGCACTCCAAAGATAATTCACAGGGATGTTAAGAGTGCCAATATCCTTTTAGATGGCAATATGAATGGAAAGCTGGCCGATTTTGGTCTCTCAAGGATCTTAGTGGATGGAGAGGCTTCTGATGCTAACACTGCCGTAAAGGGAACAATAGGATACCTCGATCCAGAGTATATATTCATATGCCCTCCTCTCTCTGTGCATTAATATTCTTGATACTGTAGAAGTTCAATTAATTATTAAAAGCAGGAGCCCTTTTATTTTCTGTTCGGCATATTCTGCAGGTATTTCCGCACTCAAATGTTGACTGCGAAGAGTGATGTATATAGCTTTGGCGTGGTATTGTTGGAAATTATATGTGGCAGATCACCCATAAATGCAAATCTGGGTGAAGAGGAGCTTAACCTCATTCAATGGGTAA
This sequence comes from Pinus albicaulis, assembly GCA_034641835.2. NCBI lineage: Eukaryota > Viridiplantae > Streptophyta > Pinopsida > Pinales > Pinaceae > Pinus > Pinus albicaulis. Next base: position 839,007,749 of record CM076576.1, read on the forward strand.
GCGATCTGATTATCATTAATCATTCAAATAATGAAATTAAGTTACGATTTTCAAGTGTCATTTTATATTATGTTGACGTCATGTATAGGTCACACCGTATGTGACCTATATAGCTTTAGATGCAGCGCAAGGTAAGTCTTCAAAAAAATTAGTGCACAGTAGATCTATGTGATAGAGTGTTTGGTTCATTTGATATATCTAATTTTGATATTACCTTTCAACAAATAATGCTTTAACTATAATTTTCATGTGATCCACCTGCGCTTTGTGTTGAAAGGACTCGAATACCTACATCTGGGTTGCACTCCAAAGATAATTCACAGGGATGTTAAGAGTGCCAATATCCTTTTAGATGGCAATATGAATGGAAAGCTGGCCGATTTTGGTCTCTCAAGGATCTTAGTGGATGGAGAGGCTTCTGATGCTAACACTGCCGTAAAGGGAACAATAGGATACCTCGATCCAGAGTATATATTCATATGCCCTCCTCTCTCTGCGCAATATTCTTGATACTGTAGAAGTTCAATTAATTATTAAAAGCAGGAGCCCTTTTATTTTCTGTTCGGCATATTCTGCAGGTATTTCCGCACTCAAATGTTGACTGCGAAGAGTGATGTATATAGCTTTGGAGTGGTATTGTTGGAAATTATATGTGGCAGATCACCCATAAATACAAATCTGGGTGAAGAGGAGCTTAACCTCATTCAATGGGTAAGCGATCTGATTATCATTAATCATTCAAATGATGAAAATTAATTACGATTTTCAAGTGTCATTTTATATTATGTTGACGTCATGTATAGGTGACACCGTATGTGAAGATGGATGAAAACGCTGGCGAGATTGGGGCAATTATAGACAAAAGATTGGACGGAAATTACGACACCTTATCAGTAGTTAAGGTTGCGAGACTAGCGCTTAGATGTGTGGAGAGTACACCATCTTGTAGGCCAAGCGTGTCTGAAGTAGTGACGGAGATAAAACAAGCCATCATATGTGAAAATGAAAATAATGGTCCTCCTCTTATTTCAGAGGTTGACGATATTGAACATAGAGATTTGGCAGCGAGCAATGTTCATAGACGAGCGGAATCCAGAGCGAGAGAGATGCAGTGGGCTGACAACAGCTCCAACCTACCTCAAGTAGGAAGATGACTCGAAACTTCCAACACATCCATCAATGGACCCGTAAAGGCAATGTTGTTTTCCCCGTTCTTTATGACTCAAGCCACTCAACGGTATATTGAATCGTTGAATCGTCCAATTACTGATATAAAATCTTTAGAACTCAAGCAAATAATGGTTCGTCAGCTATATTTCAGAGTATGTATTTCCAAACATCTGTATTCTATGATTTCTCGAGTTATTTCTAATTATCTTCCTAAGAGACTCACTCAAACTGTACCAATGATGATGAGCTGACTTAGTTTTATATATATATATATATATATATACAAATTAAGACAATTATACTGGAAAATTTGGTTGATATATATTAATCAATGCTAATTTGATAAAGATGTAAAATGTGAGTGATTTGTGTATATTACTCATATTTACTAATGTAGTTGGGTTAGTGATGGCCAATGTATTTGAGGTGGATTCATTGACCATGGTTGACTGTGGTTGAGGTTGACTAACTATGGTTAAAATAGTTGATGAGGGTTGTTGATGGTTGACTATAGTTGAAGAGGATTGATGAGATTGACCATGGTCAAACATTATTGTAACAATGTTGAATTAATGTTGACCATGATTATTGTTATATTAATGTTGCAAAAATAGTTACATTAATGATTGAAAAAGGTTGATGATGATGAGCATGGATGAAGAGGGTTGACCACTATTGGCTAATGAAAAAATTGGTAGACCATGATTGAAAATGACTACCATGGCTCACCAGAGATTAAGAGGATGGATTGTGGTCGATCATGGTTAACCGTAGTTAACTATTTTGTTATTTTCTCTACACACACATATATATATTTGGAAAATAATTCTTCCATGCTCAATTTAGAATTAGTTTCAGATTTGTAAGTGGATGTTGAGAGAATATCTCTACCTTCCTATTCATATTTGGAATTAGTTAGATCTCACAAGCATCATAAATATGTGATGTATCCTTATAAATTGCAGTGTGTAATATACAAATTATTTTGTGTGTAATCTGCCAACCATATCTTCTCCTCTAATTTTCTACTTGGTATAAGAGCCCATATGGGTCTCACTCCATAAGGGGAGAGCCTAGGAAAATGTGAGCGATGTGATAATTCTCTGTAAATATGTAGGCATAGGCGTCTGAGAATACATACGTTTTTTAAAATGAGTTGTATTTTCTTGTGTGTTTCATTAAACCAATGTGTGATGATGGTGATTTTATCCGTGATGTTTGTGGACATTTACATTTCCAATACCTCTCTTATTTTTAATTACCACTGAACTATACTGCAGCCGACGGGTCCAAATACAATATGTCGCGTTGAGTTCCATCAAAGTAAAGCAGAGCTTTTATGGTTCAAGTTTCGATTCTCTCACGTGCGAAGAGTTACATGATCCCTCATCATCTCCGCTCATTCGATTTCCTCGAGCTTTTTTTCTGTCTTGCTGTTATAAGAACTGTGAATCTTCTTTCAACATCCATGTGATGACTGGACCGGTCAGCTGGTTAGGGAAATGACAAATGGACTCGAATCATTGCCATCGATTGTTTATTGCGGTCAACTCTCTTTCGACCAATGTGTTGGCGCGTTTGATCCTCTATGTATCGTGATTGTTTCTACCCATTTATTCTGCAACAAGTTTGTGGGGGCTTTAATGGCTCTTTGAAGCTACATCATCGAACTTAGAAAAGTTTGACACGATTAGACTATTAATTACATGTTCCTCACACATCCAGTCTACTGCAAAAATGGTGATAAGATATTTATTTTGGTGTCACTCATGTTAGTTTTGACTTTGTTCCTTTGCGTGATATGAGTGAGGTCTCTTTCATAGTGCATAATTTATGAACTAGGCTTGATAGGTGATTAGTAGCCTATTGAGTTGCTATAAAAAGAGGTGATTTTCAATGTCTTTGCAATATTGGATTTATTAAAGCATATTGAGATCCGTGATCTCAATATTAAGTTATTTGGTTAGAAGTTTTGACTCTAACAAATGATAGGAAGTATGGAAATCCAAGGCTAAAATTAATGGAATTTGGTCTCGGGATAACATTTGACAGGAATGATGAACCTCTTATAAAGCAATTATCACTGAGTTATTTGTAAGGTGTAAAACCAATTATTGAACAATGTTGCATAATTCTAATTAGTGGTTCTTGGCGCTCGTAAACCCTTGAACACATCGCTAGTTTGATTGTGTCTATACTATTATGGTTTGTTGTTCTTGGCACTTGGAAACCCCTAAAGAACGGCTACTCGTTACAATATGAGATCCATGTGTGTGAAACAAGTCAAGTTGTTGGATCGACTTTTGAACACATTCAGTATTTAGACCATTTTCGTAGCAACTAATGAATATCCGAAAGTGAAATATCCGACAAATCATGATTGGTCTATAGGATGGCTCATTACTTGACAACTCTTATCGTGGAAGCTTCGACAAGGCGAGTTTTCAATATTGTTAATCATCGAAAGTTCATCATTGATGGTTGAATGTAGGTGTACTTTAAATCAGTTGAAAGGTATGGAGAGAGAAAGAGCAGAGTCCAGAAGACTGCGGAGTGGGTAGATTTGTTGATGAAGACCAGTGACGCAGAGTTCATTTTTATTGTTATAATATGTTTTGTAATTGTGCATGTAAGAATTAAGGGAGATACTTGCAAGATAATTCTTCCATGTTCAGTTTAGAATTAGTTACATATTTGAAGGTGGATGTTGAGAGAATATCTCAACCTCCCTATTCATATTTGGAATTGGTTGGATCTCACAAGCACCATAAATATGTGATATATTTGAAGTGTGTAATATACAAATTATTTTGTGTGTAATATGTCCACCATGGCCAAACATTAATGTAACAATATATTTATGTTACATTAATCTAACAATGTTTAATTAATGTTTACCATTGTTACATTAATGTTATAAAAAAGGTTACATTAATGATTGAAGAGGGTTGATGAGGATGAGCATGGATTAAGAGGGTTGACCACTATTAGCTAAAGAAAAACTTGGTAGACCATGATTGAAAATGACTACCATGGTTTACTGGAGATTAAGAGGATAGATTGTGGTTGATCATGGTTTACCATAGTTGACCGTTGTGTTAGTTTATATGTGTGTGTGTGTGTGTGTGTGTGTGAAATTGGCGCTGAAATAAATTTGTTAGTATAGATATTCCAACACATTATTTTAGTGTTGTATTGAAATATTTTTAATAAGTATAACAATTTTATATCTTTTCCACTTTCAAAAGTGAAAATATAAGGTTTTTTTCACTTTTAGTTATTTTTACCTCTCGTTAAAGTTAACATAAAATTATGTGATATAGAATTATATTTTTAATGGATAAGAGTGAGAGTGAAATATTTTTACCACATCTCCTCCATACCAAACATGTATATTCATTTTTGTTTTATAATTACATTATATCTTTATTAGAGAATATTATATTTTACTTAGAGAGACACATTCCAACTTCAGGTTGAACACAGAAGGAGATAAAAATCTCCCTCATAAAGCGTTGTGGAATGCACCTTTTAGCACAATCAATGTTAGTGTTACATTAATAGTTGAAGAGGGTTGATCAATATTGATCGAGGTAGGGCATGCTTGACTAAGGTTGAACTTGGTTAACCATGATTGTCCATGATTATCATGGTTGACTATGGATAAAGAGGGAAGATTATGGCTGAATTTGGTAGATTATAGCTGGTTATGGTTGACCTTATCTGACCATCATCAACCATAATTAACCATGAATGCCATGGTTGATTGGGGAAGAAGAAGATAGGTTATGGTGGATTAAGCATGACCATGGATAACTATTGGGCAGGGCCCAATTTCGTCCAATTTTGAGTCTAAGGCTCCACATTTTGAGGAAGTGAAGCACATGAAACAACAAATATAAATCATTTGCGCATAGTTTTAGGAGTTTTAGGGGCTTTTATGCGGGTCAAAGCCCCTATTTCTGTAAAAGGATCAGGTTATTTGGTTAGTTTTGAGTATGCCCATGGTATGTGGACCATGGTATTGTATGAATGTGAAGGATATATTAAACAATTCATTTCCAAGTCATAAGGTCATGGATGTATTGAGCCTCTAATTTGTGTTATCTTTCTGTGTTTTAGGCCAAAGGGAAGGCTTCGCATCTATATGCGTGAAGGCCTTGGTCTAAATATGTGTGTGCAGACCACCCGTAGCTGTGTGCACGGGTTGTAGAAGGATTGTAATGAAAAGACTCATCATTAATAAAGGAAAGGAAAATTCTGGAGTATTTCTGTGTTATCTAGAAAATCTGTTTATTGTTTATATCTGAAGTTGTTTTATGCATCGTGAAGTATTGTATGCTGTTTCATAGCAAGATTTGTTATACTATTTATATGGTCTATATTGTGTTAAATACTACATAAGACTGTTAAAGGCACATTGCACGATATTAATTACGGAATCAGCTATAAAAATAGATAATTGCATTTGCATGGACCAGAGAAGCATACAAGAGAATCCTAGCAGTAAATCCATGTCCTATAGTCGCTATGGATGCAAAAACCTAGTTCTAGCATCCCTTAATATTACCTCGAGTGAGCCTGTGGTCTGCGCTGCAGATTGTTTCTAAAAGGGCCTGTAATAGAGGGTTTTGTTGGTAGCATAGTTACTCCAAACCTATGTATTGACCCTTTCAAGGATTTTTTATTTTTTATTTTATTTTATTTTATTTTATTTTTTTCCGGGACCGGGATATGATTGAGGGATATGTGGATGTGGTATCCAACAAGAAAGGAAATACAATATTGGGTAGATCTGAAAGAACAAGAGTTCACAGTTCAAGAAAATATAAATCTGAAACTGTCAACTAAAGCTTGGTTACATAGGTATCTTTTTACAGATCAGCACAAGATCTTCTTGTCATCATTCACTAATCAGCTACACGAATGGTTGTCAAGGTTGACTTAGAATAAGACATGTTTTAAGAATGACGAGCCTACTACGTGGAGCCCCGAATTGTTACAATGACTCAAGGAAACTGATAACAAGATCTCAAGAGTTGTTGATTTATGGATCACTATCATTCTGGAAGGATTTATTACTGTGTTTTCTATATTCACGTTTGTATCTGACAGCGAAGCTAAATGAAGATTTTTCAAGGGTCCGCGAGGTCAGTACTTGAATTCCTTGAAGCTGTGGATTAAGATGATTTTATGTGAAAAGGGTGTACTGCAAATGCAATCATATTGATGTTTTCCAGAGGTAAGCCTGGGTCTACGAGAAGTGGAAAGCGATACTGAGTAGATTGTAAAAAATTCATTGAGACTTATTATTGTCCATTATTGAGTGGATCTGAAAGTGAAGAAGAAAGGAGTAACCCTGAAAACCATGGGGTGCATCGTAGTTAGGATTCGAGATAATCAGGGCACCTCTAGGATTCCCCATCCCACTACTCCTCTCACCCCACATCCTCATCCCCATACTTTCCCTCCACCTCCACCTCCACCTCTACTTCCCCCTCTCCCAAGAGAAATGGCTAATGAAGTCAGAATACCTATTTTTAGAGGCCAGGGATTAGAGTATCCTAAGAAATTTTGGTTTGTCGTTGAAGTAGTATGGAAAGCATGACATGTCGCCGATGACGATATAAAGAAGGAACAATTATTCACAGTGCTGCAAGAAAGGCCACTGACATGGTATATGAATTATTTTTCAATGCATCAGGCTGCCACATTGAATGAGATGAAGAAAGCACTGAATGAAGAATTTAAGAAGCCAAAATCACAGTCGTAGTGTATTATGGATATAAAGGAAACAAAACAAGCAAAAAATGAATATGATTGGGAATTAGATCAAAGGTTCAAGATGTTAATAGGCCAAGTGAACTTCCAAATTTCTGAAGAGAAGCATAAGGAGTGGTTTATAGCTCCGCTATTGCCACATATCATGCCACCTTTGACACAAAAAATATAAAAACACAAGCCAGAGCTCTGGAGATTGCGATGAATCTAGAAGCTTCACTGGTCACAGATATACATATCAGAGTACATCAAATTCAGAACCAACTTGCAACAATGCATTTGGAGTTGCAAGATTTGAAGAAGGGTAAGAATGTATGGTCAGAAATTCGCTCAGAAGTATGGTGTTTCAAATTTAAGGGATAAGGCTATTATAAGGATCAATGCCTTATGTACAGAGACTACATAAACAATGGAGCGCCTAATCTAGTGAACCCAAGATCAAGTGTATGGTGTAACATATGAGAGGTTACATGTCAAAATCCCACGAAATAATTTTATTTGCTGTTGAAGAATGTGTAGACACCAAAGTAGTTATTTTTTAACTTATTTCCGTCAGTAGGGCATGATGAAAAGAAATGTCGCAGCTATTAATTGATGATGGAGAAAAATACAAGTGCATACATATTGATGTAAGCTGAAGGGTTTGCACACGTGGAACATGGCCAATCTATAGGGCGTGGAGGGTTCCATGGCTGAGGACACGGATGAGGAGGAAGTGTTGGTCGAGGACGCGATCAAGTCATATGTTACAACTGTGGCGAAGCTGGACACTTTGCGAGGGATTGTCAGAACCCCATTTCCACCTCTTGCAGGTATTGTAGAGATTTTGATCATATAAATAGAAGATTCTCCTATTTTGATAGCTAATATAAAGGAGAAAATAAATCAGAAGCCTACGCAGAACTTGTAGATAACGAGAGGTCAACTAACGGAAGATGACCGATGCATTAACATAGTAAAAATAAGTGGCGGAGTGACAAGAGATGATAAGGCCAAAGGAAAGAAGAAGATGGAGGATACATGGATTAGGAAGACCATAGAAAAGGCCCTGGGATTCAACATGCGGAGGGAAAATGAGACATTTATGGACGCGAAGCACAACTTCATTGACCATGTAGCGTTTACATCTATAATGAAAACACTACAAAAAATAATATCGAAGAAGGAAAACACCCAGGTGATTACTGCAATGAAGGAGTTTGATTCAATTATATTAATATCAATTTTGCAGACCTACATGAAGTTTTTGAGAGATTAGAAGGTTGTCGAAAGTCTCCAAGAGCTAATAGACTCATGCTCATGAAGGGAAGAATCACACAATGAGATGCACGTAGTAAATAAGTTGTATCGACATTAGAAGAGGAAATGAAGAGAAATGAGATTAATTGGACAAATTGGGGACTATGACATGGATCGGGGAATCCTAGATTTGGGATCTGATGCAAATTTTTTGCCTAAGAAAACATGGGAGTGCATGGGAAAATCACAGTTGCAATGGTCACCGATCTAGGTAAGAATGGCTAACAAACAAAATATTATTCCTATGAGAATATTGCTTGGTATAGTAGTACACATTGAAGGAGTGCGCACTATGGAAGATTTTGAAGTAATTGAAATTGAGATGACAAAAATCCATATCCAGCGTTACTTGGACTATATTGGGCTTTTGATACTGATGCAAAAATCAATTTCAAGAAGAGAAAGATGGTGTTTGAACAAGGTGATCTGAGGGTCCATTAGGGGAATTTTGAGGTCTAAAATGGGCCTCATAAGAAAAATGTACAACTAAAGTAAACTTTGAAAGAACTAATAGGATTCAAGATGATGATGTCAATCATGGGGGAGGATTCACCATTTTTGGAGTAAAAAGGTAAAATGATTAAAAATAATAAAATAATAAAACTACTTTTTCAACTCCTATTTTCAACTTATCTCCCTAAGGGTTTACTCAAATTTCGAGCAGGAATACTCGTTGGATGAATAATTTAATTCCTCATCAAAGGAGTACCCATGTTGCATACTTTTGATGGACCCTGCTACATGAAAAATGAGAAATACATAAAAAAAAACGTGATTGAAATCACGCTTTTTTATGTATTTCTCATTTTTCATATCACATTTTTTTTATGTATTTCTCATTTTTCATGTACCAAAGTCCATCAAAATTATGAAACATGGGTACTCCTTGGATGAGGAATTAAATTTTTCATCCAACGAGTATTCTTGTTTGAAATTTGAGTAAACCCTTAGGGAGATAAGTTGAATATACGAGTTGCAAAAGTAGTTTTATCTTTTTTCCCTCTTAAATTTGATGATGTAATCAAATATTATTTTATTATTTCCACTATTATTTATAATTTTCTTAGGAGGTCCATTTTAGACCTCAAAATTCCACGAATGATTGTTCCTCTAGACCCATCCGAAGGAATGGAGTATACAAAGCCTGTACGTGATGAATACTGCGATGCGGATATTTATAATATCCATAAAATCACAACCAAAGGGTAATATTGGATCAATACCACTGCAAATGGAAGGATAAGATGGGAAAAGGAAAATTCATGTATTTCAGATTCTGATGAAGAACTACAGAATTGGAAAAACAGGTTGCACGAAGTCTCTTCCAGGTGATGTAACATAATTACAAGATCACTTCGCAGCATCATGTTAGTCGTATGTAACTTGCCTTACTATGATGGGATAATAGATGTCAGGTTTTTTCTTGACGAGTTTGAAAGATAAGTACTTGAAGAAAAAAGGTTCCAATATTTGGACGTAGCTCTGAAGAATCACAGTAAAATAGAATGGAAAAGATGACCCATGGGGAGCACATGTTTTGCTAAACTTCGGGGCGAAGATCTAGAACCATAATGGCTGCCCCTATTTTTTCACACTTTGGATGTGATACGTGTGAATTGGTATCTTGAAACAGAGCTGCGCCATGGAATGATGAACTAGTCTAATTTGATTGAAGGGTTCTTGTTGCCATTTAGCTTTGAAGATGTCTGTTCATGCATAGATGAAGCCCTTCAGGTAGTCAGAGCAGAGATATTTAAGGATACAATTGCGCTAACTTGGACGCAACCTAATTAGAATGTGTAGTTGCAACACATAGTATAATGTTATAATGTGACGACAGAAGAAGATGAGGAGGAAGATCCGTGCAATATTAATATTTCAGAATCAGAAGGACATCGCGAGATTGTTGGACCAGAACATGAGATACTTGACATAACACAACCTGTGAAGAAAAATAAGGTGAATATAGGGTCCAACGAAGAGCCAAAATTTGCATTGATTGGATATTATTGGGTTGTAGATACAATAAAAAAAAGTTGTCGGGCAGTTGCATGAATATAAGGAGATCTTTCCCACAAAGTTTTTTGAATTGAAGGGAATAGAAGGAGACCTCGGAATTATGAGGATTAATATAAAACCAGATGCAAAGCCAGCGAAACAATGACCACATAGATTGAACCCAGAGTACAAGGAAAAAGTGAAGCAAGAATTCGAAAAGAGGATTAATGTTGGAATGATTGAACATGTGGAGGAATTTGAATGGGTAAGTCCTATGGTTGTTCAGGAGAAGAATATAAAGGGTGAAATCATAATTTGTGTTTATTTGAGGAAGCTAAATGATGCATGTGTGCATGACTGATTCCTTACACCCTTCACACATGAAGTGTTGGATAATGTTGGAGGGCAGGAGGCGTACTCTTTTATAGATGGATTTTTATGTTACCATCATATTAAAATTGCACTAGAAGATAGGAGTAAGACCACTTTTTCCACTGAATGGGGATTTTTTTAGTATACAGTCATGCCTTTTGGGTTGAAGAATCCTCCTACAATATTCTCTAGAGTTGTAGTTGTAGCTTTTAAGGTGTATATACATAAATTGTTGGAGGTTTATTTTGATGATTGGACAATATTTGGACCATTAAAGAAAAATGTTGTGAGCTTAAGAATGATGTTGGATACATGCAGAAAATATCAAATATCACTTAACTTGAAGAAATGCATCTTTTGTGTAACTTTTGGTATGTTATTGGGGAATTTCGTTTGTAGACAGGGATTGATGGTAGACCGCACGAAGATTTCTACTATTGTAAACTTGGAACCACCTAAGACAATGAAGAAAATACACACAAAACTAGGACATATTGAATGCTACAAGAAATTTATAAAGGCATATGCGCAGATAATTGTGCTTATGGAGAAAAAAACCTTCTGGGTAGTAATGGAGATGGATCTGCACAAAATGGTGAGTCAGTGGCCTAGGCTCTCACCTACTTTATTTGAATATTATCGTGGAGTTGCCAATTTCAAGGCTGACTTTCAAATAGTCTACATCAAGGTGCGAAAGGATCCCGATGAAGTATGGTACACATTGCCATACTTGTTTAATGAACTTCATATTGTGCAAGTTACAAAGCCTTGACCGATAGACTGGTTGGCGATATCCACAGAAGGATCTGAAACAAAACATGTAGGTACTAGCACCACAATGAAACATTCCGCAATGATGTCAAAGAGGCTGAGGGTACAAAACTAGAGCAGGGTGGTCAGGACCTTTTCACTTATACAAAGCAGGTCGATTCACTGTTTATTGTGAAGAGAAGGATACTGCAGACATCAAGTCCACAGAAAAATCATAATTTACGCATATCAATGGGCATGGAACTAAGGAGCCTCATTGAGGGGGACATCGATGAGATCGGTGGTACGGTGCGGTACATCATTGAAGATATATGGGGCACCGTTGAGGATCAATACAAGGTTATATTAACAATAGTCCAGTATGGAATAGAATAATTTAAAGTACACAATAGATAATAGGACCGCATGAACAACCTACCAGTCAGACAGTTCAAGCGAACATTGTACAAGCGAGCCAGTAGGCGCATCTAATGCGTTGATTATAAATCACTCTTAAGGTAAGATTTTTACAGGTACCTGTAGGAGTGCTGCATTTTGAAGCTGTAGAGGATCGTGAGCAGACAAAGAGTTGGGACAGAATCAATTCAAATTTGGTTGTGCTTCCCATCTAGAAATTGCATGACTTCCACTAGGGGTTCACAGATGAGTTGAAGGTACGAGAACAATGAAACTTACATATCACCAAAGAAATAAGGTGGGAAAAAAAATCCTAAAATAAATGCAGAGATCACTCAAGGACCTCGTTGAGGTGACTCAACAGTGACAACAGTTGGAAGGAATTCTCACCAAGACTTGAAACGAGCTTCCAGACCTCAAGGTCCAAGCCGAGGAAGCCCCAACAAAAAATATTGTGAAGCTCACCATTGCAATCAGGGAGTCTAAGAATGATATGGACAGGGAAAAATTTTAGCTTCAGATTCATATCAATGAGTTGCAGATGAGGCTGTAGCTAGCCACACCACTAGAGGTGCACAAACAATGGAAAGATGATATGAAGGTAGCACTAGAAGTAATATGCACCACAGTTAAGGACTGTGGAAAATTGTTCGAAGACACCATGGAAATTTGGACCTCGCTATAAGAGGATCCAAAAATTGAGAAGATTGACTAGGATATATAGTAGAAGCATAAGAATTTGGATGAGATTAAGTTCATTCCGAGGACTCTAGCCCCTAGAAAATGACTTGCTTCCATTACCGAAGGGAAAAGGCTACAGATCCAGATCGAGGAACTGCACAGAAAGGAGTTGTTGATCACAAAAAGGAAACAACCATGTCAAGATGAGTCCATTCAACTGTCTCAAAAATTTGACAAAAATCTTAAGGGAATGCGCAAGAAGCAGAAATATTTTCTTCAGAAGATCATTAGACCTACATCGAAGAAGCAGTTGGAGGAGGTGCACCAAGAAGAAAAGTAACTTGCAGAAATGGTTCATCCATTGAATACAACCTACACTAGCATCGCAGTGAAGGTTCAGGTCCCACCAGTTGAGTGACTCAGGACGAGTCTAAGGCTCTGCATTTTAAGGAAGCGGAGTGCGCGAACCAACGGATATAAATCAACCGCGCAGAGTTTTATGAATTTTAGGGGCTTTGAGCTGGGTCAAAACCCATCTTTTTGTAAAAGGATTAGGTTATTTTGTTATTTGTGAGTCCACCCATGGTATGTGGACCATGGTATTGCATGAATGTGACAACTATATAAATCAATGAATTTTCAAGTCATAAGGTCATGGATGTATTGTGTAATTTGCACTATTTTTCTTTGTTTTGGGCCAAAGGGAGGGCTCTGCAACTATGTGCATGGAGGCATTGGTTTACATTTGTGTGTGTAGACCACCCGCAACTGTGTGCATGGGTTGAATAAGTATTTTACTGAAAATACTCATCATTAATAAAGGATAGGAAGTTTTGGAGTATTTTTATGTTATCTGTGCAATCTGTTTATTGCCTATATCTAAAGCTATTTTATGCATCGTGAAGTATTGTATGTTGTTTTATAGAAATATATCTTATATTTTTTATATCCTCTGTATTGTGTTAAATACTGCACAATATTGGTAAAGGTGAAGTGCATGATAGTATTCAGTGGTAATTAGGGAGTCAACTATAAAAAATAGATAATTGCATCTGTGAGGATCATAGAATCATAAGAGGTAATCCTAGTATTAAATCTGTGTCCTATAGTTCCTCTAGATGCAGAAATCCGGTTCTAGCTTCCCCCAATATTTCCTTGGGTGATATTGCAGTCTACGTTGTAGATCGTTGCTAAAAGGGCCTATAATAGAGGGTTTTGTTGGTAGCGCAACTACTCCAAACCTGGAGGCTTTACCCCTTCAAGCCAAAAAATACCATATTAACCATGGTTCAACATGGATTAATATTTTTTGGGCATGTTGTCAATAATTGGCTCTAGTTAAGCACGGATGAACATGGTCGCCATGGTTGACCATTGCTTAGCTCATTTTATCATGCTTTCACATGGTCAACTAAGGTTGAACTTTGTTACCATGTTTGACCATGACTGTTTTTCCATGGTCAAACTCACTAAACAAAGGTTTACTATGTTCAACTATGGGGAACATTGTTATCTGGAATTTAAAATTGTGGACAAAATTAATTCCCCTAGACCTAGTGGATTGGTATAGAACAACAAAAGGAAAAGAATATAAAGTTTTCCTTAGAGAAATTTAATAATGGGAAAGAGGCTTACTTGAAATTTTTCATGAGATTTAGTTTCATCCTTGATTTTAAGATCCAATCATAGCTCCAAATGCTATAATTAAAACATGCACATACAACCAAAAGAAGCCAACGATCCACAAGATCTACGTAGCATAATTCAATTACTCTATTCAATGAATCAACAAGGAATTTAAATACATGAATGTAAATGTAACATGACGCATATGGTAAAATCGGATACTCTTTGTATTAATAGAAAAATGAGAGTGTTTACAACCAAGAATAGTAGTTGATCTTGTAGAGATCTCCCTAAGTGGAATTATCCTTCCTTGTCACAAAAAAAAACATCAATGTCACCCTAATGCATGAAGATTATGAATCTCTTAGATTCAAGGCATCAACATGAGGGCATGATCAGTCTCCAGAATCTAACCCTGGTGTTATAGATGGCAGTAAATTTATAGGAGAGGGATGATACTTTAGGATTTACCATAATGAGATTGAGATCAACTTATGATGGGAGGATGAGATAAGGGGATAAGCGGTGAAGTATCCAAGGTAGGATCAAATAGTACTCAAGTTAGGCCCCTATATTACTAGTTTAGTCCCTTATTATTATTAGTGTAGCCCCCTTATTGTTATTTTTGTACCCCTGTAACCCCAATATTGTTATTATTGTGCCCTTGCATTGTTATTGTTAAGTTATCTAGGATTATACTGTGTGCCCATGGACTCCTATATATAGAAGGAGGTTTTGGTCATTTGTATCATCCAATAATTGTTCATTTATGTATTTTATTGGAGGTTTCCCTCTCGAAGTGTTTGATTTCTAAGGCATTGATCTCTCTTTTCTTCTATTTTTGGAGTTGCTTTCATAACATTTGGTATCAGAGCTTTGGATTCTAGGGTTTCGCTGCTCCAAAAAGATCATCATGGAATTTTTTCTATAACTTTTTTTCTACGAAGGTTCAAAAGCTGAAATTTTTAAAGTGAGAAGCCGAAATCCTGAGAAACATATTCACATAATTTCAAAGCTTGGTTCGCAATATTTTTGGAGATATGCTCTGTGGAAGTTAGGTAATTTTGTAGGCTCTTGAAGTTAACCTAAGCGAGGCATCATAACATTGTAGCTATAAATATTTTTCTAAGAGGTTTCAAAAGTGGAAAATTTCACAGAGCAAATCTGAAATCCTGAAGAACCTCTTGTAAAAATTTCAGATCTTGGTTCGTAATATTTTTGGAGACATGATCTGTGGAAGTTAGGATTGTTTTAGGCTCCCAAATTTCATCTCAAAGAGGTGACCATGGGAAAAACATCATAACTCTCTCTCCGAGAGTCGGATTTAGATTTTGTAAAAATTGGCTGTAAGTACATGGACTGTGTTTTTTAGTATATCAATTTGAGAGCCGAAGGAGGAAACAGTGACACGTGGCAAGTCGTACAAGTTCACTCTACTGAACCAGTCCATAATTAGGGAATCGTGGGAGATTGGGCATAACTTTGTCTTGAAGAATCCAAATCAGGTTAGACCCGTGGCATTCGAAATATGAGTCAGAGGGCTACTTCAGGGCTGAATTTCAGATATTGAAGATCCACAATCATAGAGATAATTCAGTTTCAATATTGAGCTCCTCAAAAGAAAGAAAAATGTGTGTATTTTTTCGAATTACATAAGTCTCATTTGAAAAAAAATTAGTTTGAATTTATTCCAAGGGCATATTGAAGAATACATATCAGTATTGGATTCTAAAATCCCCCCTAAAAATAATTCAACACCCATTAAGCCTTTATAAGGCACTACTATGACTCATGAAGACGAAGAAACACAACATGAGATATCAAAATTACAAGAGCAAGTGCACCAAATTTCGCTATCGCAAAGAGCAACAAAAAATGAAATGGAAGTTTTGAAGAAAGGCATGGAAACTAAGATGGTTGTTTTGAAGAAAGGTGTGGAAGCTAAGATGAATGGTTTGGAAGCTAATATGGAAGGCATGGAAGTGGGCATGCAAGCTAAGATGGATGACATGGAACCTAGGATCGATGAAAAAATGGAAAACATGAAGAATGATATAAAAGTAGACATTGAAGGTCTAGAAAATCTGATACAAGTAATGTTTCCTAATGGGGAAAAGATAGTAGAGGAAACTCATGATGAGAACAAAATAAATGTTAATCGTGATTTCATAAACTCTAATGCTGGATGGAAGAACCACCATATTCCAAATATGGATATGAGGAAGTTTGATGGCAAGGATCCCGTAACATGGATACTACAGATGGAGCAATATTTTGATCTCAATAATGTGAAAAACACACAAAAGGTATCCATTGCAACTTTACATTTAGAACAAAATACATTTGTATGATATCGATGGCTTTACTCTTGTAAAAAAATTGTCATTTGGTCAATTTTTACGGAGGAAATGATAGCATATTATGAGGATACAAAGATAAACACCTTCTTTAGCCAATTGATAAATCTCAAACAAAATGGTTCAGTGGTGGAGCACATTGAGGACTTCCAAAAATTGAATATAAGGGTAACTTATATTCCAGAGGAACACAGGATTGATGTCTTCATAGGGACTTTAAAGGATAACATCCAACACGAAGTTCACATTTGGGAACCTGATTCATTGGAAAAGGCATTCAGGTTGGAAAGAAAAATTTAACGTAAAATTATGGCGACAAGGAAGCCTACCACTCACATATATAAATATGGAAGTGTTACTAATCCTATAATTCCATAACCTACAAGTTTGAAACCACAACAATTGGAAGAAAAAAGAGCAAAATGGCTTTGCTACATTTGTGATAGAAAATACACTAAAGGTCATAAGTGTGCTGAGAAGAAATTGTTTTACATAGATTGTGAAGAGGAAGAAGAAAATGAACAAGAATATTCAAAAGAAGAGGATATACACCAGTAACCAACCCTAGAAGGGGAAGAAATGAGTCCGACCATATAGTGTAATGCATTGGAAGTAATTACCACTCCTCAAAATCTCAATATAGAAGTACATATCAAGAAGAAAAAGGTAATAGTGTTGATTGATTCGGGTAGTACCCATAATTTTATTCATTGCAAGGTAGCCAAGGAATTGAATTGTTTCCTATACCCGGCACTAGAATGTCAAGTGATAGTTGCAAATGGAGGAACTATAAATTGCTCTGTGAAATGCCATAATATCAAGTTAACCATGGGGGAATATGTATTGAATAGTCCAATTCTTTCCATTCCAATCGGAGGTGTTGATGTTGTACTAGGAGTACAATGGTTACAATCTTTGGGGACGGTAGCTTTTAATTTTCAAGAACTTTTCTTGAATTTTTTTTTTTTTCGAAGGAAAGGGAGTCGAATTACGGGGTATCGCAGTGAAGCCGAGAAATATAATAAGCTATAATTTCATGAAAAATATTCTGAAGAAAGAAAAACAAGGTTTAATTGCGCAATTATTCTCACTAGAAGTTCCAACACCAAAATCATCTATTTCTTCATATCTCCAAAAAGTCTTGGAAAATCATTCCAAGGTGTTTGAAACTCCCGTAGGATCGCCACATATTTGTGATAATGATCATGCTATTCATTTGATTCTAGGAAGTGTTCCTCCAAACATTCAGCCTTATAGATATCCTTATGTCCAAAAGAGTGAAATTGAACGTATGATTGCAGAAATGTTAAAGGTTGGTATAATTCAACCTAGTCAAATTTCTTTCTCTTCTCCAGTAGTATTGGTGCACAAGAAGGATGGGTCATGGCGCGTGTGTCCGGATTATAGGGAGCTCAATAATCTCACTATTAAAGATAAATTTCCCATTCTTGTGATTGATGAATTATTGGATGAATTACATGGAGAAAATTATTTTACCAAGTTGGATCTTCATTTAGGATATCATCAAATTAGAATGAAGACTGAAGATATTCCGAAAAAAGCATTTCGAACTCATGAGGGTCATTTTGAATTTTTGGTCATGCCTTTTGGCCTTATCAATGCACCTTCTACATTTCAATGGTTGATGAATTCCATTTTCAAACCCTTCCTTAGAAAACTTTTGCTAGTATTTTTTGATGATATACTAATCTACAATAGGTCTTGGAAAGATCATGTTCAACATGTTGACAGGGTGCTCAAACTATTGGAGGAGAAACAATTATATGCAAAATCCTCTAAATTTTTCTTTGGAGTACACGAGGTCGAATATCTGGGTCATATTGTATCTCACGAGGGTGTTAAGGTAGACCCTCACAAAATTAAATCCATTAAGGAATGGAAAGTCCCCACAACCATAAAGCAGTTGCGAGGATTTATCGGTTTAACAGGGTATTATTGCAAGTTTGTTAATAATTATGAGAGAATAACAACATCTCTAAAAAAATTATTTAAGAAAGATCCGTTTTCATGGACTCCTGAAGCAACTAAGGCCTTTGAAAATCTTAAAGACGAAATGTGCCTAGCACTAGTCTTAGCTACGCTAAACTTCACAAAAACATTTATTGTGGAATATGATGCCTCAGGAAATGGAATTGGTGTTTTTTTAATGCATGAAGTAAGACCCATTTCTTTTGAAAGTCGTCTAATCAAAGGAAAGTATTTACAAAAAGCTATTTATGAGAAGTAAATGTTAGCAATACTACATGCACTAAAAAAATGGCGACCTTACCTAATTGGAAGACACTTCAAGGTAAAAAAATGATCATGATAGTCTTAAAAAATTTTTGGAACAAAGACTGTCTTTAGAAGAGCAGCAAAAATGGGTCACAAAGATGTTGGGTTATGACTTTGAAATAATCTACAAAAAAGGAAAGCTAAATGTTGTTGCAGATGCACTCTCAAGAAAGAATGAAGAGGTGGAAGCATTGGTTTGTGCCATTTATATTATCCAACCAGATTGGATAACCAAAGCAAGGGATGAATGGAAGAGGGACGAAGAAGTGTGGACACTCATTCAAAAGTTGCAGCAAGATCTTAGTACATCTGATACATTTATTTGGAAAAATGATTCCTTATGGTACAAAGATCGTTTATATATTTTTAAGAATTCCCCACTAAAACAAAAGATTCTTTTGGAATTGCACACTTCTCCTTTAGGAGGACACTCGAGATTTTTAAAAACTTACCACAGGGTGAACAAAGAATATTTTTGGGATGGCCTGAAATCTGATATTCAAAATTTTGTTCCAGAATGTTTGGTTTGCCAGCAAAATAAAGTTGAGAAAATTAAGACCCCGGGTCCTCTACAACCTTTATCCATTCCAAGTCAACGCTCGGAGGAGATTTCAATGGATTTTATCACAGGTTTACCTAAGTCTGAAGGAAAGGGTGTCATCATGGTGGTAGTTGATTGACTTACCAAGTATGCACACTTTTGTGAATTATCTCACCCATTTAAAGCAATTACAGTTGCTGGTACATTTATGGACACAATTAAAAAGATACATGGAAACCCAGAGGTTATTGTGAGCGACAAAGATCCCATTTTTACTGGAAATTTCTGGACGGAGTAATTTTCTTGTTTGGGTACTCAATTAGCTCATAGCTCATCTTATCATCCTCAATTCGATGGTCAAACTCAGATAGTGAATAAATGTTTGGAAGGATATATTTGTTGTTTTGTATCTGATAAACAAACACAATGGGTCAAGTGGTTACCTCTCGCTGAATGGTGGTATAACACTTCCTTCCATACTACAAAAAACAATGACCCCATCTATGGCACTTTATGGATATCATCCACTGTCCATCACATCATATTTAAGAGAAAAATATAAGGTTCAAGAAGTGGAAGATCACATCAAGCATCAACAAGAAGTTCTCTAAATCTTAAAGGATAATCTAAATTTGGCACAAAATCAAATGAAGCAACAGGTAGATCAACATCGCAGCGAGAGAAATTTTGATGTGGGAGACTGGGTATTTTTACGGCTACAACCATATAAAAAAATTTCCTTCAAGCAAGCTAATAAGGATAATAAATTATCACCGAAGTATTGTGGTCCTCACAAGGTGTTTGTAATGTTCCAAATTAAGGAACAACTAAAGTTTGGGAATAAAATGAGTTATTACCAATGTGGAGCTATATAAATATGTCATATACAGATTTAAAATCACTTAAAATTCAATTAAATATACAGCAGCAACTTTATACAGCGTTTTATAAAGCAAAAGGTGGGGAAAAGTGAGGATTTAGGCACTAAAATGAGTGTATTCAGAGATATGCGTAAAAATAAGGTGGGAAAGTAGTTTTATCTGACAGCTAGGGTTATGAGGGAATCCCATGTTGAATTTCATCAAAATAAAATAAGTTTTTCTAATTTAAACGGTTCTTCCTTTCCTAACTAGGCTAGAAAACCTTGATTTCCCATGACTAGAAGTATGCAGAAATTTTCTGAAGCATGTGAGCATGATTTTTTGAAGGATATGAATGAAATAAGGTATTAATATTGACAAATAATATCAGAGGCATAACTCATACACTTTACAGAAGAAGAAGGAAAGAATACATAAGAAATCCTCAAGAAAGAGGTGCTACAACCATGTTAAAAGACTGCATAACCATGACAGCGTTATTTTTAGGGCTGAAGCAGTAGTTTATTGATTCTTCAGATCTATATCAGATTTGTACATAAAAATATAGATCTAATACAGATCCATGTACAAGAAAAGATGATCTATACATTCCCCTTGGGGATTTGCTCAAAACATGAAGCACCGGAAGTAGATTTGAGATCTAAAACTTCAGATATGCAGAATGATTTAGAAATTCAAAATAATAAAAGTATGTATCATATCATATTTGAAAAATAACATATATTGGTTGGCCAATCTATGGATCACCACAATGAAGGAAGAATCCCAACACAGGAGATCCCTTCTCCAAAATGCAAGCAAAGCACCTTGCAGCTGTAGATCTACAAATAATGTTGTCCTAGGGAGAGGAAAAGATTTGTAGCTTTTGAATATGATTTGGCTTGATTCCAATATGTAGATCTGAAGTATATTCAGCAAATTAACTCTTCTAGGAGGTTAAAATACACACTCACTGAGAAGAGCCACTGCTTTCATCTAGATCTAAGTAGATCTAGTCTTCCACTTGCTGCAACTCACAAGACAGCTCAACCCTCAACATGAGTGTTGAGCATTGGAAAAGGTATGAATTTGCCATGTATTTCTTTATCTTTTTCCTTTAATTCTAACTCCTTTATATTCTAGAATGGTAATATATTGAAGAATTATAATAGAATTAAGGAGATTAGTGATTATTGCAAATTGATTAAAGATTGTATTTTCTTATATGCAGAAAATAAATGAAGTGGGAAGCCACCATTCGGAAGAAAAAGACAAAGCAGAGATAATTGTTGTCCCTTCAACAAAAGACCATATCCAGACAAGAAGGTCGAGATCAGAGCGCACAGCCAAAGGAAGGAAAGGAACAGCGCGGCATCAGTGCAAGAAGACAAAACGATAACTAAAGTTAGAAGATAGAGCAAATCCCTCGGGATCTCTCGATCCTGAGGAATCGCTGCTCAAAGCTTATCTGTCTTTCTTGTTTCGTCCGCTGGCTGTTATAAAAGGGACAGCGCTTGTAGAAATCGAGATATAATGTAATGTATTATGTATGATAATTATTCAGACTTCCTGTGGTATTTTCAAGTTTTCTCATTGACTCTCGTTGGTTAAAATAGAGTGCGATTGCTTGTAAACACTATTACATATGATTAATATATAATCCGGTTGTCGTTCCATTAATTGATACCGGAGTAGCTCGGCGGTGCTTCACTAGTGGCTAAGGGCCCAGCCCTGGTGGATCCACCTGCTATCTGTACCATTACTTTCCAATTTTAGTTGTTTGATGGTTTGCTTTAGTTCTCATTTCCTTTAAATCGCATTGCTTCACAGCTTCCATGTTTTATCGCTTACTGTTCAATGTTTTATGAAATTGGTTTGTTGCATCAGTTGTGAATGAATTGCGTTGCTATTCCTTTCCACATAACAGGATTATTTATTCCTATGTAATTTGTATTGTTATGTTTCTCAGATATAAAGCTTCGTTGTTCAGATTTTTCTGTTCATTTCATTAAGCAGTTTGTTGTTCATTTCCATTAAATAGTTTGTTGTTCATTTCCATTAAATAGATTTGATGTTCATTTCATTGAATAGATTCGTTGATTTCCATTTAATAGCTTTGCTGTTCATTTTTGATAACTAGCTTTACTATTTATTCCTTTCCTGTAAGTATTTGGTTTGCCTTAGAATGTTATTACAGGGAGCGTGTTTATTCTATTTCTATTAGCAGCACTATTGATTTAATTCAGTTACAATTTCGAATTAGTTGTTTTATTGAGGAGTGTAAGATCATCAACTGTAAAGAAAATTGGCTATTACTGTCTAAGTTCTCAGATTGAGGATCTTGTTTATGCTTGATTTCATTTACATCAGTTGAAAGAGGAAGGAGTTATTACTACTGCATCCTTGACTGATGATTGCCAAGTGAGTGATTGGATTTTATAGCTTTAGGTTTCATGTCATTGCAATTAGATTTCATTTTCAAGCATCTGTTTACTCTTGTATTTGAAACACTGTACTGCAATTTGGAGAGCATTACTCTTAGATTAAAATTCCACCTCAGACTGAGTAAACTCTTAAGATAAAAATTCGTACCTAGATTGATAATTAATGTAGGATAAATAGGAGTTAAAAATACACCTTTTATACCTCAAAATTTTGGCGTCGTTGCTGGGGAGAGTGTAGCTATTGAGAAAAGAGTGATGTATATTTGATTTTCTCTGCTAATGAAGAACTGGGTATTAAAAATGGAGGGTAAGAACCTTGTAAATAATGAGGAACATGCTCGTTCATTTGCTCGCTTCATAGCAGAATTGCATAAAATTCTAAGGTAGGAATGAATGCTTGCATTTTTTTGAATGACTAGAAAATTTAAACAAAATGAAATTACTTCCAGACCTGAAAAACTTAAGGGACCGGTGACCCTTGGGCGAACAACCTTTATCGACAATATCATTAAGAAATTTGAATCTCAGCCATCAGTAGGCCCTAGAAAAATTGCTTCTAGACAACCTACTAGTTCCCTTCGAGCCACAGAATCACCATCTGTAGCTTTTGTTGAGGTGCATAGTCAAACAGAAGAGCAAGATTCTCAAGAAATTGAGAATTCTCGCCCAACTTCTTTACAAGAAGAGAACTCTAGTAATCTCCACGAAGGGGGAGGAGAAACAAGGGAAATAGAAAAACCAAGATCCCCTCTTGAAGTAGTCCAAACACTAAGCAGCCCAGATAAGGGAAGTGCTGTCAAAATCATCCAAAATAATGTTGAAGAACCTGAAGAATCAAAATCCCCTCAGATAATAGTTCAGCAAGGGACACTCATTATCCCAGACCAAGGAAGTGTCACTAAGGTCATCCCTACTCCTTCTAGTCAGCCTAGGAATAATTCCCAAGAAATCCCAGAAGGATATTGGCACATATTTGATCTAATGGCCCACAACCAGCAACCACCACAAACATCCACACTGCAATATCCCATTGTGAACACTGCAGTTAATGCACCTATGAAGGCCATTCCTCTCCAGCATATTCCTACATTCCATGGCTTAACATCGGAAGATCCAGATGCATTTCTGTTTGAATTCGATGTATTATGCAGGGGGTATGAATATACCACCGATCCCCAAAAGCTAAAATTATTCCCCTCCAAATTGAAAGGAGTAGCTCTACGATGGTTTATGGGGTTATGTGGAGGTGTTATAAATGATTGGGATCAAATGAAAGCTGCATTTCTAAATAAATATCAATATTACTGTAGGTCCAAGGAATTAAAGGATGAAATATTTCAGATGATAGCAAAACCTAGTGAAACATTGGAGGAATATGTAGAACGCTTTCAATACAACCTCCAGAGATCACCCTATGCATCTTTACCCTTACCTGATAATGTGTTAAAAACTACATTAATTAAAGGGATGAAGGAACAATGGGTTGAAACATTAAACATCATGGGCAAAGGTGACACATATCAGGAAAATTTTGTTGACTTTATTGATTTATGTATTAGGAGTTCAAGAGGCAGCACAAGACTAATATGACATGATCACAAGGGATAGCAAGACCTCCAGTGGAGGTATAACCCACACAGAAATTGGCAATCTACGAGAAGATTTCAAAACTGATATTCTAGGGAATCTGACAACGCAGCTTGATATCATGCAATCTAAACAAAAGCAAGTAGAAAAAGAACAAAATTTTGCAATATTTTGCCCTAGATGCAGAAAGAAACATAGCCATAAAGAGTGCCCATTGGATATAGTCCAAGTTTGTGCCATCTGCACAAAATATCACTCTACATAAAGTTTCCCCTCATTCCCGGGATTGAAAGAAGTCTACAAAGAAGCAGAAGAAGAAACAGAAATGGTATACCTACTCAATCAGCGTCGTCAATGGCAGCCATGAGAAACAGGTATGCTCATTGATCCATCCTCTTATTTTCAGTCTCCTTAGTATAATGCTCAACAATATAACGGAATGTGGCAAAATCAGCCACCCTTCCCTAATTGGTCACAGCAGCCACTTCCTACACCGCCATGGCCAAATCAAACAAATCAAACCAATTGGCCAAACTTTCCTTACTGTCCACCATTTTGGCAAAATAATACATATCCAACACAATGGTCCCCCTCCACCTCGTAGAGTCAGACCTAGCAGTCGAACTGGCAAAGATCTATGAATCAACCAGCTGGAACGATTCCTCTCCCTCCACCTACACTGCCAGCACCATATACATTGCAAAAAAATCCCTAGACCAACTTAAGATTGCAACTCCCTGCCCAACCCAACCTGAACCCTAATAATAGGCCGGTGCAATCTGTTCAAATAATCGAAGCACCAGAACTAGAAACCGAGTTAAGGGAGTGCAATGAACTTCAAATAAGGTCTGGGCACATAATAGAATCAGAGGGACATAAAAATTTTCAAGTTGAAAATCCGTTACCTTCAGAACAAACATTGCAAGAGGAGAATGTGGTTACACAACAAACTCATGAGCAAACAACCACGTCTTCACCACCATTCTCAGAACGACTAATCATACCTCGTCCAATAGAACATCCTAATTTTGATCTTCTGTGAGAACTGAAAAATATGTGTATAAAAGTCCCACTCCTCCAAGCTATCCAAGATATTCCCATTTATGAAAAAACCATCAAAGAACTATGTATAAGAAATCCCAAGAGGAGAACAACAACTAACCCAACCATCCAAGTAGTCGGCACTCTATCTGACTTACTATCAGGAAGAGAAGAACTTGTAAAGTATGAGGATCTAGGAAATCCTATAGTTACAGTGCAAATCAATGGACAATAATTTCCAAATGCCTTAGTTGATTTGGGAGCTGCAATTAATATCCTAACAACCACCACTTGTCAAAAACTTGGCATTACATCATTAGATCCAACAACAACCTTATTGGAATTGGCTGACCGATTGGTATTCAAGCCATAAGGCACACTACATGATGTAATGGTATCTGTAGACTCCTGGGAATACCCTGCCAACTTCCTGATTATTAACCCCAAAAACCGGCTAGATGGAAACCCTTTAATCTTAGGTAGACCTTGGCTGGCAACTGTTGATGCTTACATTGGCTGTCGACAAGGCAGCATGACTATAACTAGAGGGAGTTATATCAAGAATTTAGCCTTATACCCTCCAACCCAGCCAAGTCTAACAATAATAAAAGCAATGAAACAACCTGTATCATACCTCACAGAAAAAATTAGATCACTATTAACTATAGAATATGCCCTCGACTTTAAAGACCAAACAGAGGATGGCATCATTAACAGTTTCATTAACCAACCAAAAACTAGATCCCATTTTCAATGTCGCATGATCAAGGTAGCATTTGATAATGAAGAAGAAGAAGATCCCCTGAAAGACATTCAAGATCAATCAATACCTACCACTTTTGTTTACAATAGAAAAACTATAGAAATTTAGCTAGGAAAAACTCTGAACATTAACAAAAATATGACTGCTAAACAAGAAGAGAAGATGGTCCAACTTCTAAAAAAATATAAGGGAGCCTTTGCATGGGATTACCCAGACATGAAAGGAATTGACCCCCAGTTATGTACACACCACATTTATGCAGAAAAATATGCTAGACCCATTCGCCAACCCCAACAAAGATTAAACCCTTATCTTAAGGATATTGTGAAAGCTGAATTACAAAATCTTTTGGATGTAAACATTATTTATCCAATATATGATAGCAAGTGGGTCTCTCCACTAGTAGTGGTGCCAAATAAGAATGGAAAGTGGAGGATATGTGTAGACTACAGAGAGCTAAACAAACAAACTCAGAAAGACCACTTTCCCCTTCCTTTCCTTGATCAGGTTTTAGATACATTAGTAGGAAATAAATTCTTTTCTTTCTTAGATGGCTTCAGTGGATACAATTAGATTCAAATTTCCCCTGAAGACCAAGATAAGACTACTTTTACCTGTTTTTGGGGGACATTTTCTTATAGGGTTTTACCCTTTGGTATATGCAACACCCCTGCCACATTTCATAGGGCCATTCTCAACATCTTTTCAGATTTAATAAATGAAGGGCTCGAAGTATATATGGATAATTTCACCCCTTATGGAGATGATTTTGAGCCAGCATTAGAAACATTGGAAAAGGTGCTACAAAGGTGTATTGGCACCAAGCTCTGCTTAGGCCATGAGAAGTGTCACATGATGATGACCGAGGGACTCATCTTAGGTAATTATATCTCAGTAGCTAGAATACAGGTAGATCCAGCTAAGATTCAGATAATTTTGTTAATACCTACTCCTACCACACAAACAGAGGTACATAGCTTTCTATGATTTTCTGGTTATTATAGAAGATTCATAGAGCATTATTCTCAAATAGCTGCACCTCTATATGCACTAACAGGGAATGTTGATTTTATTTGGATAGATAAATGTGACCATGCTTTTGAGGATCTGAAAAAGCTTCTATCAACAGCCCCAGTGCTAAGGGGCCCAAATTGGGATTTTCCATTCCAAATTTCATCTGATGCCTCAGACACAGCTATCAGAGCAGTCCTTGGGAAGGAAGAAGATAAAACACCATATGCAATTTATTATATTAAC
Source organism: Pinus albicaulis (assembly GCA_034641835.2). Classification (NCBI taxonomy): domain Eukaryota; kingdom Viridiplantae; phylum Streptophyta; class Pinopsida; order Pinales; family Pinaceae; genus Pinus; species Pinus albicaulis. The sequence goes on from CM076576.1 coordinate 839,034,988, forward strand.
AAGAATCTATCTCCTACTGAATTAAAATATACCATGACTGAGAAAGAATTTTTAGCTGTAATACATGCTGTAAATAAATTAGACATTATATAACTGGGTATCCTGTAGTTTTATATACAGATCACTCTACCATAAAATTTTTAGCAAATAAACCTGTTACAAATGGTATAGTAACAAGATGGTTGATTCTATTGCAGGAATTTGACATCACAATAAAGGACCGACCTGGAAAAGAGAATCCTGTAGCTGATTTTCTCTCATGAATGCCAAAATCAATGGATGCAGTAGCAGTCAAAGATCAGTTTCCAGATAAACATTTGTTTGTTGTTACTACCATAACCCCATGGTATGATGAGGTTGCAAATTATTTAGCAGTAGGTAAATTACCTAAGCATCTAACGCCCAATGAATGAAAATAGATAGTACAGAACAGTACACGATTTTCTTGGATTGGGGGCTCCCTATTTCATACAGGAGCAGATATGCACATCAGAAGATGCATCCAAGAAGACGAAATATTTGACATCCTGAAAGCATGCCACGATGGGCCATGTGGCAGACATTTCGTAGATCGCAGGACTGGTCACAAGGTTTTACAAACAAGCTATTACTGGCCTACAATTTTTAAAGATGCTAAAAAATTTGTACAAGCCTGTGATAGTTGCCAAAGGGCGGGATGCCCTGGATAGTGCAATGAAATGCCTTTGAATCCACAGTTAGTAATCGAATCATTTGAGCATTGGGCACTTAATTTTGTTGGTCCTATTAACCCACCATCAAATCAGAAAACATACATACTAGTTGCAACATAGTATGTTACTAAATGGGTTGAAGCAGAGGCACTTCCAAGAGCTACAGAGGACTCTGTAATACAGTTCCTTTTCCAAATATTTGTGCGATATTGCCTCCCAAGGGACATAATTATAGATGGAGGACTACAATTTGTAGGTAATAAAATCAATGCAACATTAAAAAATTACCACTCCCCATACCACCCACAGGCAAATGGCCAAGTAGAGAGCACGAATAAGGTGATAGAAGCAATACTTACAAAAAAAGTTGCATCATACAGACGTGATTGGGCTTCAAGATTGCCGGAAGCCTTGTGGGCATACCAAACAAGGAGAATTACCACTGGGTATTCACCATATCAATTAGTATTTGGAAAAGAACCCATCTTTCCAATAGAGTTTGAAATTCAAACATTAAGAACAACCCAAGAGGTGGGTTTAAATTTAAATGAGGCCCATGTCAGCCGATCACAACATATCAATGAGTTAGATGAAATTATGTTCTCCGCCCTCCAGCACACTACATTAATTCAACAACAGAGAGAAAAATGGCATGATGCCCTCATTAAAAAGAAAATCTTCCATGAAGGAGATTGGGCACTCCTATATGATTCCAGATTTCAGGATTTCCCCAGAAAAATCCAAACACGATGGCTTGGACCTTATGAGATACAGAAAGTGCATGACAATTGCACCATTTTGTTAACTACCATTGATGGATTTGGACATTCTTTCAAAGCAAATGGTCATCGAGTACGAATTTATCACAAGCCGCTTAATCTAGAATCCTTTTACCAACAATTATGGGGAGATTCTACTATGCATATTCTTGCTAAGGAAGATAACTCCTCCTCAACATTCATTCACTGAACAATTCCTTTATTTTTGAAATTTTTACATAATATTTTCTATTAATTATGCTTGGTATTTTTTAATTTTATTTTTATTATTCTTAAGGCTATTATTCTGGGAACAATAGCCGTTCCTCTTAACAAAGAACAATAATCTTGTGTGCCTTTATTTTTCGTGTTATTCCTCTTAAGGAACAGCTGTTGTTCCTCTTAAGGAACAACAACCGTTCCTCTTAAGGAATAGCTGCTATTCCTCTTAAGGAACAACATCCGTTCCTCTTAAGGAACAACATGTCTGCATGTTTATGTTTTTGTTGTTCCTTTTAAAAGGAACAACATTTCTGCTGATTTTTTTTGCTGTTGCTTTTAAAAGGAACAACACTTCTGATGATTATTTTTTTTATTCCTTTTAAAAGGAACAACACTTCCACTGATTATTTTTGTTGTTCCTTTTAAAAGGAACAACACTTCCGCCGATTATTTTTGTTGTTCCTTTTAAAAGTAACAACACTTCCGTCGATTGTTTTTTCTGTTCTTTTTAAAAGGAACAACATTTCCACCGAGTTTTTTTTGCTGTTCCTTTTAAAAGGAACAACATTTCCGCCTATTATTTTTGCTATTCCTTTTAAAAGGAACAACCCCTTCGCCATTATGTTTCATTTTTTGCTATTCCTTCTAAGGAACAATAGTTTCTCTTTTGAGTGTTTTTTTTAAGTTGTTCCTCCATAGGATCAACATTTCTTGTTTGTTTTATTTGTTTTTCTGCTTAAGGAATGATTGTTGTTCCTCTTAAGGGAACAACGACTTGTGTGTATTTATATTTTTGCTGTTCCTCTTAAAGGAACTACAATTTTGTGTGTAGATGTTCTTTTTGTTGTTCCTCTTAAGGAACAACACCTGTTCTGTCTAAGGAATAGCATGTTTTGAGGGCATTTTTCTTTCTTTTTTTTAGAATAACATTTGAAGAATTTCTGTAAATTCTTCCTGATCCTTTTAAGGAAAATATACAAATTTATGCAAGAACACAAAAATTGGAGGTTACTGCAATCAGCATATCAAGAAGAAATTGTAATCTTCAAAGAAATTGTTGTGTATTGATAAGGACAAAAGGAAAGGACACAACTATCTATATCACTTTGTTGTCTTTATTTTCACTAAAACTAATTTGATTGATTATTCTTATCATGTTGGTTCTTCCTTAATCCTCATAATTCTCTTTGAATCCTATTATTGAATAAGAATAAGGGCATATTTTCCTCTATTGAGATATTCAGACTTCTTCCACCATCCCTACTCTTAAGGAGTGTTGGGCCATCCTTTATAGATAAATAGGTAAGTGTTATATAAAAGAAAAAGAAAAAGAAAAAATATATCTATATGATTACTAACAATTATATGATATGTCAGATGGAGGATAGGAGGTCTCATCAAGAGCCAGCCTACCATGATCATAAGGAAGCAGTGAAGTGACATTCCCACTATGGCCACCACACCAGGGATATGCTCCAATGGGAAACTCAGAAAAATAAAAAGTCCTTGGAACAAGAGGTCTCATCATGAGCCGGCCTGCCCACCTTTCACTCCTTCCTGGTGAATGGCATTGTGATTCATCTCGTTCCCAAGCCAGCACAATGGCCTCCATCATGACATCACAAAGCACTTTCCTAGGCATATATAAAGTATTATGGTTCCAAGGGTGAAAAAGAAACTTTTTCAAGGTTATAGACACCTGTGGGCAACAGAGCTCTACTGATGGTACTGGAGTCATATTTTTCAAATCAATAGCAGTTATAAACCCTTTTCTTATATCTTTATCTTAATTTCAAATGAGATTATGCTCCTAAACCCCTTTTTTGAACCTCTTATACATGAGATATTGTTTATAAATCAGTCATAATGATTTAAGTGGGTAATGACCGCATAAGCACTTTTATTTATGTCAGCTATCCTATTTCCTATGTGAAAATCATTACATAGAATTTCCATATCTATTCATGATTTCATAATATGCCTTGATTTCAGTAATTCGATAATTTTTTGATCATTTCATGAATATGTACAACTGTTGTCGAGTACGCTGCTCCTCCAATTTCCAGTCGAGGGAAACCTATCATATTTCACTGGGGCGTAGGTGAATTCCAAATATGCCTGCATACAGGTTAATTCCCTATTTTCATCAGATCCCAGAAATAGCAAGTTTAAGGGTATTTTTCGATATACAAGAGGTCTTGTTCCATTACCATTTTTGTGTATTATTGTGAAACATTAACAGAGTGCAGGGCTTAAATGAAATGCGAGGGTGAGAAATACGTACTGAACCTCTAGTACTAACAGTTTCCGATGCTGCATGAGAAATGTTAGAGAGAGAAAGGTGGATTACCTACCTTACACGACTGTAGCAGCCCCATGAAACTGTGACCATTGAATTTTTGCAGATTTTGCTGGAGGACCATTCCATGGTTAGAGGAAGGAAAATAACAGTGACAGATGCAGTAATCGTTGAGGTGTCTATTCTACCAGCAGTTGGAACCATATGAACCCATAAAAAATTGAGACTTCAAGAGGCCATGAACATCTTTCGGGACGAAGAAAAAACCCTGACCGTCAAAGGAAAAGTGGTTCAGCCGAAAACTCCGGGGGAACCATGGGAAAAACTAGCTAGAGTAGTGAAAAGATACATTACATGCGATAGAATAAAGGATGTGGTAAGACCATGCCACCTCAAATTGTTAGCAGTACTAAAATAGAAATGTGTTGTGAATTTGCCTGCATTTTTAATTTTTTTACTGCATGACGCTGCTTTGAGCATAAATAAATCTCTTCATACAAGGATGGTAGTAAGCCACCATTGTTTAATTTGATTAATTGTTAGTTACAGTCTTGCTCACCAGTAGATTAGTTGGGAAGAATTGTTATTTTCGATAGACGGAGGAATAACCTTACCTGCCCCTAAATGAAAAAAGAATCACTAGCACAACAAACAGATCTCTAAAACGCAGATAGTCCTCCAGATTAAGAAGAAGTAAGGGAATATTGGGAAACCTTCAGAGTAGCACTAGAAAATTTGGTGGAAATTCCGACGGCCAATTCGTCGCTATTCCGACACATAGTCGTCGCAAGAGCGACAGTTCGAGGGCGGGCAAAACGTGGTTTACCATACCATCGCAGTTCTGACACAATTAAAAAGTGTCGCACTATCGACACTTTTTCCGTCGCTTCCAAACAAGTGTCACTCTTCCGACGTTTCCCAATCCATCACACTTCCGAACTTTCTAAACTGTCGCACTTCCGACAAAATGTGGTCTGACATTTTGAACGTCGCTCTTCCGACGTCTGTAAAATCTCACAATTACGACGAAATGTGGTCCGATGTTTTGAATGTCGTTCATCCAATGTTTTTATACTGTCGCTCTTCCGACTTTTCTAATCTGTCGCAATTCTGATGCTTACAAGGCGTCGGTATAGCGACGGTAGGGTCAATTTAAAAAAAAAAAAATGAAACTTTAAAAGAGGAAAACGTTGTTTTGAATATATTATATGAAGTGAAATAGTGCATGAAGTCATTACATTTTCACATCTGAAGATTGGAACCCAAATATCCTTCCAGAAAAGTGGAAGTCCCACCCCAGACAATGATAGAAAAATACCCCATGTCACATACAGGGACATGATATAAAACCCAGAAACGGTCCACATGGAGATTATCGACAATCTGAGAAAGCATCCGAATATACCCGAGGCATCTATAAGAAAGTGAAATAGCAGTACGTATAATAGTAAAGCAACAGATAGAGTACCAACGTCCATTGTTCCAAATACAAATTAAAGTACCCAAAATCCTTGAACAGAGAAAAACGCTAATCATGTGAGGAGTGTGATATGTCCAAAATATAAAAAGACCATCAGACCATATCAATAAACCAACAACATAGACCAACATAACTAGTTTTGAAGGTAGAGTGATAAACATTAATCATTTTTTTTTTCACAAGAGAAAAAACGTTGTTTTGAATATATTATATGAAGTAAAACATTCCATGAAATCATTACATTTTCACATCTAAAGATTGGAACCCAAATATCCATCCAGAAAAGTGGAAGTCCCACCCCAGACAGTGATAGAAAAATACCCCATGTCACATACAGGGACTTGATATAAAACCCAGTAACGGTCCACACAGCGATTATCGACAAATCTGAGAAAGCATCCAAATATGCTCGAGGCATCTATAAGAAAGTGAAATAGCAGTATGTAGAATAGTAAAACAACAGATAGAGTACCGGCGTCCATTGTTCCAAATACAGATTAAAGTACCCAAAATCCTTGAACAGAGAAAAACGTTAATCATGTGAGCAGTGTGATATGTCCCAAATATAAAAAGACCATGAGACCATATCAATAAACCAGCAACATAGACCAGCATCGCTAGTTTTGAAGGCAGAGTGATAAACATTAATCATTTTTTTTTCACAAGAGAAAAAATGTTGTTTTCAATATATTATATGAAGTAAAACAGTCCATGAAGTCATTACATTTTCACATCTGAAGATTGGAACCCAAATATCCATCCAGAAAAGTGGAAGTCCCACCCCAGACAGTGATAGAAAAATACCCCATGTCACATATAGGGACTTGATATAAAACCCAATAACGGTCCACATGGAGATTATCGACAATCTGAGAAAGCATCCAAATATGCCCGAGGCATCTATAAGAAAGTGAAATAGCAGTATGTAGAATAGTAAAGCAACAGATAGAGTACCGACGTCCATCGTTCCAAATACAAATTAAAGTACCCAAAATCTTGCAACAGAGAAAAACGCTAATCATGTGAGGAGTGTGATATGTCCAAAATATAAAAAGACCATCAGACCATATCAATAAACCAGCAACATAGACCAGCATCGCTAGTTTTGAAGGAAGAGTGATAAACATTAATCATTTTTTTTTCACAAGAGAAAAAACGTTGTTTTGAATATATTATATGAAGTAAAACAGTCCATGAAAAAGGTTGTTTTACATACATATGAATCCTGTAAAATGTCTAAATCATCAATTCATCATCCAGCAAGCCACAAGGAAATTTCTCCAACAGCACTTTATTCCGAAAAAGTTAATGTTACTACAAAGTATATGAATCCACACTTACTACTCCAATTGATGGAGTATTTATACAAAAAATCATGCAAAATATCTCATAACAAATTGAGATATTATCTAGGATAAATAATAAGTATTTTACAACAATATAGAGACAGATGGTCTCGTAGATAAGAAAAATGATAACTGATGTTGTGCTGTTTCCTTCTTTTAAGAATGTGCTGGAGGCAGGCCCTATATCTTGGCTTGCTGCTATCCTCTTCAGTAATTCTATGTTGATTATTTCATTTCACTGATACTCTTTAACTGCTCTGATACTCTTTTACCCTTGTTCATCCTTTTATCCTTTTTATCATGATATACTGTGGTAAATAGGCAAAAATTTATGTAAGGATAATTTTTTACAAAAGTTCCATCATTTCTTCCCACCATTGAACTTCTGGCACTCTGGTCCTTTGAAAATTTCTTAGTGTTTCATCAGCCTCAGTATATCTGAAGAAATTAGGCTGATTTGGGAACAAATGATTTACTTCATGCTCAAGATAAAATAAATTCTCCAATCTGTCATGAAGGTTTTTCCTTGTAGGCAATGCTGCTGTTGATGAACTGGTTAAAGAACTAGCTTGATTATCAGCATATTTGTCCAATTTTTCAACATAACTATCAAGGTCCATTAGCTTATCTTCTGCAACTATGGGACTGGGCAATCCTCTATTTAACAAAATATTCAATCTTTCTCTGAAGGCAATGATTTCTTCTTGCATATCTGAGCACCTTTGTTCTAAATTCTGTACCAGAGTTCTTTTAGTAAAAACTTTCTTTATTTCCAGAATTGTTCCGGTCCTGTCCTGAATACCAATTTCTGCAAGTTGATTCTTAGTGTGAGTATTCAAAAAATGTATAAGTCTATTGGCCTCTTCTGGCATATTTCCCAACTCTTGTCTTGATCTCTCAATCTCATCCAAAGCCAATTTAACTAAGTTATTCTGTTCATCCATTATTTGAATTGAGGACCAAACATCCTTTATTGATTGAATGATATTATCCCAAAGAATATCATTTATTTCTTTTAAAGGTTTCTCCAATGTGAGATCCTTTTCCAATGCTTTGACTATTTTTTCTAATTTTTTCACTTTTCTTGTTTTATCAGCAACACTCATTTTTGAAAGATCATATTTATGTTCTAGAGTGGCCAATTGTTCCTTTGTTTTGTGAAGCTCTATGGCCTGAAGTTTCATATCTTCCATTGAATTTGTTAATTCATCAGTGCTCAAATTTGCAGTGTTGCTCTGTGACAATTCTGCTGGCTGACCTGTTGTTGCTGTACCTGTCACTACTCCTGCTGTAGATACTGGAATATTTTCTTGCTTATCTTTTAATGCATTCTCAAGCTCTTTTTCAGTTGCAGTAAGTTGCTCATTCAATTTTAAGAGAAAATCCATTAGTTCTTCCTCACAATTTTGTTTGATGATTTCTGCAGTCTGTGGATGTCTTGAGGCCAGTAACTTTAATTGTTTTCTCAGAGTTGCAATATCATCATCTTTTCTCTTGATCAAAGCTTCAATACCTTTCACATCTTTAGGATTATGACCCAAACCAATGATTATTTCCTCTAAAGTTTTGATTCTATTATCCTTAGCCTGGGAGGAGGTTTTTTCAAGCTGCAACTATGTATTAGTATTATCCAAAGAATCCTGCAACTTATGGATCATCATTGACTTATCCGTCAGAGTAGAATAAATCATCTCACCTATTTGCTTGTGTAGCTCAATTTGATCTAAAGGATGGATATCCTTTGCTAAGACTTCAAAATTAGTCCTAACGTAATCTGCAGCTGTCTGAGGCTACTGCACCTTGGGCTTCAAATGGCTCATTAACATCTTACCTTGTTGGATGTCATAAGCTGACATCAATCTTTCTTGATTTTTCGGAGCCATCTTCAAAAATTGGTTGTACACTTGAAGTCTAAGTGGATCGTTCCTGGCCTTTATATTGATGAATGTTCTTTTGATGTCCCAGGCAGTTTTTACTGGAGGTTTGAAAGAAGATATTTCTGCACTTTGTTGCCTCTGTATTCCCTGTTTTTAAAAATTAGTGGATGTCCCACTACCTGTATCTGTTTGCTGACTGTCTTCTCTTCCCTGGCTGTCAGGGATTTCCTGAAATGATTCATCTTCTGGAAGGGGAGTTAATTTATTCCTTTTAACATCTTGATGTTCAGAAGAGCCACCAGTAGGAGTAGTTGTTTCAGCCTCTCTCTTTTTGCCCTTTTCTATATTCAGAGGAGTTTGTAAAATAGAAATTTCTGGCTCACTGATCTGAGTAGGAGGAATTTGTCCTTGACCTTGTTCTTTAGAAGTCTCTGGTTGCACTGTCATTATGAATTTTTCAATTATTTGTATATCGGGCTCCTTTTCTTTTCCTTTAGATTCTACTGCTACTGTACTAATCTCCTGCAAATTTTGTTGTAAAGTCCTGGCTGAAGAAGATCCCTGCACCTGTCCAAAAGATTCTAGGTCAAGTATCTTTTTAAGATCTTTCATTACATTTTCAACATTGACCTACTCACTATCTTTTTCAACCAATGTCCCTTCTGTCCATTCATCCATATTAGCATATTGTTCTATTTCTGGGATTCTTTGATGGATGTATGGTGACAGTTTATTTTTCATTCTTCTATCACAGATAAAGTTGTTTGGATCATAAGGCACCGAGTAGAAACTCTTTTGTAGTCTGAGATAGTCTTCTAAAATCCTTTCGGCTTCCTTTCCAGCTTCCCTAGAGTTACAAATGAAGGGACCTAATTGGCTCTTGATCTTGAGTTGAGCCTTTTTCTTTGCATTGCAAAAATGAATTATATCTGAATTATTCATCTGCCTGAAATATTCTAATGCAAAGAGTCTCATTGGGACATACTTGGGCAGTTTGAATGGGCATAATTCACATCCATATATTCTGATCTCTGTGTAGTTTTGATATAGATACCAGTCACCTATCTTGTACTGCTTTGAGAGCTGAAGGATTTTCTTGATTTCATTGTTAATTCTAAGAGGAGAGACTCCTGTCAACAAGGTAGTTGGAGGATGAACAAAAAGGTCGACAAACTCATTATAGGAATAAGGAGAATCAAAGGAATTGTGAGTAATGGCAGACCAAAAGATGACTGACCTAGGATTCCATTTGGCATCAAGTTTCTTAACATAAAAGGGAAATTTTCTGACTGAAAGTAAATCATGAGATGATATATGACAGAAGAATACTTAAATACTCTCTCATTCTCAAATCTCATGAACTGATCATGGATTTTGTCAGCAATATAAGATGCAAAATCGTACTTGACAACAAGAGGCTGTCCAGGGGTAAAAATGGATAACAATACTAGGGTTAACTTATCAAAATACTCACTAGTATTGAAGCCCATTATGGAAGATATCATGTTTAAAATAAGTCTACTCTCATCAGTAAAGAAAGTATAACCATAAGGGGGAGGGTTTTTAGGATGATGCTCTGGTAACATGAAGGTTTGGCATAGGCAGTTTAACTCTTCATGGGATAACTTAGTATATTTCTCAAGTAATTCAGCCATGGACAGGGGAGTGAGAGCTTGACCAGGTTGGAATTGTAGCATTTCATTTATGGACTAAGCAGTTATTGGGAAAAGGACATTTTGACTTGGGGATAAAACTGCTCGTTGGTTGGGATCATAATTTGCGTAGCAATAATGGATTAACTCAGGAAAAATATGGATTGAGCGAAGAAGGTACATAGGAAGATTTGATTCCCAAAGTCCAAAGATGTCAGAACCATTCAAATAATTGTCTCTGCAGTGGCAAAATATTCGAAGAGGATTCTCAACTAGACGCAAGTCCTTAATTTGAAAATCCATATCGGCTAAAGGAAAATAATCCAATTCCTTGTGAGGGGCATTGATGGGCATGACATTCAGAGCTACAGGAACTTCCATTTCTGGTTCTTGTGGATTTAGAAAGGGAATTTCGGGGTTTTTGTGGAAAAGGGGCACAATTACCAGTTTTGGGAATATAATTGCAGTTCTGGGAACGAAAAAGACCAAACTGAACTTATTTTCAGACCTTAGTGCAGAATTAAAACTAAAACCAAGATTTTTTACAGAGTTTAGGGGGGAATTGGAATAAATACCTATTTATGGGAAATGAAACGTGTTTAAACAGGTGCTGGTTATGACAGAAGAACCCTGAAATACTCGGCTTCAATTCTCTTCAGCAAGGTAACGGTCAGCAAGCGTTAACAGTTGGTTTTTGAATTTTGTTGCATGGAAGATTGGCTTGTGCACGAAACAATGAAAATGACGCAGACGAAATTTTTTTTATTTACAAAGTCAAAAGGGTGGCGGGTTTTGATTGATGACGGCAGCATGTACGATGGTTTCGTCACAGAGGGATAGGAGCGGATCTTTGTTTGGGCCGCTCGCGCAGTGGAAGTCCAAACCCGAAAAAGATTAGGGTGAATTTGATAAGAAATTCGCGTCACAACTCTCCCTCCGTACGCCAGCCCAACTTCGGACCCGAAAAAGATTAGGGCTGAATTCATTTTGTTTTCGCATCACAAAATTGGCCGATGTCAGTAGGCTATTTTGGAAGGCGAATTTGGCTTGAATTATGGTTTATCGCCGTTTGAAGTCCGACGGGCTCGACTTAAGAACAATTTTGTTTGATCCCATCTTATAAAATTTGTGTTGGTTTTCTTTGATAATACACACATTTATAATAAATCATGGGAATACCACACTAGTAAACATGTGGAAAAGTTATATAAATTATTGAGAACAATCATTTTTACGTAAAAATATCCAAATGTGCTTTTGGGAAATAAGAATTCGAGTATTTGGTTCATATTGTTTTAAAGGAAGGAGTGAACTTGGAGCCTCAAAAGATGCAAGCTATTACAAAATGACCTATTCCTAAGAAAATCAAGGTTCTTAGAAGATTTTTTAGACTTACATGATATTATTGATCATTTGTTAAGAATTATGCATGCATTTCAAGTCCACTCACATATCTCTTGAAGAAAATATCATTTATATGGAATGATGAGGCTACTTTGGCATTCTCTCTTTTAATGGATGCCATGTCTTCTACACCAACATCGGTTGCACCTACTTTTTGCAAAACATTCATAGTAGAGTGTGAGGCACTAGGACAAGGAATTTACGTAACATTAACACAATAAGGGATATCATTGGCTTTTAAAAGCAAGGAATTCAAAGAAAATATTTGGTGAAATGTACGTATGAAAAATAAATGGAAGCAATATGCATGCAATAAAAAATGGGGATAGTATATCACTGGAGGTACTTTAAAGTCAATATATACCATTATAGCATAAAGTATTTTTTGAAGCTATCATTTTCATTAGAAGATTAACAAAAATGAGGAGAAAAAATGCAAAGTTTTAATTTTGAGATAATATGCAAAAAGGGTAAAGAAAATTTAGTACATGATGCTCTTTCTAAAATAGAAGAGGCCTCAACTAGATAATTCACCACATTTTCTATTCCTAGGTGGCTAGAATAAGCTTGCCATAATGGAAAAATGACAATAGTACTAAACAAAAACTAAAATTTATAAAGGATGGGATGAACTCTATGGAGCATTGGGAGTGAAAGAGAGATATACTTTGGTGCAATAGAGGGGATTTCTGCAATAAACCTCTGTGTGTGAACAATTGTTTCTAGTTAAATGATTTCCAAGCTTAGTTGCGATTGAATTATCTCGAACTACTAATTGTGAAGAATTATTTAACTATGAGGCGATTGGGTACTGATAATTCCATTCTTCTGTCTTTGAATTCTCGTAAATTGTTGGATAACCCTGTGAACTCACCCCACTCGAAGGCAAGGTTTGTGTAGAGAACCGGGGTCATGAAAACTGTTCAAATATAAAAATTCCGCTTAATAAAGAGACAAAATTGTTGTGCTTTCAGAACCTGACCCGAGGATTGGACATGAGTTAACAAACAAAAGGATAGAGGAACCAGACTTGCACCCGTGATCAAGCCCTGTACCAAAACCACGAGTGGAATCACAAAAGCGGGTTGCCCATATTGCACCACTTTTACAGAGTAGGCAGTATTTCCTATTCGCGAGCGATTCCATAGGGAATGCGACACGTGGCGAAGTGACCCCCGGAAAACCACCATTTAACTCGCGCCATTGCACGTTAAAGCCCGACATTGGAAACCGAGCGAAATTGCCAAGAGTCGTTGATTTGGAGAAGGGCCATCGAACGGTGGTCGCATGTTGAACTTGCCCGGAGGTTAACTAAGGTGTGTGGAGGATAGCCAGGTACGATACAAGTGTTTTATTGGTTATTGATATATATAGGTGGGGCCGAAGTATAATGAAATTGTTTAATTAAAGGATTGGCAGATAATTAGCATAAGTTTGGAGCGTGATTGTTGTAAGGCTAGGTGGTGAAATATAGAGCTGAAAGTTCATTACAAGTTATTTATTTAAAAATAAATGTGGAGTATAAATAAAAAGTGTTGAAAGTTAAACATTGGTTATAAGGCTTGGAGATAATATAAAGTCGGGAATATAAATTAAAGTCCAACCATTGTGGATAGTATTTATTTATCAAATTCTACGAATTTGATAATAAAACCCCAAGAAAAAGAAGCCACCAAGACTCAGCCGGAGGAAAAGAACAGGTAAACCAGGGAAAAATGCCGGACAGAGCGATTGTAGACACACCAGCTCTCCTTAGGGGGCTAATTTCAGCTTTTTTTATGTCACATGATGATCTCTCTTCTCTGGCCTTTACTTGTATTGAAGATCACTATTCTAGGAATAAGGAGTTATTTTCTTCAAAAATAACCCTAGCCAAACATTGACAATGCATCAAGGATATCTTTCTATGCTTCATAAGTACATATGTTCTACTTAACCAAAACGAAGTGGTCGCTTTGCCGCAAATTATTCACCAAATTTCTGGTTTCATACCAAAGTCTTTTTCACATTTTCAAAGATCCAATACATGAAAGATAATGGTTGAAACAACATAAATATTTGAAATTTTGCAAGAATTGTCTCGGGCACTCTTTGAATATGAATTTTTAAGTCAAGTGCATGATGTTGTATAGGATCAAGAGTCATTTTTGAATACCAAATGTTTCACAAGAAATCTCTCAACATACCGTTAAAGAAGGATTAAATGACAATATCGCATCAACTATTTGCTAATAAAAGTGCACTCTCGGCCATAAGACTAAACAATCAAAAATGTTGTGGATTCAGAATAAGGCCACACAATCAAAATGTATTCCACAAGGCCAATACTGTATGAAAAATGAAAAGGAGTTTGCAAACAAAATACCTTAGGCAACTAATTCAATTAGATACACCAAACCATCAAGAAAAGGAAAACTGTACCCCTACTCTGGCCCCAATATTTTCAATTAGGTCCTCTAATTCAACCAATAAAAAGTCCAAAATCATAGCATTGAGATACATTTCATTACATTGTCAATAACAATAAAATTTGACTCATCCATAACCCTTTCCTTTTATTGTTGTGAAAATACTTATGCATTACTCTAATATTGAATTATGAACTGTAAAGGAACTTACAAAATGTGACATTACGAACTAGGTCAAGCGCACAAGCAAAAATATCCTCGACATGACCTTGGTTGACAAGCTTTATTGCTCATGATGCAAGAGGATTTTTACCTACACTTCCAAGTCAATCAAAATCCATCATTATCTATACAATAAATACAAGTAATTGATGTAGTATTTTTTACTCTAAGATGCATTCTTATGATAATTTTATAACATATGTTGAAATGTCAAAACATACCCGAATGTTCTCTCTTCGTTTCAAGAATTTATTGAGTCACATGATAAACAGGGAGGCCCACGTATTTGAAAGAGGTCCTAAACGTGTCAACAGTGACTTTTTTGTTGCTACACTAGATCGAGGGAGGTTTTCTCCAAGATTAAATTGCTCCAATAAATTATTCTCTACTAAACAGGGCCAACCACGTGAAGGTGGAAGCTCTTATGGCCCCTCGCCCCTCCCCCCTCTCACATCACTTTCAATTCCCCAATACCCAATATATATTTCATTTTTTACTTTCATGAGCATAAAAAAAATATTCAATAACTAATAATAAAACAATTCAACAAAAAGTACACAAGGAAACATTGCAATTAATGCTTGACATAAAAATAGTATGATAAATGAGTTTTTTATATAACGCAAAAAACGTTCCCAAGTATGGTAACGTTTGTCTTATAATAATATAATATTTTACATTATCAAATTTTATTTTTCTTCTTCCTATTTCTAAAGCCCCTAATTACATCATCAATATCATCGTGCTCTGCTCCTGTTTCGTGCCTTTCGACCCGCACTGCTGACCTAGTTGTGTAGTCACGATGTCTAGTCTCATCCAGTGACGAGGCATTGCCTACAAAAATAGATAATATTAAATTTTAATTGTCATCTTTTAAATATCATTGAACTAGTTCGGTAATATTAATAAAAAAAATTGCAATGAGATTATTTACCTGGTGCAACTGCAATAACGTCACTACCTAGTTGCATAGTCACGATAACCGTCTCATCCGATGGGCATCACCTACAAAAACGTATAATATTAAATTTTAATTGTCGCCTTTAAATATCACTAACTAGTTCTAATATTAATAAAAAAAAATTGCAATGAGATTATTTACTCCGGTGCACCACGAGCCTGCATCAATTAGGTTGCGTAGTCACGATGTCTGGTCTCATCCAGTGATGGGGCATCGCCTACAAAAACAGATAATATTAAATTTTAATTGTCAGTTTTTAAATATCATTGAACTAGTTCGGTAATATTAATAAAAAAAATTGCAATGAGAATATTTACCTGGTGCACCAGTTGTCGCCGCTGACCTAGTTACGTAGTCACGATGTCCGGTCTCATCCAGTGACGGGGCATCACCTACAAAAACAGATAGTATTAAATTTTAATTGTCAGTTTTTAAATATCATTGAACTAGTTCGGTAATATTAATAAAAAAAATTGCAATGAGATTATTTACCTGGTGCTCCAGTTGTCGCCGCTGACCTAGTTGCATAGTCACGATGTCTGGTCTCATCCAGTGACGGGGCATCACCTACAAAAACAGATAATATTAAATTTTAATTATCAGTTTTTAAATATCATTGAACTAGTTTGGTAATATTAATAAAAAAAATTTCAATGATATTATTTACCTAGTGCACCAGTTGTCGTCGTTGGGATTGTTGTCCTGTCTTCCTCTCTGGTGGTAAGATCCTCAAGGGAAACATTCTTTGTCATTTAAAAAAAAAACGTTATAAGAACAACCATCAAGGTATAATTATAAAAAATTATAAGTGGAAATTAATTACCGTCACGGCCCTCACTGATAGTAGCATTGTCGGCCTGGTCCCCACTACAATGATCAGGTTGCACATGAGGATCATGTACATCTGGCTCTAAAACTGGGTTATTTGCCTCGTCGGTAGTGTTGCTCCCCTTATTTAAACAAAGTTGTTAGACATTGAATTTATGGATGAAAACAAACATATTGAAAGGTTAATGTTTTACCTTATCAGGCATTCTGGATCTTGGGACCTGCCCCAAGCTTATGCGACATTCAACTACGGCTTGATAGCCGAAATGGAAAGCGATATTTTTATCTTCCTCTGTTGTTTCTGTTCCGAAGTCATCACCCTACATTACATATGTCTGTGTATTTTTAATCATATTTGATAAGATTACAAAAACGTTGGAAGGCGATACAATTAATTATAAGATGTTTAGCTACTTAATTACAATTCTTGCGGCCAATTTCAAGTAGTCGCCCTGGCCTAGCTTGTGATGGCCCTTTTTTTCAATCCTAGCTTTGGTTGCCTTTGAGGTGTCAGGCAACCTAGAATCAAAATATTAAAGTCAAATATGACGTAGCACACTTTTATTTTAGACATAGAGAAAATTAAAGCTATTGAATTAAAGTTGTAATTTACCTTGGGGGTCCAGTTGGCATTTTTCCTTCTTTCTTTGCCCTTTTCTCTTTTCCATCATGGATGAGTGCTCTCCAGTCACTCTCTGGAACTGTGAGAGGATGCTCATATCTAGGGTTAAATTGCAATTGCGTCCTAGAGGTGTCCCTGGTATATTTCAAATATTTGTCAGCTACCCGAGCCACCGTTGTTCTGCCAAATGTGCCGACCCCAAAAAGGGCTTCTAGATAATCTAGAAGTTCTTTTTTCAGGTTGGAACTCTAGGAATTCCACCCAGTGCGTATGGTTGGGCCAAAAATTACCAACGCATGGCTCTCCAGATAACTGTAGAACTCATTGTTTCCTACACAGAAAAAGAAGAAGAAGATATTATCATTAATTTAAAAATAAAAATCATGATAAATATGTTTTAGATAAAGTACATGAAATAGTTAAAATATTAAAATTTACCTGGGAGTTGTACATGCTTTATAGGGACACCTTCATCGTTCACCAAAAATGTGCCATTAATGGTCCCTGTGGAGCTGACATGTGTAGCTCCAGGAAACACAATAATGTAGTTGGCCATATCAGCCTCATCACTGCCAACACGTTCAGCGGTTGGCTGGGTGTCTGCTTGGGCAGGGTGTGTTTCTTGGTTGGCACCTAAAGGAGTAGAAGGTGTATGAGAGGGTTGCTGGGAAATCTCTTGCCCTTGTGTCCCACTACCACCAACACCGGGTTCAGCAAGTGCCAGAAAACGCTACATACAAAAGAAATTTTTGTTAGTTTAGTCAATGTAAAAATTAAAATCAAACTATCACAATTCATCTCATGCAGAACAAAAAAAATATCCTTTTGACTTTTTATTATTACCTAATATGTTTCTAGCTGGCTCATAAGTTGTTTTATCCTCTCTTCTGTTTCAGGTGTTTGAGGCACGTCTATCAAAGTATTAAATTCCGACCTTGCATCTCGTGCCTTTTTTCGCAACAAGAACACTGGAGATAGGGATGAAGAAATCTCTTCCTCAAAGAGGGAATCATCAGGCGTACCATGGCTAGGTTTCTACATATTTGAACAAAATTAATATTATTTAAATTATGTAAATAACTAAAATACCTGAAGATAGAGCAATGCTGGCACTTTACATGTTCTTCCGCTGGCCTCTTTCCACGATCATCCCGTCTCTAGGTTGTTCCTGCACTGCTCTCATCAGTCTGCCACATTGCAATAAAATTATAAATGTAAAAAATTGAAAACAATATCTAACTTGAAAACACAAAATGAAAAATGAAATAATTTCTAATAAGACACCAGACGACAGAGTTAGAGTTTCAAATATGCCTTGCATTGAATTCAGTCCTAGAAACATGTCATTGCACATTAAGGCACCCAAACAAGAGACGAGTTGACAATGAAGACCTTATTGAATATATTGTTGGAGCAACTTCTAGTAAACTTGTTGTGAAGACCTTGAGGACATTTTTGGAGCAACATTGTTGAAGCTGATGGTATAGAATTGTTGGGGATGATCTTGAAGGGCCTTGAAGTGAAGCTTTTGGAGAAACTATTGAAAAATCCTTAGAGCATTTAAGTAAGGCACTTTCTATCTTCCATCACCTTTTTCCTTTCAATATCCTTTAAACGATTTTGTTGATATTTAATGTTTGAAATCACGTTATAATTCTTTGATTATATGTTTTTCTAGAATAATTTCACACTAAACCATGCAAACTTAAAAGTAACTTAACAGATCCATAAATTAATAATAATCATAATTCCTAATTTCCTATTGTATGATATGATGCAAATTATTCAAACATGAAGCAATGAAGACATGCAATGTCTGAATTTCAAGATTGATGAACCAATACAAGAAGTTAGAAACTACAACTTTGATTCAATACTCTATGTCCTAACTCCAGGAAGGAATCTAGTTTGTAGTACAGAACATGCATCATGTATTATCAATTCTTAATTTCCAACAACTAAAGGTCATCTACCTCATCAATTCCTTCCCATTTTGTGTTTTTATGTCATATTCCTTATAAAAGTGTCAAATTTCTCTCAAAGTAAGCAACAACTAAATAAAATAAAAAATAGTTGAGATGTGATTGAGAAATGGTCATTTATTTCTTGAAAGGATCTTCATAATTTCTTTGGTTGTTTTTCATCTCAAGAAACAAGAAATGACCTAGGAAACTATCGTGATGTAATATAAGAAACAACACGGTGCAATGGCCATTTTCAAAGCCAAATGATGTCCATTGAGGACATGGCCTTTATTTGGTTCCCGTTTCATAGGAGTTTCGAGTAGAAATGGAACTTTTTTGTACCATTTCCAGTAGTAAAAAGGGAAAACCTTCTTTTTCCATGGGAAATAATTTACCTTTCCTTTTTCAAGATAATCTAAATCACAAAAATATGAACTATACTGCACACATTCTTGGATAATGTGAAAGTGGAAAAGGAATACCCTACACAAGTGATGCACACATGTACATTTGAACACTAATATATATTTTTAGTTGAAATGCAATGCTTGTTTTCATTTAAATGTAGGGTTTTTAAAGCAGGGAGAAATAATGGCTGCCAAATTAATAAGCGTTTCTTTGGGAAAAATTTAAATCTTGTATTAGGTGATGAAGATAATAGAGGGTATTGAATCTTGATTCTTGACATCTAGAGAGAACCCTATAGCCTAACACAATCTAATGGAATTGACCAAAAAAACCCAAATAGAGTCAACCCTACTATAGGAGGAAGGGCCTGCAGTAAGAACTTACCATTTTGCAAGAGTTGAGGGCGAATGCTATTCTACAAGAGATGAGGGTGAATGATGTTCTGCAAGAGCTGAGGGCGAATGCTGTTCTGCAAGATCTGAGGGCGAATGCAGGGCGGATGTTGTTCTACAAGAGCTGAGGGTGAATGCTGTTCTACAAGAGCTCAGGGCGAATGTTGAGGATGAATGCTGTTCTGCAAGAGCTCAGGGCGAATGCTGAGGGCGAATGTTGTTCTGCAAGAGCTGAGAGCGAATGTTGAGGGCAAATGTTGTTCTGCAAGAGCAGAGGGTGAATGTGCGCGTGATATCAGATGTTAATGTAGCACACATGTACATTTGAACACTAATAGATTTTTGTATTTGAAATGCAATGCTTGTTTTCATTTAAATGTAGGGTTTTTAAAGCAGGGAGAAATAATGGCTACCAAATTAATAAGCGTCTCTTTGGGAAAAGTTTAAATCTTGTATTGGGTGATGAAGATAATATAGGGTATTGAATCTTGATTCTTGACATCTAGAGAGAACCCTATAGCCTAACAAAATCCAATGGAATTAACCAAAAAAACCCAAATAGAGTCAACCCTACTATAGGAGGAAGGGCCTGTAGTAAGAACTTACCATTTTGCAAGCGCTGACGGCGAACGCTGAGGGCGAATGTTGAGGGCAAATGCTGTTCTGCAAGAGCTAAGGGTGAATGCTGTTCTGCAAGAGCGGAGGGCGAATGTGCGCGTGATATCAGACGTTAATGTAGCTATTGCGACGGATACGAAACAATAAAATAGTTTTTATGTAGCGCGCATATAAGTTTCATATTTGTATTTAGCGCGCATATAAGTGTCGTTATACCGACGGCGAAAAAGGCATCGCTATTGTGACGAAGGCCTCCAAACGTCGCAATTACGACACTTAGACATTGTGTTGCACTTGCGACGTTTAGAGGCAGTCGTCGCAATAGTGACGTGTTGGGCCATAGTGTCGCAATTGCGACGTCTTCCTCCAAACATCGCAATTGCGGCACTTTTCAAAGTGTCGGTATTGCGACACTTTTCAAAGTGTCGGTATTGCGACACTTTTCTATAAACGTCGGTATAGCAACGGTTTCGGGCGGGATGGAAAAAATTTGGGGAAATTTCCGACATTTGGTCAAAAGTGTTGGAACCAAGTGTCGGAAGCTGCCAACCCTTAGAGTTACCTAGTTCTGGAGACGAGCAACCCCTGCAACTGGAAGGAGGAGAAAATCAGGAAGAGGAAGAAACTAAACGAACCAGTGAAGAAGAAAGAGAGGAAGTGGAACCTCCCGTAACCTCCAGCGCAAGTCCACCACAAATTCCATTGCAAGATGGTGATTTGGCCCAAATTTTCGCCAATATGTGTGAGTATATGCAACCCAGAGTCTACTCAACCCTAATATTGAGGCAGAGAAATCAAAGGAAAATTTTGTCCACAGCAAGGATACATCCGAGGAAATGCATGATGAGGAGGAGGCAGAAGAAGAAGCCCCTCAAGAAATAGTACAACAAAATAGGGTTTCCTCTCTTGAGGAACCTAGTCAGGATAACGTGAACACTGAAGAAGTTTTCGAAATAGAGAATGTGGAAACAAGCCAGGACAAAAACCCAGGTAGATATTCAACCTAAAAAATGTTTTGATAAACAAAGACCCTGGTATAGTAAAACTTTGAGAGGATCTGGCACAGGCTCAACGAGCTAGAGAAAAGCTCGAAGAAGAGACTATTCCTAGGAATAAATACCAAGAGTTGCAGCAACAATTAAAGGACATCAATGCATTAGAGGCAGAAGCCTTCGATAAATGTTGGAAGGAAGAAGAAAAAGCCGAAGAGGTAAGGAATAGAATAAAAATAGTCAGGAATCAAATGGATACTCGTTGTTCTCTATATACAGATGTTCTAGCATGTAGGTCCCCTACAAAAAATTATTCTTTGTTTTTATTAGAAAGATATTTGCAGTTAAAAATTAAAGTTGTTAAGGCAGGAAAACCTATAGAATAAAAAACTGTAGATGATTTTATAAACTACTACAAACTCTATGGAGTAAAAGTTCAACACCTACTCTGTGAATTTTATTTGCACAATTTTATATTGGCAGAGGAAATGGAGACAGATCCCAGTCCTTTTGTGGTTGATATCCAATATCAAGCATTCATTTCATTTGTTGTTAACCAGTTAAAATGGCTTAAGGCCTATAACACTTTTTGGAGACATGAAAATGGGTTAGACCTTTGGGTTAGGGGTGAACCAAGACATCCATTACAACTATGGGCTAGGCAGAAAAGCTTAATGACAAAGGAGGGTGTGATCCAGACATTGGGACCCATCCAAAAAGCAATCGTCCTGGATGGGGTAGAATATTTTCTGTCCATTAGAGACCAGGCCGTAGTAGCAGCTAAACTCCGATGGAATATTTCCAATTGGAATATTTAAGATAGAGAGCCATTCAATTATAAAATTTTTGAGTTAGCTACCGACCGCCTGGTTATCTATAGTAACCTCATCTTGAGGGAAGGTCCATATTGGTTAGGTTGTAGATTTCAAAGCCCTATTATCTAGTATCCTGCAACAGATTATAAGGCCAAATATGAATTACCTAAAGGGAAGACAGGGCATAATTTTGAAGTTTTAGCTACAAATCATGGTTTTGTACCACTTAATGAATAACCCTCTCCATCCTATTCTCTAACTGCTTTACATGTAAACTATGGTTTTCATGAGGACATGAAAAAGGGTAAGTAGTGGGGTGTGTTCAGCATTGGAAAAGGTATGAATTTTCCATGTATTTCTTTATTTTTTTCCTTTAATTCTAACTCTGATATATTCTAGAATGGTAATATATTGAAGAATTATAATAGAATTAAGGAGATTAGTGATTATTGAAAATTGATTAAAGATTGTCTTTTCTTATATGCAGAAAATAAATGAAGTGGGAAGCCACCATTCGGAAGAAAAAGACAAAGCAGAGATAACTGCTATCCCTTCAACAAAAGACCATATCCAGACAAGAAGGTCCAGATCAGAGTGCATATCCAAAGGAAGGAAAGGAACAACGTGACATCAATGCAAGAAGACAAAACGATGACTAAAGTTATAAGATAGAGCAAATCCCTCAAGATCTCTCGATCCCGAGGAATCACTGCTCAAAGCTTATTTGTCTTTCTTGTTTCATCCGCTGGCTATTATAAAAGGGACAACGCTTGTAGAAATCAAAAGATAATGTAATGTATTATGTATTATGATGATTCAGACTTCCTGTTCCATTTTCGATATTTCTCATCAACTCTCGTTGGTTAAAACATTGTGCGATTGCTTGTAAATTCTATTACATATGATTAATATATAATCCGATTATCGTTCCATTATTTGATACTGGAGTAGCTTGACGGTGCTTCACTAGTGGCTAAGGGCCTGGCCTTGGTGGATCCACTTGTTATTTGTACCATTACTTTCCAATTTCAGTCGTGTGATGGTTTGCTTTAGTTCCCATTTCCTTTAAATCGCATTGCTTCAGAGTTTCCATGTTTTATTGCTTACTATTCAATGTTTTATGAAATTGGTTTGTTGCATCAGTTGTGAATGAATTGCATTGATATTCCTTTCCACATAGTAGGACTATTTATTCCTCTATAATTTTTATTGTTATGCTTCTCAGATATAAAGCTTCGCTGTTCAGAGTTTGTTTTTCATTTCATTAAGTAGTTTGTTGTTCATTTCCATTAAATAGTTGCTGTTCATTTCCATTAAATAGATTTGTTGTTCATTTCATTGAATATATTTTCTGATTTCCATTTAATAGCTTTGCTGTTCATTTCTGATAACTAGATTTACTATTTATTCCTTTCCTGTAAGTATTTTGTTTGCTTTATGATGTTATTACAAGGAGCGTGTTTATTCTATTTCTATTAACAGCACTATTGATTTAATTTAGTTACAATTTTGAATTAGTTTTTTTATTGAGGAGTGTAAGATCATCAATTGTAAAGAACATTGGCTATTTCTATCAAGTTCTCAGATTGAGGATCTTGTTTATGCTTGATTTCATTTACATAAGTTGACAGAGGAAGGAGTTATTACTACTACATCCTTGACTGATGATTGCCAAGTGAGTGATTGGATTTTAGAGCTTGAGGTTTCATGTCATAGCAATTAGATTTCATTTTCAAGAATTCATTTACTCTTGTATTTGAAGCACTATACTGCAATTTGGAGAGCATTACTCTTAGATTAAATTGCCACCTCATACTGAGTACACTATTGAGATAAAAAGTCGTACCTGGATTGATAATTAATGTAGGATAAATAAGAGTTAAAAAGACACCTTTTATACCTCAACAATGAGAAACGTTGTAATGTAAGGTGAAGCTTGGCCTAAACCTGATAGTGGACAAGTTTAGGATAATTCTCCTCCAAGAGATTCTCAAGGAAGGAGGTGGGATTCCTGAACAGGAATGCCCAACAAGGGATGTCTAGTAGACAATTCCTTGTGAAATGAATATGTTCAACAACCTCCTCATGTTGCCGTCCTCTTCCTTTTATAATATTGGAGTCTTGCCAAACCCTAAACCACCTTGAATCACTTAACCCTTTTCACATTAGACCCTCCTTCTAGAACTGCGTTGTCCCTCAAAGAGGTTCAATGCATCTACATTGCGATGTTGAATTGGTAAAATATGACCCCTTCTTGAGATTTAAACCCATTCACACCTACAGAAGTTTATTTGTATAGCCTAGATATGTCTTTGTTCACATAGGCATTGATTTTTTCTTGGTTTTCAGGAGTTTTACATGTCCTCCTTTACAATTTATTCATCAATTATGAAATGTAAAAATAAACAAGGAAAAATTAATGTTCCTATTAGCTGGAGCTAATTTAGCAACATTACAGTCCCCCCCTCCTCATTTGTTAGTCTCCACCATTGCTCTGAATCTTCTGCAATAGCTCTGTCTTCCAATTTTCCTCCCTCAATATGCATGTTGGCCTTTGGTAAATAAACCCAAGGGATCTCATCATGAAGAAATGGAAGGTTGTTGTGGAAACCTTCTTGCTGATCCATGGCCTCCTCAAGATAGAAGTGATGACAATCATGGGCGTTTTCATGATCCATGAAAGACTCCCATCTCCATGCTATCATCCAAATGAAGTGGATCACCTCCCATCTTGGAAATCCATAGCAAAATCCTCCCCAATACATATGAAAGGCATGTTACCATCAAACATATGGCTCACTTTACAAAGAGACAAGTGATCTATCATAGTGGCCATACAAAATCTCATGCTCCCATGGAAGCATGCAATGCAAAATGAATGGAGGGCTCCTTCCAAGGACACACCCCACCAAAGTACCTCCTCTCCAACCATGTTCCCAAAAGTAAGAAAATTTACAACATAAGGAAGCATGTTTATAATCATGCTAGCTGCCATGTATGATAAATGAGAAGGAAGATGTTCCCTCATGTGCAACCAACGCAGTTTTATCCTTAACTTCCATAAAATAGGATGTGACAAGTGCCTACCCCGACACTTGTTTTCTGCCTCATGTCTTTGGAATTCTTGGAGAATGTACATCATAGTTGGTGTAAAGGGATCACACCATGAAGAATATAATAGCTTCCCAAGACTCTCCAAGGAATGACCTGCATCAACATAGTTCATGGCCTTGAGTGGCCCATGAAACACATCATACTTAGTGCCTCATCTTAGCACAACATCCTGCAAATGAGTGTTAGAAAAATATAAGCATATAGGGGATGCATTATAATTATGAGAAGTACAAGCCTCTCTATATACTTGTTTTACATTAGTGGGGTAACTCATGGATGAGTTCCCTCTCACACTCAAAGAATAAGGAGGTGTGAATGGTGGCTCTTCCCAAGAAATATGTTCCTCCTCATCTACCAAGTATTCCATGCACATCTTCATATGAGAGTGCACCTCTTCCTTGAATCCTTCCCATATGAAATCACCCAAGAGAGTATGATATGATTTGCCAAAACTAGTGGGTTTTGAAAGAAGGATTTCATAGATGGCATCAAATAGTCCCTCCTTGAGATTGGAGTCACTAACCAAAAGAATAAGATTATAGAAATAGATAACTCTATCTACCACCTTGAACCTCTCATCCTTTACTTCCCCTTCAAGAACCCCCCACGTGAAAAGTTCCTTGGAGTATTCCATCATGAGTTGGGAATCCCAACAAGGATCGAAGCTCTCCAAGAATGACAACGCTGTAGAGGTCTGAAATGCAGCCACTATCTTCTCATGGCTCCCATATTTGACATCCATGATATCAAAATCACATGTTGGAGCATCATAATATTCCCTATGCTACCCCATTTGTAGCTATTCTTGCATAAGACAAGATGGAGCATATGGAAATCAACTTCCCCTCGAAAAGTCCTTGTTTTCCAAAACCTCCTCCTTTTGCCCCATGCATACAAGAGGGTTAGGATCCCCTTGCTATCTTCAAAAATCTCCTTTGTGAATGAAGAGATCATCGGCTACCCCAAAGATATGGAGTTTCCATGTGCCCTCATGCTCATGCCATCGTAGAACTCTGATTTCTCCTTTCTCAGCGCATATTTCTGAGTGGGATTTAGCAATGCCCCTTTCAGGAAACTGCTCATCTCTCTCCTGAATTCATGAGAGATTCTCTGTGCTGTGCTAGCTTCTCCCAAGGCTCCCTCCTTATCCAAGTATGTATATGATGCCCATAGTTGAGAGAACACTTTAGATTTCCTCCTATCAAGAGGTTCTCCTAGTAAAGTACCTCCTTGCAAAGAGGTGTCAAGGCATATAGTAGAATGTGGATGCAGATAGACATATTTGCCCCCACCTTTAATACATAGGTCCTCTTGCCTTCTTTGTGCCTCCAAGCTTGGAAACAGAGAAGTGTTCATGCTCTTCATTATGTGATGTTCTTCCTCCTCGCTTCCTACTTCTATCTTGAAGATCTCATCATTTGATAATGATGGTGCATGATGCTCATGTGCTATGCCAAGAGCTCTATGTGTGAGATCTTGTGGAACCCCTTGCAAGAGTGCAAGAGTTTCTTCCCTTGGAGCAAGTGCTCCAACTTCTTCCTCATGAGGTGCTTGAGGTGCCTTTGTTTTCACTACGTTATCATCTCCTGCCTTCTCCTCCTCATCAATAACTGAAATTGTCCCATCATCAATGAGAGACTTTAGATCTTTGTCATCTATTGAAGGAGAGACCTTCATTCTTTCCTCTTGTGAAGAGGATCCTTCACTGAACGGATATCTTGCCCTTTGCAGGGCATCAAACAAACTTACACCTTCTTCCATAGTCTTCAAAAATGGAGTTTGATTCATAGACCCTTCCAACTCATGCAAAAGATTTGTTTGAAATGGTTTGATAGTGTCAACAGAAGATGATACACATGGAGCTTCATCAAACCTTTCTATCAATCTTTCAATAAACCTTGCATAAGTAGGTGTATTGGAATTATTCAAGGAAAAAGATTCAAACAACCACCAAGCATATGATTTACCTTAAAAATTCAGCACTGTTGCTTTGATGGCTTCAATCTCTGAAACTTGATGTTTTTGCATAAAGTTATCCAGCTCCTCCACCCAAACCCTGTCTGGACATTTAGGTGATCCATCAAAGATATATAGATAGAATCTACCCTTACCATGTTGCTCCTCCTTTGTGACTTTTCCCTCCTTGATCTTGCAGAATCCTTGGAAGTTCAAGTTATCTTTGAACTCCTTGGACTGAGCTTCATACTCCTCCAAATACTCTCTAAGAGTCTCCTCCTTAAGCACACCTCCTTTATTCCTCTTCATGAAGAAATCACAGACAGAATGCTAAATATTTGGTGATATGGATGAATTCACATATCCATGATATGAGGATTCAGAATTTTCCTCATGTATAGATCTTGTAGATCTTATCGGAAGATCTTTCTACTCTTGAAACTTTCTAGGAGTTTCACTGCTTCTTCTTTCTTCTTCTTGTTCAACCTCCTTGGAGAGGTTGTTCTTAGATCTAAAAGCTGATGAGAGTAAACCCATTTTCTTCATCATTCTGACCTTGCTCCTTTATTTACAACACTTTAGCTTGAAGCCATAGGCTGAGTCAAAGATCTTGCTTTGATACCACTGTAATGTTCTAAATTAAGGAACAACTAGAGATTGGGAATAACATGAGTTATTAAAAATGTGGATCTATAGCCATATGCCTCATAAAAGTTTAAAATCACTGAATCTTCAATAAAATATGGAAAAACAACTTTATACAGTGTTTTATAGCGAAAAAGGTGGGGAAAAGTGAGGATTTAGGCACTAAAACGAATGTATTCAGAGATATGCATAAAAATAAGGTGGGAAAGTGGTTGGATCTGATAGATACGGTTATGAGGGACTCCCGTGTCAAATTTCCACAAAAAAAAAAATGGTTTTTCTAAGTTAAACAGTTCCTCCTTTCCTAACTAGGCTAGAAAACCCTCATTTCCCATGACTAGAAGTATGCAGAAATTTGCTGAAGCATGTGAGCGTGATTTTCTGAAGGGTATGACTGAAATAAGGTCTTAATATTGAAAAATAATATCAGAGGCATAACTCATACACTTTACATAACAAGAATGAAAGAATACAGAAGAAATCCTCAAGAAAGAGGTGCTACAACCATGTTAAAAGACTGCATAACCATGACAACGCTATTTTTAGGGATGAAGTAGTATTTTATTGATTCTTAAAATCTAGATCAGATCTTTACATAAAAATATAGATCTAATACAAATCCATGTACAAGAAGAGCTTATCTATACATTCCCCTTGGGGATTTTCTCAAAACATGAAGCACTGGAAGTAGATCTGAGATCTAAAACTCCAGATCTCATAATGATTCAAAAATTATGAATAATACAAGTACATAATAGATCATATCTGAAACAGAACATATATTGGTTGGCCAATCTATGGATCACCACGGTGAAGGAAGAATCCCAACACTGGAGATCTCTTCTCCAAAATGCAAGCAAAGCACTCGGCAGCTGTAGATATGAAAATAACATTCTCCTAGGGAGAGGAACAACACTGTAGCTTCTGAGAATGATTTGGCCTGATGCCAAGATGTAGATTAGAAGTGCAATCGGAGAATGAACTCTTTGAGGAGGTTAAAAGAAACACTCACTGAGAAGAGCCACTGCTTTCATCTAGATCTAAGCAGATCTAGTCTTCCACTTGTTGCAGCTGAAAAGATAGCTCAACCCTCAACATGAAAAACACTTTAATGTAAGGTGAAGCTTGTCCCAAGCCTGATAGTGGAAAATTTTAGCACAATTCTCCTCCAAGAGCTGCTCAAGGAAGGAGGTGGGACTCCTGAACAAGAATGCCCAACAAGGGATGTCTAGCAGACAATTCCTTGTGAAATGAATATGTTCAAAAATCTCCTCATGTTTCCCTCCTCTTCCTTTTATAATATTGGAGTCTTTCCAAGCCCTAAACCACCTTGAATCACTTAGCCCTTTTCACATTAGACCCTCCTTCTAGAACTTCGCTGTCCCTCAAAGAGGTTCAATGCATCTAGACTGCGTTGTTGACTTGGTCAAAGATGAACCCGTCTCATGATTTAAACCCATTCACACCTGCAGGAGTTTATTTTTATAGCCTAGATATGTCTTTGTTTACATCGACATTGATTTATTCTTGGTTTTTAGGAATTTTACATGTCCTCCTTTACAATTTATTCATCAATTATGAAATGAAAAAATAAACAAGGAAAAATTAATGTTCCTATTAGCTGGAGCTCATTTAGGAACATTACAATGTTGCAAAATATTGGTACTATGGCATACAAATTGAAGCTTCCTACTTCTTCGCGAGTGTGTCCATTTTTCCATGTTTCATGCTTATAGAAGGTTATAGTTGAAAATCTTCTAGTTCAAACAATATTGCCAAAACTTGATGAGGAAGGAAAAATCATATTGGAACCTAAAGCGGTCACGGAAACAAGAACTCAATAACTATGAACTCGATAAATTTCAGAGTATCTCATCAAGTGGAAGAACTTACCCACTGAAGATTCTACATGGGAGGATGAGAATTGTATACAGAAGCACCCAGAGCTACTCAAGCGTTGAGGACAACACTTTTTTGTAGGAGAGGGGCATGTTAGGTCCCTATATTACTAGTTTAGTCCCTTATTGTTATTAGTGTAGCCCCCTATTGTTATTTTTGTACCCCAATAACCCAAATATTGTTATTATTGTGCCCTTACATTGTTATTGTTAAGTTGGCTAGGATTGTATTGTGGGCCCATGGACTCTTATATATCGAATGAGGTTTTGGTCATTTGTATCATCCAAGAATTGTTCATTTATGTAATGTATTGGAGGTTTCCCCCTCAAAGTGGTTGATTTATAAGGCGTTGATCTCTCTTTTATTCTATTTTTTGAGTTGGTTTCATAACAACTCAAGCTTCATATCCATAGTAAATGGTTCAAGCAAACCCTGGAAGGTTTTGGAAAAGGAAGCTTCAAAATTAATTTATATTTTCTTGAACTTCTAGAATCAGTGCCCCTGTAGAAGGGAGAAACATGTGCTAATTAACATAGATGATTATTTATGAAACATGTGGCTAAAACATGTAGGAAGTTATGTAGGGTTCGACTGAGCTAAAACAATGTTTTTGATAAATTTATCGCAGAAACTCGGAATTTTTGGAGAGATCATGGTTAGGTATTTTTTAGGCAATGATGACAACATGTTCACAGATTTTGATTGATTTGGTATTCAGGCCTATTGACCAGATGTGAAAAAATGACCTATAACAGATTGCCCCCTAAAGTACAAAGTATGAAATGACAGCTAATGACTAAAATGATTTACCTTGTGACAATTTCAAATCAATAACAACTGGTCGAGACCATCATCTGTTACAATACATTTTTATCGTGATATCTTTGTTGAGGAAGGCATACCCACACTCAACACATAAGATAAAATTACATATACAAAGATCAAGAAGTCGTGTCCACTATTGAAAAAAAAGTGGACACATGCTTGGATGATTTTTTTTATGATCATAGCAATCATATTATGTAATCTCACAATAATCATGAAATCACAGCTTAAATGGATGGAACTAGATCCAGGGTCTTCTATCTCATTCACTTAATCATCCAATGTATGAGTCCAACCATGCGAATAAATGAGCTGAAATCGAACATGGTAGACACCATCTGATTACTCGAAAATGATGTAAGACATTAAAAAATGTGGGAGAAACATGTAGGAAGTTATGCAGGGTTCGGTTGGGCTAAAAACAATGTTTTTGATAAATTCGTCCCAGAAACTCGGACTTTTTGGAGAGATCATGGTTAGGCAGTTTTTAAGGGATGATGACAACATGTTCACAGTTTTTGATTGATTTGGTATGTAGGCCTATTGACCATATGTGACAAAATGACATATAACAGATTACCCCCTAAAGTACAAAGTATGAAATGACAGCTAATGAGTAAAATGCTTTACCTTGTGACAAGTTCAAATCAATAACAACTGGTCGAGACCATCATCTGTTACAATACATTTTTATCATGATATATTTGTTGAGGAAGGCATACCCATGCTCAACACATAAGATAAAATTACATATACAAAGATCAAGAAGTCGTGTCCACTATTGAAAAAAAAGTGGACACATGCTTGGATGATTGTTTTTATGATCATAGCAATCATATTATTTAATCTCACATTTATCATGAAATCACAGCTTAAATGGATGGAACTAGATCTAGGGTCTTCTATCTCATTCACTTAATCGCCCAATGTATGAGTCCAACCATGCGAATAAATGAGCTGAAGTCGAACATGGTAGACACCATCGATTACTTGAAAATGATGTAAGACATTAAAAAATGTGAGAGAAACCATCGATGATGTTAAGGGATCTTAAGGTACTATAGTACAATCCATATGTTGTGAATGAACGATTTGAATTTGAACACCACATATAATCTTTCGGTCAAAGGCCAATGATGAAAACCTGTCGACGAGATCAAGGAAACTTTCCATTGATGTATGCAAGCCCTAAGGTACCAGAGGGAGTTCCTAAGTCAAATTCCTGGATAATAAGTTGATGTCGAAAGGAAGCGACCCATCGCAAGAGAGCCTTGATGTATCCCCCATCAATAACACGAAACATGTATCATGATTTAAGACAAAATGATGTTGATATGGAACTTATTCAGAAATGAAAAATATGGAATGAAAACTTAAGAGTATCGTAGAGTATATCAACTGAATGACTTATCTTGAACATATCGGTGATAGTGCTAAGTGAACGAAGTTGAAAGCATTAAACCAAAACCAAATGAAGAGGCTTTGATATGGTATGATGAACAAAAAATACAAATATATTTCCCAACCCAACAACCACAAAGATGAAGTGGAAAAGTTTCATGTTCAACAACAACTTTCTACCATTAATAAGTGAAAGTACCATGTTTTCTTAAATTCGCAGTCATTTCTAACTAGTACCAATTTTTTTTTTTAACAAGCTTGATGAATATAACATGTGCTTGATATGTAAGTTCATCCTTAGGATGAATCCCTCTAAGTATTTTTAATGAACCCTAAGACTAAGTGGTTTTTTCTCATCATGTTAGATGAGTCGATTGATGTTTGGTGTTTTTATGAGTCTAGAAAAGGCAGAACTAGACATATTTTTCAAGTTTAGAGAGTTTGAAAATTAGGTGAAAAAAAAACTCCAAAGATTCCTTTTTGTAAATAGTCACTTGAGTACAAAAAGGAAGAAAATGATACTCAAGAGAACCTCTTAGTCATGTTTGACTAAGGTACTCATTTTTCATCAATAGTCTATCTCAGTCCAGAAAAGATCATTAAACTTATACTGTGTAGAATTATTTTTATTTACATTAACGAGTTTGAAAAGACAAGTGCTCAAAAATATTTTCATGTTTAGGGAGTCTGAAAAGAGCTGAAAGATTAGTCGTCCTAGAGGAATGAGTGGTATAAAAGGAATAAAATTGTTTTGATTGTGATGGAACTACTCAAAACACACAAAGGTCAAGAGGTTAGCTAGTAAGACCACTCATTGTAGCGGTTCCTTAGGAAAGGGTAAAACAACCAAGTGAAAGTGTATGATCGTCCAAGCAGATGGTGCCGATGGAATGAGAAAACCAAGGCTCACCTAGAAAAAAATATATGATAAAAATGACAATCAGGAGAGATAAGATGAGAATGGTTTCACTTTTACACAAGCTTGAAACATGTGAAACTACGCTTGAAATTGGTTTAATTTTAACACGAGCTTGAAATGGAGAAAAAATATGCTTGAAATAAGTTTTCATGCCCCCAGCATAATGACTCAATTCATGGTACATGTCCCCAAGCTTCATTTCATGCACCTAAGTAGACTACTGGTTAATAACAATTGAATGGAATGAAATTTCATTTACGAGATCAAGTGAAAGACTCGACTGAGAATTTACAAGATCTAATTAGAGACTCGAATTGGAAGGGGATCTATTTAATTTTTTAACTAGCTTGACACAGGAAAAGAACCATGCTCAAGGGACTTTGTTTCATTTTTTAACGATCTTGACACAACAAAAGTAACTATGCTTTAGGACCAATGAGCTTGACACAAGAAAATGAACTCTTCTCAGAGACCTTGATCATGACCTAGAGAAGGCCATGTCTTCAAATAGTTTCTCATCATATGGGAGAAAAACGCTCTGGAAAGTATTAAAGGATCCAATGGAAAGATCAAATTCCAATGCCCCCAGTAAATTATGGACTACATCACCTACTAGATCATTAATATACGCAGGCATGGAACAAGTTTCCACATAATTAATCTCTGGTGGGGGTGATACCACTTGAATATAAGGACAATTTAGGATTTTTGATTTATCGGGAGTCAAATTAGGACCAACAGATGAAAGCTGGTCAATGATCATGGTTCTTTAGTCATGTGGGAAACACATCATAAGAAAGAGTGAATATGGGCGGAATCTAGAGCGAGAGAGATGTAGTGGGATGACAACAGCTCCAACCTACCTCAAGTAGGAAGATGACTTGAAACTTCCAACATATCCATCAATGGACCTGTAAAGCCAATGTTGTTTTCCCCGTTATTTATGACTCAAGCCACTCAATAGTATATTGAATATTTGAATCATCCAATTATTGATATAAAATATTTACAACTCAAGAAAATAATGTTTCATGAGCTATTTATATGCATTTTCAGAGTATATATTTCCGAACATCATCTTTGTATCCTATGATTTCTCGAGTTATTTCTAATTATCTTCCTAAGAGACTCACTCAAACTGTACCACTAATGATGCGTTGAGTTATATATATATATATGTGTGTGTGTGTGTGTGTGTGTGTGTGTGTGTGTGTGTGTGTGTGTTAAATAAATTACCACAATTATATTGAAAAATTTGGTTGATATATGTTAATCAATGTAATTTTCATAAAGATGTAAAATGTCACTAATTTGTGTATATTACCCATATTTACTAATGTAGTTGGGCTAGTTGATGGCCAATGTGGTTGAGGTAGATTCATTGACCATGGTTGAGGTTTACTAACTATGGTTAAAAATAGTTGATGAGGGTTGTTGATGGTTGACTATAGTTGAAGAGGGTTGACGAGGTTGACCATGGTCAAACAATATTGTAACAATGTTAAATTAATGTTTACCATTGTTACATTTATGTTGGTCATGGTTGACCATGATTATTGTTATGTTAATGTTGCAAAAATAGTTACATTAATGGTTGAAGAAGGTTGGTGATGATGAGCATGGATGAAGAGGGTTGACAACTTTTGGGTAATGAAAATAATGGTAGACCATGATTGAAAATGACTACCATGGTTCACCAGAGATTAGGAGGATGGATTTTGGTTGATCGTGGTTTACCGTAGTTGACCATTTTATTATTTTATCTGCACACACACACACACACACATACTTGGAAGATAATTCTTCCACGCTCAATTTAGAATTAGTTTCTGATATGTAGGTGGATGTTGGGAGAGTATCTCAACCTCCCTATTCATATTTGGAATTGGTTGGATCTCACAAGCATCATAAATATGTGATGTATCCATGTTATTTGAAGTTTGTAATATACAAACTATTTTTTTAGTAAATTATATATTACAGAGAAATGTAACACATAAAATAAGCGGAAAACACAAGCACACAAAACACGTAAAACCAGAGAGACACAGATATACGTGGTTAACCCAGTTTGGGCTACATCCACCCCGAACAGCTAGTCCTTCCTTTCTATTATCCAGAAAAATGAAGAGGCACAACCTACAGCAGATCCGCTATGATATCCTTTGTTCTCTCTCACAGTCTATTTATCTGTTTCTCGCTCTGAGAATGAACATAAAATATACAATCACAATACAATGCCCTCATACAAGTGAGGGGTTTCCTTATAGGGAAAAAAACCCTAAACTAAACATAAATTCTACCGTTAGAACATCTGCCTAATGAATGGCCCAGATTGACTAGAAATTACTATACTTTTACAAGGAAATTTAACATTTATTTTTAGCTTCGGGGGCATTGCCCCCAAAACCCCTCACCATGGGGGGCTCCATACAGTCACAGTTGGCCCCCCTTGGACCCCCTAGGCAACTTTTAATTATGGGCGGCGTTGCCGCCTCATTAACCTACAGGGGTCCAATGCTGTGATACAAAATAAACAAGATAATTAGACTCCACACCCAACATATTTTATGTGTAATCTGTCCACCATGTCTTCTCCTCTAATTTTCTACTTGGTATAACAACCCATATGGGTCTGACTACCTAAGGGAAGAGCGCAAGAAAATGTGATTGATGTGATAATTCTCTGTAAATATGTAGGCATAGGTGTCTTAGAATAACTGTGTTTCCTAAAATGAGTTGTATTATCTTGTGTGTTTAATTACACTGATGTGTGATGGTGGTGATTTTATTCGTGATGTTTGTGGACATTTACATTTCCAATACCTCTCTTATTTATGATTACCGTTGAACTATAGTGCAACTGACAAGTCCAAATACAATATGTCGACATTGAGTTCCATCATAGCAAAGCAAAGCGTTTACGGTTCAAGTTTCGATTCTCTCGCATGTAGAGAGTTACAGGATCCCTCATCAGCTCCACTCATTCGATTTCCTCCAGCATTTTTCTGTCTTGTTGTTATAATAACTGTGAATCTGCTTTCAACAACCATGTGATGATCAGATCAGTCAATTGGTTAAGGAAGAAACAAATGGACTCGAATAATTTCCATCGATTTTTATTGCGGTCAACTCGCTTTCAACCAATGTGTTGCCATGTTTGATCCTCTGTGTATTATGATTTTTTCTACCCATTTATTCTATCAACTAGTCTGTGGGGGCTTTAATGGCTCTTTGAAGCTACATCATTTAACTTAGAAAATTTTGACACGATTAGACTATTAATTACATGTTCCTCACACATCCAATCTACTACAAAAATAGTGATAAGATAATTATTTTGGTGTTACTGATGTTAGTTTTGACTTTATTCCTTCACATGCTAGAGAGTGAGGTATCTTTCAGAGTGCATAATTTATGAAATAGGATTTATAGGTGATCGATAGCCTATTGCGTTTATATAAAAAGAGATGATTTTCAATGCCTTTCTAGTCTTGGATTTATTAAAGCATATTGAGATTCGTGACCTCAATATTAAGTTATTTTGTTAGAAGTTTTGACTCTAACAAATGACTAGAAGTATGGAGATCCAAGGCAAAAATTAATGTAAGTTGGTCTCTAGATAACATGTGACAGGAATGATGAACCTATTATAAAGCAGCTATCAAGAGTTATTTGCATATTTATCTTTGTTGTTTTGAAAAAAGGTGCATAACCAATTATTGAACAATGTTATATAATTCAAATTAGTGGTTCTTGGCGCTCTTAAACCCTTGAACACGTCGTTAGTTTGATTGTGTCTATACTGTTATGGTTTTTTGTTCTTGGAACTTGGAAACCGCTGAAGAACAACTATAGGTTAAAATATGAGATCCATGTGTGTGAAATAGGTCAAGTTGTTAATCATCTTTTGAACATTCATTTTTCAAACCATTTTCCTAGCAAATGATGGATTACTGAAAGTGAAATATCTGACAGATCGTGATTGGTCCATAAGAGGGTTCATTACTTGAAAACTCTTATCACAGAAGCCCATACGAGTTGAGTTTTCAATATTGTTGATCCTGAAAAGTTCATCGTTGATGGTCGGAAGTAGGTGTACATTAAATGATTCAAAAGTTAAGATTGAGGATATGGAGAGAGAAAGAGCAGAGTCCAAAAGACTGCAGAGTGGGTAGAGTTTTTGATGAAGACCAATGAGACAAAGATCAATTTTATTGTTATAATATGTATTGTAATTGTGCATGTATGAATTAAGGTAGATACTTGGAAGATAATTCTTCCATGCTCAGTTCAGAATTAGTTACATGTTTGTAGGTGGATGTTGAGAGAATATCTCAACCTCCCTATTCATATTTAGAATTG
Source organism: Pinus albicaulis (assembly GCA_034641835.2). Classification (NCBI taxonomy): domain Eukaryota; kingdom Viridiplantae; phylum Streptophyta; class Pinopsida; order Pinales; family Pinaceae; genus Pinus; species Pinus albicaulis. Next base: position 839,072,072 of record CM076576.1, read on the forward strand.
GTTGGATCTCACAAGCACCATAAATATTTGATTTCTCCATGTGATTTGTAGTGTGTGATATACAAGTTATTTTTTGTGTAATCTGTCCACCATGGTCAAACATTAATGTAACAATATATTTATGTTACGCTAATATAACAATTTTGAATTAATGTTGACCATTGTTACATTAACTGTTGCAAAAATGGTTACATTAATGATTTAAGAGAGTTGATGAGGATGAGCATGGATGAATAGGGTTGACCACTATTGGATAAAGAAAAACTTGGCATACCATGATTGAAAATGACTACCATGGTTTACCAGAGATTAAGAGGATGGATTATGGTTGACCATGGTTTACCCTAGTTGACCATTGTGTTAGTTTCTCTCCATATATATAAATATATATATATATATATATATATATATGAAATTAGTGCTAAAATAAATTTGTTAGTATAGTTATTCAAGCACTTTATTTAAGTTTTTTATTGAAATTATTTAATAAGTATAAGAATTTTACATCTTTCCCACTCTCCAAAGTGAAAATATAATGTTTTTTTCACTCTTAGTTATTTTACCTCTCGTCAAAGTTATATAAAATTATGTGATATAGAATTATCTTTTTAATTGACAAGAGTGAGAGTGAAATATGTTTACCACATATCCTTCATACCAAACATGTATATTCAATTTTTTTTAAAATTATTTCCCATATTATATTTTTATTAGAGAATATTATATTTTACTTAGACACATTCCAACTTGAGGTTGAACATAGAAGGAATTAAACATGTCCCTCATAAAGTGTTGTAGAATGCACCTTTTAGCACAATTAATGTTAATTTTAGATTAATAGTTAAACAGGATTGATCATTATTAATCGAGGTATGGCATGCCTAAATAAGGTTGACCGTCGTTAACCATGATTGTCCATGATTATCATGGTTGACCATGGATAAAGAGGGAAGATTATGGCTAAATTTGGTAGATTATAGCTGGTTATGGTTGACCATCATCAACCATGGCTGACCTTAACTGATCATCATCAACCATAATTGATGATGAGTGTCATGGTTGATTGGGGAAGAAGAAGATAGGTTATGGTGGATTAACCATGACCATGAATTACTATTGGGCAGGGCTCAACTTCGTCCAATTTTGAGTCTACGGCTCCGGATTTTGGGGAAGTGGAGCATGTGAACCAACGAAGATAAATGATTTACGCAAAGTTTGAGGGGATTTGGGGTGGGTGAAAGCCCCTCTTTTTGTAAAAGGATCAAGTTACTTTGTTATTTTTGAGTATGCCCATGGTATGTCGACCATGGTATTGTATGAATGTGAAGGCTATATAAAACAATGCATTTCCAAGTCATAAGGTCATGGATATATTGAGTCTATAATTTTCACTATTTTTCTGTGTTTTGGGCCAAAGGGAAGGCTCTGCAACTATGTGCACGAATGCCTTGGTCTGCAACTGTGTGCACATACCACCCGTAGTTGTGTGCACGGGTTTCGGAAGGATTGTAATGAAAATAATCATCATTAATTAAGGAAAGGAAATTTCTGGAGTATTTCTATGTTATCTACGCAATGTTTTAATTGTTTATATCTGAAGTTTTTTATGAATCACGGAGTATTATATGTTATTTTATAGCAACATCAGTAGTATTATTTATATGGTCTGTATTATGTTAAATACTGCATAATACTGGTAAAGGCACAAGGCACGACAGTAATTATGGAATCAACTATCAAAAAATATAATTTCATCTGCGTAGATCAAAGAAGAATAAGAGAGAGTCTTAGAAGTAAATCCACGTCCTATAGTCCCTATGGATGCAGAAACCTTGTTCTAGCATCCCCCAATATTACCTCGGGTGAGACTGCGGTATGCGCTGCCGAACGTTGCTGAAAGGGCCCATAATATAGGGTTTTGTTAGTAGAAAAGCTACTCTAAACCCTGGGTCATGACCCCTTCAAGCCAACAAATAGTTTTTTTGCCAGGACCGGGATCTGATTGAGGGATATGTAGATGTGGAATCTGAAAATAAAGGAAATACAAGAGTGGGTACATCTGAAAGAATGAGAGTTCGCAGTTCAAGAAAATAGAAATCTGCGACTGTCAACTGAAGCTTGGTTGCAGAGGTATACTTTTACAGATCAACACAATATCTTCTTGTCGTCATTTGCTAATAAAATTCATGAATCATTGTCAAGGTTGACTTAGAATAAGACATGTTTTAAGAACGTGGAGCCCTAAATTGTAACAATGACTCAAGGAAACTAATAATAATATCTGAAGAGTTGTTGATTTATGGATCAATAACATTCTGGGAGGATTTATTACTAAGTTTGCCATAAACACATCTTTATCCTACAACTAAGCCGAGTGAAGATTTTTCAGCGGTCCACGAGGTAAGTACTTGAATTCCTTGAAGCTATGGATTAAGATGATGTTAATTGAAAAGGGTGTACTTCATATGCAATAAAATTGATGTTTGGAAGAGGTAATCTTAGGTCTACAAGAAGTGGAAAGAGATATCGTGTATATTGTGAAAAAATCATTATGAATGATTATAATCCATTTTTGAGTGGATATGAAAGCAAAGAAGAAAGGAGTATCCCTGGAGCCCATAAGGTGCATCGTTGCTAGGATTTGGACATAATCAGGGTGCCTCTGGGATTACCCATCTGCTATTTCCCTCACCCCACATCCCCATCCCCATACTTTCCCTCCACCTCCACCTCCATCTCCCCCAAGAGACATGGCTAATGAAGTCAGAATACCTATTTTTAGAGGTTAGGGATGAGAGGATCCTGAGAAATTTTGGTTTTTTACTGAAGTATTATTGAAATTTTGACAGGTCACTGAGGATGATATAAAGAAAGAACAATTGGTCACAACACTGTAGGAAAGGGTGCTAACATGGTATATGAAGTATTATGAAATGCATCAGGCTACCACATTGGATGAGACAAAGAAAGAACTAAATGTAGAATTTAAGAATCCAAAATCATAATCGCAATGTATTACAGAGATAAAGAAATAAAACAAGTGGAAAATGAGTCTCTTTGAGAACTAGATCAAAGGTTCAAGATGTTAATGGGCCAAGTGAACTTCCAAATTCCTGAAGAATAGCATAAGGAGTGGTTTATAGCTGTGCTATTGCCACATATCACACCACCTTTGACAAAATAGAAGATAAAAACACACGCCAAAGATTTGGAGATTGAAATGAGGCTGGAAGCTTCACCGGTCGCATATACACATATTAGAGTACAACAGATTCAGAACCAAATAACAGCAATGCATTTGGATTTGTAAGATCTAATGAAGGGTAAGGACTTCCGATCAGAAATCCAATCAGAATTATGGTGTATGAAATGTAAGGGAGAAGGCCATTAAAAGGATCAGTGGCTTGTCTGTAGAGACTACATCAACATTGGAGCACCTAATCCATCAAACCTAGGATCAAGTGTATGGTGTAACATATGTAAGGTTACATGTCAACATCCCACGAAATAATTTTATTTTTTGTAGAAGTATATGAAGACACCGAAGAAGTTTTTTTTTAACTTCTTCCGATCAATAGGGCATGATGATAAGAATTGTCACAGTTATGACTTGATGATGGAGAAAAATGCAGGTGCATACATGATGCAGGCTGAAGGGCGCACACATGAGGAACATGGCCAGCCTGTAGGGCACAGAGGGTTCCAAGGTTGAGGACGTGGTCAAGTCATATGTTACAACTGTGGCGAAGTTGGACACTTCGTAAGGGATTTTCATAACCCCACTTCCGCCTCTTGTAGGTATTGTAGAGATTTTGATCATGTAATAGAATATTGTCCTATTTTGATAGCGAAGATGTAGGAGAAAAGAAATCAACAACTTACGTAGAACTTGTAGATGATGACAACTGAACCAAGGGAACATGACTCATGCATTAACATAGTAACAAAAAGGGGCACAGTGATAAGAGATGATAAGGCCAAAGGAAAGAAGTAGATGGAGGATATATGGGTTAGGAAGACCACAGAAAAGGCCCCAGGATTGAAAATTTAGAGGGAAAATGAGACATTTATGGACACAAAGCATAACTTCATGGAAGGAGTTTGATCCAACTATATTAAGATCATTTTTGTAGACCTGCATGAAATTTTTGAGGGATTAGAAGTTTGTATAAATTCTCCAAGAGCTGATAGAATCCTACGCAGGAAGAGAAGAACCACACAGTGAGATGCTCGCAGTAAATAGGTTGTATCAGCATTAGAATAGGAAATGAAGAGAAATACGATTAATTGCACAGATTGGGGACTAAGACATGGATCGGGTAATACTGGATTTGGGATATGATGCAAATGTGTTGCCTAAGAAAACATGGGAGCTCTTGGGAAACCACAGTTGTAATGGTCACTGATCCAGTTAAGAATGGATAACCAATAAAAGATTATTCCTTTGGGAATATTTCCTGGGAAGATGTGCGCGTTGTGGTAGATTTTGAAGTAATTGAAATTATAGATGACAAAAATCCACATCCAACACTTCTTGTATTGGATTGGGCTTTTTATATTGATGAAACAATCAATTTGAAGAAGAGAAAGATGGTGTTTGAACAAGGTGATCTGAGGGTCATTGTTCCTCTAGACCCATCAGAAGGAGTGGAGTATATAGAGCATGTTCGTGATGATCAATACTGCGATGTGGATATTGATAATATCTAAATTAAGATTATAAAAAAAGAGAAATATTTGATCAATACCACTAGAAATGGAAGGATAAGACGGGAAAAGAATATTTCATGTATTTCATATTCTTATGATGAACTGGAGAATTGGAAAAAGAGGTTGTACAAAGTCTATGCCATACGATGTAAACATAATTACAAGATCACTTCGCTACATCATGTCAGAGGTATGTAGCTTGCCTTACTATGATGGGATAAGAGATGTCATTTTGTTTCTTGATGACTTTGAAAGAGAAGTACCTGAAGAATAAAGTTTCCAATATTTGGACATAGCTCTGAGATCTACACCTGCTAGGTGGTGGGGTACTCACAAAGAAAATCTAGGGAGTTGGAAAGAATATCAAAAATTGATGAAGGTTAGATTTGGCCAAGTAAATACCAGAATCACAGTAAAATATAATGGCAAAGATGACACCCAGGGAGCACATGTTTCACTGGACTTCGGTTTGGGGCGAAGATCTCGAACCAAAGTGGGTGCACCTATTTTTTCACACGTTGGATGTGATACCTATGAATTTGTATCTTGAAACAGAGTTGTGCCATGGAATGGAAAACTATTCTAATTTGATTGTAGGGTTCTTGCTGACATTTAACTTTAAGATGTTTTTCCATGCATATATGAATCCATTCAGGTAGTCAGAGCAGGGATATTTAAGGATACAACTGCGCGAACTTGGACGCATCGTTTGGACTGCTTAGTTGCAACACGTAGTATAATTTGACAACAGAAGAAGAGGAGCAAGATTTATGCAATATTAATATTCCATAATCAGAAGCACAATGTGAGGTTGCTAGACCAAACCTGAGATACTTGACATAATGCAAATCATGAAGAAAAATAAGGTGAATGAGGGGATTGATGAAGAGCGAAAATTTGTGTTTATTGGAGATATTGGGTTGCAGATACAATCCACAAAGTTGTTGAGCTGTTGCACAAATATGAAGATCTATTTCCCATAATGTTTTCTAAACTGAAGAGAATAATAGGAGACCTTGCAATTATTAGGATTAATCTAAAATGAGATGTGAAGCCAGTGAAACAACAACCATATAGATTGAACCTAGAGTATAAGGAAAAAGTGAAGGATGAATTGGAAAAGATTATTAAGGCTGGAAAAATTGAACCCATGGAGGAATCTGAATGGGTAATCCTATGGTTGTTTAGGAGTAGAAGAAAAAGGGTGAAATTATAATTTGTGCTAATTTGTGGAAGCTAAATGATACATGTGTGCATGATCCGTTCCCTACACCCTTCATAGATGAAGTGTTGGAGGCCTAGTATTTTACAGATGGATTTTCAGGTTACCATAAGATCATTAGAATTGCACCAGAAGATAGGAGTAAGACCACTTTTTCCATTTAATTGAGATCATTTCAGTATACAGTCATGCCTTTTGGGTTGAAGAATGCTCCTGCAATATTATCTAGTGTTGTAGTTGCACCTTTTAAGGAGTATATACACAAATTTTTGGATGTTTAGTTTGATGATTGGATAGTCTTTGGGTTATTGAAGAAACATGTTGTGAGCTTAAGAATGATGTTGGATACATGTAGACAATATAAAATATCATCGAACTTGAAGAAATTCATCTTTTTTGTACCTTTTGGTATGTTATTGGGGCATGTCGTTTGTAGACAGGGATTGATGGTAGACTCCACAAATATTTCTGCTATTGTTAACTTGGAACCACCTAAGACAATGAAGAAACTGCTCACAACACTGGGACATATTGGCTACTATAAGAAATTTATAAAGACATATGTGTAGATAACTGTTCCGATGGAGAACACAATATTCTGGGTAATAATGGAGATGGATCTGCACACACTGGTGAGTCAGTGGCCTAGGCTCTCACCTAATTCATTTTAATATTATCGTGGAGCTAATCCTTTCGAATCTAACTTTTAGATAGTCTACATCAGGGTGCGAAAGGATCACGATGAAGTATGATACCCATTGCCATACTTGGTTAACGAATTTGATATTGTGTAAGTTGCAAAGACCTGGCCTATAGAATGGATGGTTCCATCCATGAAAGGCACTAAAACAAAACATGTAGGTACTAGCATTGTGGTAGAACATGCCAGAAAGAAAAATACACAAGAAGGGAAAGGAAAATATGTAGAAAAAGAAACAGAGCTAGAGACAGAAAAGGATGGTGAAGAGGCTGAAGGTACAAAACTATAGCAGGGTGGTCAGGACCTTTTCACTAATACAAATCAGGTCGACTCATCATTCATTGTGAAGAGAAATATACCACAGAAATTAGGTTCACGAAAAAATCATAAGTCAGTCATATCACAAGGTGTGGAACTAATGAGCCTCATTGAGGGGGAAATCAATGAGATCGATGATAAGGTGCAGCACGTGACTGAATATATATGGGGCAATGTTGAATATCAATGCAAGGTTATATCGAAAGAAGTCTAGTATGGAATAAATGTGCACATGCAGACAACAGGACTGTAGGAACAACCTACCACTGAGACAGTTCAAGCGAGCGTGGTACAAGCGAGGAAATAGGTGCATCCAATGCATCGATTATAAATCACTATTGAGGTAAGAGTTTTACATGAACCTGGAGGAGCGCTACATTTTGAAGATGCAAAGGATCATGAGTGCACAAAGAGCTGGGATAGAATAAACTTAAATTTGGTCATGTTTCCCATCCAGACACTGCACGACTTCCACCAGGGGGTCACAGATGAGTTGAAGGTACGAGAACAATGAAACTTGCATATCACCAAATAAATAAGGCAGGAAAACAAAAATATCCTAAAATAATGGGAGAGAGCGCTCAAGGACCTTGATGAGGTGAATCAACAATGACGACAGTTGGAAAGCACTCTCACCAAGACTTGCAACGAGCTTCCATAAATCAAGGTCCAAGCTGAGGAAGCCCCAACAGAAAATATTGTCAAGCTCGCCCTTACAATCAGGGAGTATAAGAATGATATGGACAGGGAAACATTTGAGCTTCTGATGCAGATCACTGAGCTGCAGATGAGATTGCAACTAACAACACCACCAGAGGTGCGCGAACAATGGGAAGCATATATGATGGCAACACTAGAAGTAATCTCCACCACAGTTAAGGACTATGGAAAATTGTTCGAAGACACCATGGAAATTTGGACCTCACTACAAGAGGATCTAAACATTAAGAATATTGACCAGGAGATACAGTAGAAGCATAATCAATTGGATGATATCAAGGTCATTGTTAGGACTCTTGCCCCTGCGCAACGAATTGCTCACATTATCGAAGGGAAAAGTATGCAGAGCCAGATCGAGGAACTTCGCAGAAAGGAGTATTTGGTCACAATAAGGACACAACCATGGCAATATGAGTCCATTCAAATGTCTTAGAAAGTTGACAAAAAGCTTAATGGAATGCGCAAGAAGCAGAAAGATTAGCTTCAAAATATTGTCGAGCCTACGTTAGAGAAGTTGTTAGAGGAGGTGCACTAAGAAGAAAAGCATCTTGCAGAAATGGTTCAACCATTGAAGACAACCTACACCATCATTTCAACGAAGGTTAAGGTCCCACCAACTAAGTGGCTCAAGATGAGTCACATGTGAGTGTTGAGGACATATTTGGCAGGGCCCAACTTGGTATAATTTTGAGTCTAAGGCTCTACATTTTGAGGAAGTGGAGCTCGTGAACCAGTGAAGATAAATCAATCACATAGAGTTTTAGGAGATTTGGGAGCTTTAGGGTTGGTCAAAGCCACTTTTTTTGTAAATGGATTGGGTTATTTTTTTATTTTTGAGTCCACCTGTGGTATGTTGACCATGGTATTGTACGAATGTGAAGGCTATATAAAGCAATTCATTTTCAACTCATAAGGTCATGGATGTATTATGTAAATTGAACTATTTTTCTATCTTTTGGGCCAAAGGGAAGGCTCTAAAACTGTGTGCATGGAGGTCTTGATTTTCAGTTGTGTGCGCAGACCACCCATAGCTATGTGCGTGGGTTGAAGAAGGATTGTACTGAAAAGACTCATCATTAATAAAGGAAAGGAAAGTTTTGGAGTATTTCTGTGTTATCTTCTTAATCTGTTTATTGTCTATATCTGAAGCTATTTTATGCATCGCAAAGCATTGTATGTTGTGTTATAGAAATATATGTTATACTATTTATATGCTCTATATTGTGTTAAATACTGCATAAGATTGGAAAATTCATAGTGCACGATAGTATTCAGTAGTAATTAGGGAATCAACTGTAAAAATAGATAATTGCATCTACATGGATCAGAGAAGAATAAGAGATAATTCTAGCAATAGATCCACATCCTATAGTCCCTCTGGATGTAGAAATCTAGTTCTAGCATCCCCCAATATTTCCTCAGGTGAGATTGTGGTCTGCGCTGCAGATCATTGCTGAAGGGGACGGTAATAGAGGGTTTTGTTGGTAGCGCAACTACTCCGAACCTCGAGGCTTTACCCCTTCAAGCCAACAATGAACCATATCAACCATGGTTCAACATGGATCAATATATTTTGGGCATGTTGTCCATAATTGACTCTACTTAAGCATGGATGAAGATGGTCACCATGGTTGACCATTTCTTAGCTGGTTTTATCATGCTTGCACATGATCAACTAAGGTTGAAATTTGTTACCATGTTTTACCATGATTTTTTTTCCATGGTTGAAATAATTAAACTAAGGTTGAGTATGGTCAACTATGGGGAACATTGTTATGTGGAATTTACAGTTGCAGAAAAAAGTAATTTCTATAGACCTAGTGAATTGGTATAAAACAACAAAAGGAAGAGAATATAAAGTTTTCCTTAGAGAAATTGAATAATGGGAAAGAGGCTTACTTGAAATTTGTAACAAAGTTTAGTTTTCTCCTTGTTTGTGAGATCTAATCATAGCTCCAAATGCTATAATTAAAACCTGCAAATACAACCAAAATAATCTAAGGATCCACAACATCTACGCAGCATAATTCAATTACTCTATTCAGTGAATCAAAAAGGCATTTAAATACATGAATGTAAATGTAACAAAACACATATGGGAAAATGGGATACTCTTTGTATTAATAGAAATATGAGAGAGTTTACAACCAAGAATAGTAGTTGATCTTGTAGAGATCTCCCCAAGTGGATGTGGCCTTCCTTGTCACAAAAAAACCTCAATGTCACCCTAATGCATGAATATTATGAATCTCTTAGATTCAAGGCATCAACATTAGGGCATGCTCAATCTCCAAAAACCAACCCTGGTGTTATGGATAGCAGTAAATTTACAGGAGAGGGATGATATTTTAGGATTTAACATAATGAGCTTGAGATCAACTTATGATGGGAGGATGAGATCAAGGGACAATAGGTGAAGTATCTAAAGTAGGATAAGATATTACTCGAGCTTCGTATCCATAGTAAATGGTTAAAAAAACCCCTGGAAGATTTTGGAAAAGGAAGATTCATATTTATTTTATATTTTCCCGAATTTCTAGAATCAGTGATCCTATAGAAGGGAGCAACATGTGCTGATAAAAATAGGTGATTAGTTATGCAACACGCAGCTAAAACAAGTAGGAAGTTATGGAGAGTGCATTGGGGCTAAAAAAAATGTTTTTGATAATGTTTTCCCAGAAACTCAGAATTTTTGGAGAGGTCATGGTTAGGGAATTTTGAAGGGATGATGAAAACATGTTCATAGATTTTGATTGATTGGGTTTGCAGGCCTATTGACTAGATGTGACAAAATGACCTATAATAGATTTCCCCCTAAAGTAAAAAGTATGAAATGACAGTTGATGACTAAAGTGATTTACCTTATGACAAGTTCAGATCAATACCAACTAGTTGAGACCATCATCTGTTACAATACATATTTATCATGATACCTTTGTTGAGGGAGGCATAACCATGCTCAAAACATAAGCTAACATAAATGTAAAATGATCAAGAAGTCGTGTCAACTATTGAAAATGTTAAGTCCCTATATTAATAGTGTAGTCCCTTATTATGTTAGTGTAGCCCCCCTTATTGTTATTTTTGTACCCCTGTAACCCCCATATTTTTATTATCGTGCCCTTACATTATTATTGTTAGGTTGGCTAAGATTACATTGTGGCCCCACTAGGATTATATTGTGGCCCCATGGACTCCTATATATAGAAGGAGGTTTTGGTCATTTGTATCATCGAAGAATTGTTCATTCATGTAATGTATTGGATGTTTCCCCCTCGAAGTGGCTTATTTCTAAGGTGTTGATATCTCTTTTCTTCTCTTTTTGGAGCTGGTTTCACAACATTTGGTATCAGAGCTTTGGATTCTAGGGTTTTCGCTGCTCCAAACTGGTCATCGTGGAATTTTCGCTATAAATTTTTTTCTACGAAGGTTCAAAAGATGAAAGTTTTAGAGTGCAAAGCCGAAATCTGGAGTAACATCGTCGCAAAATTTTAGAGCTTGGTTCACAACATTTTAGGAGATATGATCTGTGGAAATTAGGGCTTTTTGTAGGCTCCTAATTTTAACTTAAACAGGTCATCGCGACATTTGCGCTATAACGTTTTTTCTACGAAGTTTCAGAAGTGGAAAGTTTTAGAAAGCAAAGCTAAAATCGTGAGGGACATCATCGCAAAATTTTAGAGCTTGGTTCACAATATTTTAGGAGGTATGATCTGTGGAAGTTAGGTCTTTTTCAGTCTCCCGAATTTCATCTCAAAGAGGTTATCATGGGAAAATCTTCATAACTCTTGCTCTGAGCATCAGATTGGAATTCTGTAAAAAGTTTCCACAAGTACACAGAATATTGTTTCCTGTCTATAAATTTCAGAGCCGAAGGAGGAAACAGTGACACGTGGAAAGTCATACAATTTCACTCTACTGAACTAGTCCATAATTAGGTCATTGTAGGAGATTGGGCACAACTTAAATTAGGTTAGACTTGTGGCATTCTAAAGAGAATTCAGAGGGCTACCTCAGTGCCAGATTTCAAATATTTAATATCTGAAATAAAAAAGGTAATTCAGTTTCAATATAGAGCTCCTCAAAATCAAGAAAAAAGTGTGTATTTGGTTTTTAAAATTGCATAACGTTTTTTTGAAAAAGTAGTTTGAAGTGATTCCAAGGGTATATTTTAGAATTTTTATTAGTATTGGGTTCTATAATTCCTCCAAAAAATAATTCCATACCCATTAAGCCCTCAAAAATCTATACTATGACGCATGAAGAGGAAGAATTGCAGTATGATATATCAAAATTATGGTACCAAGTGCAACAAATTTCGATCTTACGAAGAGCAACCAAAGATGACACAAATGGTTTAAAAGTAGAAATGGAGGCTAAGTTGGATGGTTTGAAGGATCAAATAATAGCTAATATTGATGATAAATTAGTGGAAGATCACATTGAGCATCAACAACAAGTTCTCCAACTCTCAAAGGATAACCTAACTTTGGTGTAGAATCTAATGAAACAACAGGAAGATCAACATCACATCGAAAGAATTTCTGAAGAAGTCACAGAAACAAGAACTCAACAAATATGATCAATTTTGAGAGTATCTCAGCAAGTGGAACAAATTTCCTATATAATATTCCACATGGGAGGATGAGAATTTTATACAGAAGCATCAAGAAATAATCAAGCATTGAGGACAAAAATTGTTTGAAGGAGAGGAGCATGTTAAGTCCCTATATTAATAGTGTAGTCCCTTATTATGTTAGTGTAGCCCCCCTTATTTTTATTATTGTGCCCTTACATTATTATTTTTAGGTCGGCTAGGATTACATTGTGGCCCCACTAGGATTATATTGTGGCCCCATGGACTCCTATATATAGAAGGAGGTTTTGGTCATTTGTATCATCCAAGAATTGTTCATTCATGTAATGTATTGAAGGTTTCCCCCTTGAAGTGGCTTATTTCTAAGGCATTGATATCTCTTTTCTTCTCTTTTTGGAGCTGGTTTCACAACAGAAAAAAAGTGAACCCATGCTTGGATGAAATTTTTCATGATCATAGGCATCATACTTTGTAATATTGCATTAATCCTGAAAGAACAACCTAAATGGATGGAAAATATCCAGCGTATTCTATCTCATTCACTTGATCATCCAATGTATGAGTTTGACCATGCGAATAAATGATTTGAAGTCAAACATGGTAGACACCATCTGATTACTGGAAATTTATGTAAGCCATTAAAAATGTGAGAGACACTACCGATGATGTTAATGGCTCTCAAGGTACTATAGTACAATCCATATGTTGTGAATGAACAAGTTGAAGTTGAACACCACATAGAATCTTTCGGTCAAATGCCAATGATGAAAACTTGTCGACGAGAGTGAGGAAACTTGCCATTGATGTACATAAGCCCAAAGGTACTGAAGGGAGTTCCTAAGTCAAATTCCTGGATAATAATTTTATGTAGATAGGAAGCGACCCATCGCAAGAGAGCCTTGATGTATCCCCCATCAAAATTAGAAATAGGTATCATGATTTAACACAAAATGATGTTGATATGGAACTGATTCAGGAACATACATGGAACGAATACTTAAGAGTATCATAGAATATATCAATTGAATGACTTCTCTTGAACATATTGGTGACACTGAACGAAGTTGGAAGTATTGAACCAAAACTGAATGCAAAGGCTTTGATATGATCTGATGAACCAAAAATAAAAATAGATTTACCAATCCAACAACCACAAAGATAAAGTGGAAAAGTGTCATGTTCAAGAGTGACTTTCTACCATTAATAGGTGAAAGTACCATGTTTTCCCAATTTCCTAGTTATTTCTAACTAGTGTTTTTTTTAACAAGCTTGATGAACATAACATATGATTGATATGTAAGTTCATCCTTAGGATGATTCCCTCTAAGTATTTTTAATGAAACCTAAGAATAAGTGGTTTGGTCTCATCATGTTAAACGAGTACATTGTTGTTTGGTGTTTTTACAAGTCTAGCAAAGGCGGAAATGGACATCTTTTTCATGTTTAGAGAGTTTGAAAACAAGGAAAAAAAGAAAACTCCAAATATTCCTTTTTGTAAATAGTCACTTGAGCACAAATATACATAAAACAATACTCAAGAGAACCTCTTAGTCATGTTTGACTAAGTTATTCATTTTTTATAAATAGTCCATCTCAATCTAGAAAATATTTTAAACTTATACTGAGTAGAATTATTTTCATTTACATTAACAAGTTTGAAAATACAAGTGCTCAACAATATTTTCATGTTTAAGGTGTATGAAAAGAGCTGAAAGAGGACTTGTCATGGAGGAACTAGTGGTATAAAGGGAATAAACTTCTTTTGATCGTGATGGAACTACTTAAAACAAACAAAGGTCAGGAGGTTAGTTAGTAAGACCACTCATTGCAGTGGTTCCTTAGGAAAGGGTAAAACAACCAAGTGAAAGTGTATGATTGTCCAACAAGATGGTGACGATGGAATGAGAAAACAAAGGCTCATATGGAAAAAATGAGATGATAAAAAATGATAATCAGGAGAGATAAGATGAGAATGGTTTCATTTTTACACAACTTTGAAATATGTGAGCTTGAAATTGGTTTCATTTTTACACAAGATTGAAATAGAGAAAAAATATGCTTGAAATAATTTTTCATGCCCCCATCATAATGACTCAATTCGAGGTACATGCCTCCCAAGCTTCATTTCATGCACCTAAGTAGACTACTGGTTACTAACAGGTGAATGGAATGAATGTTCACTTACGAGATCAAGTGAAAGACTTGAATGATAATTTAAGAGATGTAATTAGAGACTCGAATTGGAAGGGGATCTATTTCAATTTTGAATGATCTTGAAAAAGGAAAAGAGCTATGATCAAGGGAATTTGTTTAATTTTTTAACGATCTTGACACAACAAAAGTAACTTTTCTCTAGGACCATTGGGCTTGGCACAAGAAAACGAACTATTATCAGGGACCTTGATCATGACCTAGAGAAGGCTATGTCTTCAAAGAGGTTTTCATCATATAGGAGAAAAACACTCTAGAAATTATCAAAGGATCCAATGGAGAGATGATATTCCAATGTGCCCAGTAAATTATGGACTACATCACCTACTAGATCATTAATAGACACATGCATGGAATAATTTTCCACATAATTAATTTGTGGTGGGGGCGATACCACTTGAATATAAGGACCATTTAGGGTTTTTTGTTTATTGGGAGTCAAATTTGGACCAACGAATGAAATCTGGTCAATGATCATGGTTCTTCCTTCATGTGGGAAACACACCAGACGAAAGAGTGAAGAAACGATAGCTCTCATGACATAAACATTGTCACACCCAAGGAGTAAATTAAAATCCAAAGGGTCTTGGATTAGCATCACATTGATATAGACAATATTTCCTCTCAAATTAATAGGTAACTAAGGAAGGACCCATAACAGTTTATTGATTCCTTTATTAAAAGCCAAAAGATTCTGGGTAATGGGCACAAGCTGCAAAAAACCTAAAGCTTGCCAAGTAGTTGATGGAATAATACTAACAGATGTTCCTTCATCTATAAATTTTCTAGGTATGGTAATATTATAAGCCTGTACAATGATCTAGAAGGGCATGTAAGGAGAAAAACAATATCCTACCAGTTGACTCTAATTAAAGGAAGTGGCCATACTACTTGGAGGGGGTGTTGTGGGAATGGGAGAATTTCCCCCTTGTGCAGTGGGAATGGGAGAATTGCTACCCATTTCTATGGGAACATTAGGACTTTCCTCTTGTGTGATGGGAACAAGAGAACTATCTCCTTATGCCATGGTAATGAGACGATTTCGTCCGAGTTAATTGGAACCCGAAGAAATGACAAGAACCTAAATGGTATGAGAATCCCTCTCTATGGGAAAAGTACGATCAATTGAAGATGGGATCGAGTCAACCATTTTCTTAAATAATGGTTGGATGGGAACAGACTCGTGGGATTCAAAATCAAATAAAGTGGGATTGATTGGAGACGAATTTTGATCAATCATGTCATCAAATAGTGGACGATTAGGGGAAAGATTCCAGTAGCCAATTGAAAGTTGCGATTGAGAAATAGTAAGATTTCCCAACATTTTGGATGCTTCATCCATATAAGGGAAAAGGTGAATTGGATGATTCCCTTCATATAAATTACAAGGAAACTTAACTATATACTTATTGTCATGAATCTTATGATCACTAGTCGATGTTTTGTCACTAGCTTGATCTCCAAAAGCCGTCGACAAAGTTTAATGTGAGATTTTGGACCACCCTTCTAATATATTGGTAATACTAGGAAAATATCTAAGAAATTGGTCACCTTTACTTAAGTTTCAAGGGAATTTAGATTTGTGGGGCTAATTGGAAGGTTCCTACATAATAGTTGCATTTGTAGCGATGGTTTCTTGGTTCCCCCCATACTTATTGTTCTTCTTCTTCTTCTTAGCTTCCTCATTACTAGAATAAGGGATTTAACTAGGTGAGGAGGAAGAAAGTGATAAAGAAACAATAGGTGAAGAAGGAAACGGGTTAAATTTAGGATCAAATTGATGTTGATGTTGTTCAGGTGGAGGAGAACTTGGTTGAGGAGAAATTTAGACATTTAGAACCAAGGAGGTAGAAAAAAACCAAGCTGGTAAACCAATGGTAAATCCAGGAAGGGACAACGTTGTCATATAAGAAGCACCAATGTTTCCAAAAGAAGAAAAAATACCAATATTCCCATGGGAGGGGATTCCCTCATTGGTAGACTTAGGAACTGTTTCCATTAGTCTCAAAATAAGATACACTAAGGAGGTGATACACAGTGAATATTGTTAGTGTAAATTCTTAATGCAAGTGTACGAAAAGAACCCACTTTAGTTGTGTGTGAAAACATCCCTAAAAGTTGAAATTGTTGCTTAAATCTGTAGATCTGCAATCGATAGTTAGAAAAAATGCTGCGAAAACCCATATCTATGCAGTAAAAGTAGTTAAACAGTGAAAAGAAATAGTAATTGCTCCATACATCCAATAGACAAGACATGATTTAAAGAATGATTTTCATATATTATTACACCTAGTGAAGGGGACAAATAGATGCTACTAGTCCCCCTCAATGGGATGGGTTCTTGGTTGTCCTCGAGGCTTTAACTTCAGAATTTTCTCTCTCTCAATGGTGTATAAAATCTGAAATGCATTGAACTCTATGGGAGCTCAAGAAAAAAAGAAGAATAGTGACGACAATGAGAATGATCAAAGTGAAGAATGAATGGAAAAACCTCCTATTTATAACAAAATATTGGGTTATCCTCGATAATGGAGAATAATAAAATATTATTAACCAAGATATTAGATCTAACCCTTTGGAATATTTTATTATATTTTGTTGGAGGGAAATTATATTTAAATTGGTTAAATACATTTATTTTTAAATAATAAGAAAATAAATTTTTTATTTATCATTTCAAGAATGCAGTTAAGTAATAATAAACAAATAATTATTTGTTTAATTATTCCTAGGTGATTTAGTCAAATTAAACAATGAATAATAACTAAATAATGATTTAATTAATTATTCCTATATAAAAATAAGAAAAATAATGATTTATCTAATTATTTCTCATAATTGGGTTAAGTATGATTAGGAATATTAGTTAAACAAAGGTTTAATTAATTAATCCTAAGAAAAATCAAATAAATAATGTTTTATTTAATTATTCCTTATGGGGTTTCTTGTTTTAACCAGAAATAACTTAATGAAATGTGGTTTATTAAAGTATTTCATATAGTGAAAGCAATTACATGGTGTACTTCAGTCCATATAATTAGAAATGGTTAGATGACCAATGTTTCGTGATGTATATTCCCCCCCAATGTGTGAGCGTTAGGAGCTAATCGTATGACCGAAGTACGTTGTAAGAACACAATGACTAGACACCGAAGGGGAGTCAGAGAGAGAGAGACATAAACAAAGCAAAGACGGAGTGGACAGTAACTAAGGGGGAAAGACGTACAAAGTGATATAAGTCTCCTTCTATGTTGGAGTACATGCTCTCAATGAGGTGGGGGATGCATACCTTTGCCCGGTGAGATGACAAAGTACAAAGAATACTAATGGGCTCAGCAATATGAAACTGAGCTATAATGTACATGATAAATGGTACATGACATACTGGCATAAATGAGCCAGACAATAATAAAATGAATTCCACATACATAATGTGCCTAGAAAAACATGTGCCAGGAGTGAATACAATAATATCTGAGTACACGAGACATAATTTCCCTTCATCTAATGTGGGAGGGGGGATGGGATAACAACCCAAGAAGCCCTGCTGAACATGAAAGGGCTCTGAAACTGTGAAAGGATCATCTGAATGATACATACACGCAATAGGCGATGCAAGTAGCTAGAAACTAACCCATCAAATATGTGGAGTTGCGTCTAGCATTGTAGCATAATATGAGGTCATCCGGACATGTGGGGGGGCTATCTTAAGGGCCATCCCCCTAATGAGGTTCAAAATATCTCACACACACCCAGGAATTACTAGTACAAACTGTTGGATTACCAGACCATCAAGTATACGAATATCAACATGCGATAATGAGTAGAGGTCAAGCATATGAGAAATAATCAAGCCAAAGGGAAATGATGATTCCATTTACCTAATATAAGGCCACGAACAAGAATGGAAACTGGGACCAAAGTACATCACCCTCTAGACCTTTCTTCTAGAGTGAATGTGATGATGTCGACAGAAGAAGGCCTGCCATAGGTGAGGCAATGAGGACTCCTCAACTAAGGCACGAGGGATAGTAGTAAAGTGAATGATGGAATCGTTGTACTATACCACACCCTCCCCCATTTATTTTAATATATGGGGACCCTTTTAAATTTTCTTTTCTTTAAAGAAATGAATCTTAAATCTAAAAACTTATCACAAAAATAAGAAAAAATGGTGAAATACTAAGTTCAACACCCTTTCCACTTTAGGAATATTGCAACTTGCATATCACAAACCTTTTTTAACAAATGTTAAATATCATGAACCAACCCCGAAATGCGATAGCCGACCCATATTTTATAAAGGTTAAAACATTTACTGTAGAAATATTAGTTATAAGGCTAATATTGAAAGTGCAATATAATTCAAATACTTCCCAGAAAAGGAAGACATAACCACTTTATAATAGATCATAGACCTAAAATTAGTATAAGGAAATATCAATAATCATTTAAACCGGAAAATTCCTTAAAAAACTAAGAAAACGTACAAAAAACATTTAAAAAAGCGCTTATAAGCTACTGCACATCGTGGATCACAAAAATTGAAAGATTTTATAACTATAACGCATCTACAAACGAGAAATGCGAAATGGAAAAATAGAATGTAGCGAATAAGGTTTCCCTACAGAAATTATATGACAATAAAGCTGATGAGATTTATCACAGAAACAAAAAGCTAAGTTAAAGCCCGATATGCGATATTGCGATCTTGCAATCACATTATCGCATAAATGTTTATCAAAACTATTTTACACAATCTAATTTTTGTGATGCGATATGTCTCGATTAGACATAAATTACATGGAAATGATAAGCTTTAAATGAAACATCAAATGAAACTTAAAGGAATTTCATTGTTTTAGTGGCTTGAGAAAATAAATAACTACTTTCACTTATGATGAGTTAAGAAACATATCTTTGAAAATATTTGGTTATAGTTAATTGGTTTTTCAATTCTCTTGGCTCGCTACTATGTGTTTTTTAATCTATTCTCACATCTCTGAATTTCAAGAAGTCTTCCAGCGAAATGTCTCTCAGGAAGATAATGCAGAATAAAAAGAAGCAGAGTACTACTGAATCTAAGACTACATAAATGCTACCCTTGTTCTCAGACACCACATGCAACAAATATTTAGGAGCAATGGCATGGGAAGCTATTTAAAATCTCCTCACAGATGAACAACCCGGAATTATGGAAATAAAAGCAACAGTTGATTCCTCAATTCCATCAACAACTCAAATGAGTGATGCAGCCTGCTCTTTCTTGCCTAGGATAACAGCAAGGCCAAAAATTTTAGCATACATAAATATGGTCAGATGGGTAATCAACAACATCAAAATTGTAGATAGATAGTTCAGAAATTCAAAGATGGAACTCATGCGATCTTTCACAATGGAAGACCCAAGGAAAATGTACCATCTTCGAGAGCATCATAAAACTTATGATTTAGCATTTGTATCTCAATTTTCCAATGAAAATGATGAACCATTCAAAATGATTCAGCTTTGGAGATCTGGGGGTAACAAATTCAAACAAGAAAAAACTGGTATGTACTCAATTGATCCTTTATCAATTCCTCATAACTATGTGGCTGCTATTTTATGTAGGTTATATGGGAAACCTGACAGTACCAAGTTTTCAATACAATGGGTACCCTTAATAGATGAATGTGTTAATTATGTTATAATTAAATGGGCCACCATCCTATTTGACAACCTAGCCATGGCCATCTTAGACTATCGTCACAAAAGAAATTATTCCCAAATAATTCCCCCCACCTCACCCCCCATTATATATGAGTGCATATGTTATGGACACTAAATGTTTCTGTACTAAATTTATAATCATGGGTTGGAAATGGACAAGTCAATACCCAAAACCCATTCATCTCAGTCACAAAGAGTTGTGGCATTCCTATTTTTCATCCCATTTTTACAAACATTATCATGGTGCTATTTTTCCCATGAACCAACTCATTTTTGACAGGAAATCCCCAAGGTTTTCCGAAGAATCTAGTTTAGACCTGCTCCCAATTGGGAAATTTTCACTGAACATATGTTCACATATGTTAGAATTTTTGGCAGTATTGAAAAGCCCCATGTACTTCCTTTGTATGTCCCTAATAAACTTCTAGCAAGGGAAATTGCATATCAGACAACAGGATACGGCCTTGCAAAGAGCCTCAAAGATTCAAAGAAAGATTTATGACTATTTTTCCCAGTAAAATCTAGTGTTTTTACACTAAATTATTTTGGTCATGCTAGAAAGGAGATTCAAAATATAGAAATTATGAAACTAGCCACCATGCCATGTAGATAATATGATCCTGATAAGGTAGCTGAAATTTAGAGCATTTATTCATGAACCTGATAAATTTGAATATTTATTCGAATCTGCTCAGTCCTTTGAGAAAGTTATAAATTGGGCAAAGGTGAAATTGGAGCCAATTGATTTCACAAATTTCAAGAACTCAGAAGCAAAAGACTTGAAAAAATTCCGTTGAATTTGTTAAGCACCCAACACAAGGCTACACCTGGTGTTAGTATTAATACAGATGAGCACAAATCTGAAGCAGGATCAATTCACAATACATATCAATCACAGAAGGAAATAGAAGACACAGCCGAAACTAGTCAGAAATCAACACAACAATAGATGGAAATTGACCCAAATCAAAGTGCTACTTATAGAGAAAAGGTCAATGATATGGAACAACAACGGGACGAATTTAGTCAAATCCCCAAGAATATAAAAGAGATAATGAAAGATTAGGGAACTTCATAATTTCATACACCCAAGCCAACTCAGAGGATATCAAATCCAGAGACAAGAGATTCTCATGAAACAGGCTCACAGGAGGTAGAAATTATCCCTGCATTCCCTACAGTTGAGATCACCTTAAAAATAGAAGAAATTCCTCCTCTAGATGTCTTCTACAGTCCTGAGCGTAAGTATGTAGTAAGAAAACAAAGAAAGAGAAGGAGAGTGACAAATCCTACTGAAACATTACCAGGAAATGAATCAGTGGAAGTAGTCTATAAATACACAACCATTGATCCAACACGAAATATGACAAAGTTGTTGCAATTTGCAGAATCCTACGCCATAGCTACGATTGATAAGGTAGTTTAAGTCCCAGTTTTGTTGAAAGAGAAAAAAGAAAAAATATTGCAGCTGGAGAAATAGTTATAAATGGAGAAAATTAATGTTAATAAACATGTTGAGTTACAATTGTCTGAATTGCAAAAAAAATATGGAAGAAATAAAAATAAAGTATGAAGCAGATGTCACTGCCAAGAATCTACAAATTGGTGAAATGTAGGAATCAATTACCAAATTCCAATATGTACCAAGAAAAGATTTATTTATCAAAGAGGCTTTAAAGCTGAACTCCCAACTTTCTATACATTAAGATCTATTTTCTCAAATTATGTTTACTGTTAGCCCTTATTTAGATAGCAGTGAGCAATTAAAAGATCAGGTAATTGATCAAAGCACTGAATATGAAGATTTAAAAACAAAATTTCAGATCACATCACATGGCAAGAATTAGAAGAAGGAAGAAAGGAAAATCTACCTAAAATTGAGGAGAATATCAAATACATCTTATTTACTGATTGGGATGTACAGATTAAACAGGCAGAGCGAGCAGTGACAAGAGCAGCACAGATAGCCAAGAATATCACAGAGGTAGTAATGCATACACTTCATACCACCAACTTAGTCAAAGAACGTGATTTAGAGACACTGCCAAACATAAAATAATTAAATGAAATTTGGAAAGAGAAAGCTCAAGTTCAAAGGGAATCAATAAATAAAATTTCAAAGACAGATTGGGAGGCCTATTGGAAGTATCTCATCAAACCACACAGTCAAATTATGATGTTGAATTGTTTAACAAATTCAACAGAAAATATGTTGCCACCTCTTGCCGAAGCCATATTTGTAGGAAAAATCAAAACCAGAATTGACACCCCACCTCAAGTAAAGCCTATGGCCGATATTTCTGAACTTCAAGCTCATTTGATGAAAAAAGAAGCTTCCACATAGTATCGAGTCACTATATTTTTTATAGATTTTTAGATTCTAAGTTGTTTATTAAGAGGAAGGTTGTTTGAAACCTCCTTTAGATTTTGAATTATATATTTTAGTCATATTAGATACTATTTAAACTCCTCTCATTCATTTAGAGAGGGTTCTATATGTTTGTCAAAAACATTTTCAAAGGAATGCACTTCTGTATGTTTGTGAATGCCTTGATGAATTAATGGAACAAAGTCTATTTTCTTTTTGTTATTGAAGATGTTTAACTGAAGTTGCACTTTTGTACTCATTGGATTTCTTTGACGTGAAGAGGAGAAGATACTATTGTCGATTTAAATGATTAGAACCTCACATATATGGTATTTATACACGTTATGTTAAGTTTTACTTTTTGAAGTGACAACCATCTTTTAACTGTATAATATATAAAATTTGTTATTATAGATAAATGTTAAATGCACTTTTGATGTTTATCTATGGTTACTTATATCATATGTGATCAAAATTATGAATGGGATATATCTCTCACAATTTTTTTTTCTAACTACTTAGCCAAAATAATCATTTTTACATAATTTTCATCTCTTTCAACTACTGAATAATCTTAATTACCAATTGTTGAAAGATATCCTTCTAGATCGCATTAAATAATGAATAATCTTGGGTATATAGTAGAATATATATTTAGTTACTACATATGAAACCCTCATTATCCTTATTGGGAAACCAGTCCCTTTATCCCCAGTTGAAACCACTACACCAAACAAAAAAAGACTTGCTCTAAGGTCTGAACTGGGTGGTTTTCCCCCATGTTGTTGTAGCGGAAACTCTAGGATTCAACATTTTGGCACTAGAAGGAGGGCTTTAACATTTTTGAATGGAAAAAAGGCTTGATCAATCTAAAATAAAAGCTAAAAGTCACTCTCCCTCTAGATCCCCTCCAACTTCTAGACCATTATCTAGATCTATATCCTTAAGATATGAAATTGAACATTCTTCTCCTATGTCTCCTAGTGAAACTCAGCCAATACTATCTTCATATTATAACCCTAACCCTCCAGAAGTTCAGTATTTTATTGAAAAGTTAGAGAAAGTATCTTTTTCCGCTCAAAAGCCTAAACCTTCTCAAACATATGAAACTAGTGTTTCATCTTCTTTGCAACCAAGATGAATATTAACCCAATCAAAAACTCAGAAGATAGGGATACCTCCTTTTTAATTTCCTATTGATACTTATCGAAGGAAAGCAAAGAATACTGAGTCAGAGTCATCCACCAGCGAGGTCTTTTCCAATAATCCACCTCATTCACCTCCATTACCTCCACTCATCTCAAGAAATTCTATTCCATCCATCAATGTTAGTTCTATTAGTTACACTACTCAAACTAATTCACCTTCAACTAGTTCAAGCACTTAGTCAACCTATTCTTCAACTCAAACTTCACTCATCATTTCCACCCAAGATCCAATGGTAGGCCAACAACCTCCACCAAATGTGAAACCATGGAATAATCCAAGTGTTGTACAAATTCTTGCTCCTCTTCACCCTCTTCCTAAATATCCTGAAATATGGTTATTTAAATTTAATCTAGACGATGGCCTCCCAACCGAGGAACATCTTCATAATTACATGTTAGCCATCAATCTGCAAGAGGTAACTGAAGAAGACTATGTAGTCAGATTATTTCCATATACTCTTACAGGAGCTGCATGATCCTAGTATTTTTCATTACCTGCTCACTCTATAACTAGCTAGAATATGTTTGAAGAACAATTCCTAGCTAAGTTTGGAGATGAACAAACCAATGCATCACTCATCAATGATTTATCTAATCTCAAGGCTAAAACAAGAGATAAAATCAAATATTTCAATTCTAGATTCAATAAATTGCTCAATAAAATCCCTGCTACATCAATTCCTGGTGTTGAAGTTCAAATTGAGTGGTACATCTCTTCTCTTCCCTCTAATATAGCCATTTTTTTTGATAGGGTGAAGTTAGCTACTTTAGCAGAAAACATCAAGGAATATTTTTATGTAGAGAAACATATTATTGCTCTTGAGAAGAAAAGTTCTCAAGAAGACCAAAAATCCAAGAAATTTTCTTTCAAATATTATTCTAAGAAAAATCCATAAAAATATCCTTTTGATGCTGAAGGTCTCCAGAAAGTATTG
The DNA here is from genome assembly GCA_034641835.2 of Pinus albicaulis. Taxonomy (NCBI): domain Eukaryota; kingdom Viridiplantae; phylum Streptophyta; class Pinopsida; order Pinales; family Pinaceae; genus Pinus; species Pinus albicaulis. The sequence continues at coordinate 839,096,770 of CM076576.1, forward strand.
AAAACCATGACAAAAGAAATGGTAGACATCAAAAAGCAAGTTGTTAAAAACTCCAATACTAAGAAACCTTTCAGACCTTTTAAGAAAAATCAGCCTTCTACTTTTTAGCCACCCAACATTATAACTAATGTCGTGTCTAACCTGGAAACAAAAGATGAAGAAACTGAGGAAGAAGAAATTGAAGTTGAAGAAGAATTTGAATTAAATGGTATGTGGGATTTTATCCTATCAAGTGAGGAAGAAGATGAAGCTTTTCCAGTTAGTACAAGAAGAAAGAGTTGTACAGATGCAACACATTCTAATAAAAACTAGAATAAATCTCCTGCTAAATAAAGTATAGTAAGTGAGAAGTCTACATCTAAGGCTTCTTAGACTAATCATCCTTCTTCAGACATTCCATCTACATCAAAGATAATGGTAATATCTGATACCATCGAATATAATATAGTGGAAGATATGAAGAAGGCCAGGGCTAATATCTCAATTCATGAACTTAATAAATTAAGACAACAGTAGAAGATTTTACTTAGAGAATTGAATGATGCTCCTTCTTCATCTTTACTAGCTCCAGTAGTAGTTCAAGCTGATAATCATATGGGTAAACCTCCTTCTCCTTCAACTAAAATAGATGCCACAAATCTCATCATGATAGGTGACAGATCCATTGATCACACTCCATTCCTCTTAACTTATGAGATTTTTAATAATAATGTGCATAATTAATTGATTGATTCAAGGGCTTCTTATAATATTATGCCAAAATCAGTATGTGCTAAATTGAACATAACTCCTTAGAAATATCATGTTCATATAGTACAAATCGATAGGACAATGGTAGAAGTTGTAGGAGATATAAACTCTATTTCAATTAGGTTGTCATCAAACTCAAAAATTTCCCAGATAATTGATATCTTAGTGGTTGATATTCCTGAATTTCACAGCTTAGTATTGAGCAGGGTCTGGTCTGAGAAACTTCATGGATATTTCACAATAGATTGGTCACACATGTGTTTTCCCTACAATGGAAAGCCAAACCAAATTCGAGTAGATAATGATAAATTCATGAGACATACAATTACTGATCTTGATGGGATCAATGAACCAGTAGCATTCAATAAAAATGTTATTGGAAATTACTCAGCAGACTCATTTATTGGAAATTTTAATGCACAAAGGTCACCCTTCTTCGATTATGTGGTTATCTCTCAAACTGAAATTTTTTCCCAAACAGGCACTTCTAAGTGTAAAGATTTTGTAAATAAACCAGAAGTTAATTCTTTATTTTGATGGTTCTAAATCAGAAGATGGTGCAGGAGCTGGTTGTATTTTTATAGGCCCCGAAGGAGAAAAAACCATTCTAGTTTGCATACTAGAATTCGATTGCACAAACAACACAACTGAATAGGAAGCGCTAATTCAAGGCTTGAATAAAGCAATCGAACTTGGCGTTAAATATCTTCTAGTATTTGGAGATTTAGAAATCATTATAAAACAAGGAATACTATCCATTTTAATTCTCGACATCTTAAACATTATCAGTCATTAGTCTAATATTTTACTTCTCATTTCTTAGCTTTTAATATCTCCTCTATTCCCATAATAAAAAATGCTATTGCAAATTTATTGGCCAATGTAGCATCGAAATTAATTCCATCTCAAGAATTTAGTCCCGATAGGTTTTCTATTAAGTTTAGTTTTAGACCATCTATTCCTGATAATATTACTAATTGGACAGTATTTAATCATGATTTTGATATCATAGATTTCCTTACATCTGAAGGATCTTATGATAATAAAATTATAGATCAACATGAATATGATATTCAAATAAAGAAAGAACGGGATGAGAATTCAATGCCAAAGTTAGTTGTCAAACTTGAAAACCTTTATGATTTAAAATATAGGTTCAAGAGAGTTACTAATTCTAAAACTCAAAGTTCAACTTTAAGATTTGGGTTAGTAAATCTTGGAACTGATGATAATCCAAAAAATGTCAACTTAGATCTTGGTCTGTCATCTGAAGAAAGAGTATCATTTGTCAAATTATTAAAAATATGAAAAAGTGTTTTTGCTTGGGATTATACTGATCTCAAAACATATGACACTTTTTTTATTCAACATACTATCTCTATGATTTCAAATGAGAAACATGTGCAACAAAAATTAAGGAAAATTCATCCTAATCTTGAAAGTAAAATTAAATAAAATTTGAATAAACTCCTTAAAGCTAAAATTATCTTTCCTGTGATACATTCAAAATGGGTATCAAATTTAGTACCTATCAGGAAGAAAAATGGTGATATTAGGATTTGCATTGATTTTAGGAATTTAAATAAAGCATGTCGGAAGGACAATTTTCCATTACCAACCATCGAGAAAGCACTGTGAACTGTAGCTGGTTTTGAAATTATGTCTTTTCTAGATGGGTTCTCAAAATATAACCAAGTCCTAGTACACCCAAATGACAGGTTAAAGATCACATTCATAACTAAGTGGGGAACTTATGTCTATCAGAAGATGCCATTCGGGTTAATCAATGTAGGTGCCACATTCCAACGAGCCATGGACACAGATTTTGAAGGACTCATTAACAAATCAGTGGTTATTTATCTAGATGGCATTACAATCTATTCTGGACAAAGAAACAATCATGTAAATGAATTAAAGAAATTCTTTGAACGATGTAAAAAGCATGGAATCTCACTTTAACCCAAAAAATTCATATTTTTCTTTAGATGAAGGAAAAATTTTAGGATTCATTGTGTCCAAAAAAGGTATCTATATTGATCCTGAAAGAATAGAAGAAATTAAAAGAATTCCTTTCCCTCATAATAATAAAACCATGTAGTCATTCCTGGGACAGATAAATTTTGTAAAAATATTTGTCCCTGGCTTTTCGCAGATATTTTTACCTTTACAAACAATGATTAAGAAAAAATCAGCTTTCAGGTGGGGACATAATGAGAGAGAAGCATTCGATTTAATAAAACAATATATTGTCAATGCTCCGTTCTTGAGTACTCATAATTTTCATAATCCTTTCACTTTATATACATTCACATCAAATACATCATATGATTCCATCTTGACAGATCTTAATGAGCAAATAGTTGAAGCACCAAATTCATTTTTTAGTTCCATTTTGCAAGGTGCAAAACTAAACTATTCAGCCATTGAAAAAAATTCATTTGCTGTCTTCAAATATATAAAGAATTTTATACCTTTTCTCCTCAAAACTCGCACCAACATAATAGTTCCATTCTCTACAGTAAAGAAATTGTTGATGCAAAGAGAGGTAGGAGAGAAAATAGCTAATTGGGTAACTGCTTCACAAGAATATGATGTAGAAATTAGACCTTATAAAATTATTAGAGGTCAAGGTTTTTGCCTAATGTTAATAGGAGCATCCCATTTACCATCAAAATCAAATCCAAGTAATGATGCACAAGTGTTTGAGGTAAGCCTCAACGATGCTCAGTCTCAATATGTTGATCTTAAGTTTTATTTGAAAAAATGATATTCTCCCATGTATCTCAGTTATAAAACGAAGCGTGCTTTAAGATTGAAGGCTAAGCAATACAATATGATCAATGATGTATTGCTTATAAGGAATTTTGATTCTGTGTTATTACGATGCTTAGAAAAAACTGAAGCAGAGAAAGGTTTGTAGGAACTGCACGATGGACCAACTGGAGGACATTTTGGAGGGAATACAACAACACAAAAAATTCTTCTTGTATTTTACTATTGGCCAACGCTATTTAAAGACGCTCATGATTATGCGAGGAAATACAAATTCTGCAAAAGTGCATCTGGAAGACAAAGGAAACCAAATTTGTCATTACAACCAGTTAATATCGAACAATCATTCGAGCAGTGGGGATTAGATATAATTGGTGAGATCGTTCCTAACTCTTCCAAACAACATAAAAACATCCTCACAGCTACCGATTATTTTACTAAATGGGTGGAAGAAATTCCACTAAAAGTAGCCAACTCCGAGAATATTAGTGAATTCATTGATTAGTTTATCATAACTAGATTGGGTTTACCAAATTCTTTGATGTTTGACAATGCATCTTATTTCTCAGGAGCTGCTATGATAGAAGTTTCCATTAAAAGAGGTTTTAAACTCAAATATTCCACTAAATATTATCCTCAAGGAAATGATTTAGGAGAATCAACAAATAAAAACCTAATTAGAATCATTAAATGAACTGTTGACCAGAATAAAATAAATTGGCACAAATCATTAACATTTGCTCTTTGGGAAAATCGAATAACTCAGAAAGCCTCGATTGTCACTTCTCCATTTAATATTGTTTATGGGAAATACATTTTCCTTCCTACTAATGTATCTATTCTTTCTCTTGCCCTGGTTCAATTTATTGATGAATCACCCTCTTCTTCTTTGCAATTAAGACAACTCCAAATCCTTAAAGTTGAAGAGGAAAGAGAAAAAGCTAAAGTTACTCATGCACATCATCAACAGTTAGTTAAAGCTTCATTTGATACAACTTCTGTCACTCCAAAAACATTTCAAATTTGTGATCTGGTACTAAAATGGGATAAGGCACGTGAGGAAAAAGGTAAACATATCAAATTCCAAAGATTGTGGCTTGGACCATTTCAAATCATAGAATAAATAGGCCCGTCAACGTTTTTATTGAAAAATCTATGAGGAAAAAGAGATTATTTTCCTGTTAATGGACAAATTTTAAAGAAATATTTTTCTTAGGAGGTAACCCTTTCTATTCCCTATACATTATTGTCTTTTCTTTTCCTAGGAAAACAAAAGTTGAATGGTATTTATTTTTGTCTTTCCAAATAAAGATCTCGGAGAATATTTTTGATTTATCGCTTCTATAAATAAGAATTGTTAAGGAAATAATTGTTAAATTGGAATCTCAAATAGATTTTATTTCGCTGAAAAATTTGATTTCACTAAAGTTATTTATTCTTTGATAAACTCTCACTTTACAAAGTATGGTTACTCTACTATCAGTCGAGAAAAGGATTTTTAACATAGTAAAAAGTCTTTATAGATTTAAGCTATCATAAAATCTAAAATTATCATTTAGAATCCTCAAAAGGGGCAATGATTCACCCCATCTGGAATACGTTTCAATTTTCAGAATGTAATTCAAAAAAATATGCTAAATATTAGAAGATAATAAGTCTCATCATGAGATTTTTTACCATGTTCATAGGAAAATAGTTAAACTAACATTGCCAATATTGCCTACCAAAACATGGTAATGACTTGAGATTGTATCAAAAGACAAGGGATATCCTCAAGAGCCAGCTTGATCAGTTTAGTTATAACAAGTGAATGGTATTGTCAATATTTGGTTACCAAGCGAGGGCAATGGCTTTTAAGTGATAAAAAATATATAGAAAAAAAAAACAAGTTTTCAAAGAGATAAGGTATATAATATTGAACATAATTTGAAAGATTGCAATAGTAGCTAGATGGGATAATGAATCATTGTTGGGTAAAAGGTAACCCTGTCGAGGCTGTAAATGCCTAATGGTATCAAAGGCTCTACCTGTGATAAATGATTATATATATATATATATATATATATATATATATATATATATATATATATATAAAGCTAATCTGAATGCTCCACCTGCTTTATCTTTTTGAACTTAGTAAATACTGATATAGACACTCATATTTTCAGTTTAAAGAGGAAATGTTATGAATTATAATCAAGTGAGATTTTATTACTTAGTGAAATATTATTTGTATTGAAATTCATTCCTGCAACTATTTTTATTTTGAAAGTTTTAGAAATTTCAAAAAATTGATCAGAAATGATTGGTTCTCCCAAGTGAATCACCAATTGTTATACTATACAACACCCCCCACCCCCCCAATATTTTTAATAAATGGGGACGATTTTAATTTTTTTTTTCTTTAAAGAAATGAATCTTAACTCTAAAAACTTATGATAAATATCATAAAAATGGTGAAATACTAAGTTCAACACCCTTTCCACATTAGGAATCTCACAAATCCCATATCACAAACCCTTTTGAATAAATGTTAAATATCATGAACCAACCCCAAAATGCAATAGCCGACCTTTTTTTATAAAGGTTAAAACATCTATCTTAGAAATCTTAGTTATAATTCTAATATTGAAATCAAAATATAATTCAAATACTTCCCAAAAAAGGAAGACATAACCTCTTTATAATATATCCTGGACCCAAAACTAGTATAAAGAAATATCAATAATCATTTAAATATGAAAATGCCTTAAAAAACTAAGAAAACATACAAAATTTTTAAAAGAGCACTTATAAGCTACCGTACATAGTGGATCGGAAAAAGCGAAATATTTTATAACTATAATGCATCTGCAAATGCGAAATGAAAAATGCAAAATGCACAAATAGAATGTAGCGAATAAGGTTCCCCTGCAGAAATTATATTGCAATAAAGCCGTTGAGGTTAACCACCGAAATAAAAAGATAATTTAAAGCCCGACATGTGATATTTCAATCTCACAATCACATTATCACATAAATTTTTAATATAACTATTTCACACAATATAATTTCTGTGATGCGATATCTCTTGATTAGACGTAAAGTACGTGGAAATGATTAAGCCTTAAATGAAACGTCAAATGAAAATTAAAGCTATTTAGTTGTTTTAGTGGCTCGATTAATCAATAACTACTTTCACTTATGATGAGTTAAGAAACACATCTTTGAAAATATTTTGTTATCGTTAATTGATTTTTTAATTCTCTTGCCTTGCTACTCTGTTTTTTTTACTCTATTCTCACATCTCTGAATTTCAGGAATTCTTCCAGCGAAATGCCTCTTAGGAAGATAATGTAGAAGAACAAGAAGTAGAGTACTACTGAATCTGAGACTACAGAAATGATACCTCTATTCTCAGACACCACATGCAACAAAAATTCAGGAGCAACGACATGGGAAGTTATTTACAGTTTCCTTGAAGATGAACAACCCCGAATTATTGAAATGAAATCAACAACTGATTCCTCAATGCCATCGACAACTCAAATGAGTGATGAATTCTGCTCTTTCTTGAATAGGATAGAAGAAAGGCCTAAAATTTTACCATACATACATATGGTAAAATGGGTAATCGACAACGTCAACATTGCAGATATAGAATTGAGAAATTCAGTGATGGAACTCATGGGATCTTTCACAACGGAAGACCTAAGGCAAATGTACCATCTTCCAAAGCATCAAAAAACTTATGATTCAACATTCGTATCTCAATTCACCAAAGAAAATGATGAACCATTCAAAATGATTCAAAGTTGGAGATCGAGGGGTAGCAAATTCAAACAAGGAAAAACTGGTATGTACTCGATTGATCCTTTGTCAACTCATCACAACTATGCGGCCGCTATGTTATGTAGGTTATATGGAAAACCTGACAGTACCAAGTTTTCAATACAATGGGTACCCTTAATGGATGAATGTGTTAATTCCATTATAATGAACTAGGCCACCATCCTATTTGACAACCTAGCCATGGCCATCTTAGACTATCATCACAAAATAAATTCCTCCCAAATAATTTCCCCCCCATTTCATATGAGTGCATATGTTATGGAAGCTATATGTTTTTGTACTAAATTTCCAATCATGGGTTGGAAATGGAAAGTCAAGACCCAAACCCCATTCATCTCAGTCACAAAGAGTTGTGGTATTCATATTTTGAATCCCATTTTTACAAAATTTGTCATGGTGTTATGTTTCCCATGAACCAACTCATTTTTGACAAGAAAGCCCCAAGGTTTTCTGAAGAAGCCGGTTTAGACTCACTACCAATTGGGAGAAAGGTCTAAACTAATAGAAAGAGAAATTTCTTATCAAACAACATGATACGACCTTGCAAAGAGCCTCAAATATTCAAAGAAATTTTATGGCCAGTTTTCCCAGTACAGTGTGGTGCTTTTACACTAAATGATTTTGGTCATGCTATAAGGGAGATTCGTAATTTCGAAATTATGAAACTAGCTATCATGCCATGAAGAAAATATGATCGTAATAAGGTAGCTTACAATTTTATTGTGTCAATTAAAGTTAGAGCATTTATTCATGAACCTGATAATTTTGAAGATTTATTAGAATCTGCTCAGTCCTTTGAGAAAGTTATAAATTGGGCAAAGGTGAAATTGGAGCCAATTAATTTTTTAAAAAAAATCAGAAGCAAAAGGCTTGAACAAATTCCATTGAATTTTTTAACCACCCAACACAAGGATACACCTAGTGTTAGTATTAATACAGATGAGAACAACTCTAAAGCAGGATCAATTCATGATCCAGGTGGCTCCAGAGACACACACAGGACAAAGAGGGCTAATGGAAGCTCAAAAATAAAAGTATTTGTGTTGATCTTGAACTAGGTTCAGGTTGAAGAGATCATTGCCTTGATTACAATGGTCTAAACAGTTCGTAAAACCGAGCTCGTATGCGAAAGTTAGGAGCAGTCGAAGTTCTAGGTTGACTTATGACTAGGAAGCCTTAAGGAAGGTGTAAATTCGACCTTTCCTGCCCACCAAAATATGACAAGATCAGGCCAGATTCAGGGAAAATTTGTGGCCCCATTAAAATGACTCCTACCAACAAAAAATCGAAAATTAAAAATACCCACTGAGTTTTAAAAACCAAAAAAATATTAAAATATTTGGGGTGGCAAGCCACCAACTCTACCACCCCTGGTCAATGTTCCATTGGACTTAAAAAAAATAAAATTTTATTTGAGCTAGAATTCATGACCCCTCCGGACCCCATGCACCCAACCCACAATCTAATGGCAAACATATCATATATATAACATAATAGATGGGCTTACGGTGGGAATCAAACCCACCCAATGGACCTGCCAATAGGTCCACTGGCGCCAACATGAATCATGGAGCTGCCAACACATACCCATGGCCATGCCTCACTATATACGACACCAATATACATATGGGTGGCGGGGGTGTTAGTCCCACTGCCAACCCAACCAACCACTCCTCCTTTAATGCGAAGGTGTTGGTGGAAGTGGTGAGGTGAGCTACCTAATGCGGGCCCATCCCCCCACACTTTCTTAAAAGAAAATGTAACTATGAGTTTAAAAAATAAATTCATGGTTTATCAAAAAATTTCCTACTCTTTATGGAGGGGACGGGGTTTGACCACCTGACCCCTCTCCAACAGACTACCTTTTTTAACCAATTGTGCCCAACGAATTCTTGAATAATCCGCCCTGATTTTTTAATATAAACCCAGTTCTTGACAAGTGCACCCAAGCCATGGAGGAGCAGAGCATGCACACAGATCAAGGCTTATTATTTTTTATTGCAGGACAAGCGGAACCATGAGCAGGCCTAGAAACAAAGAGAAGAATCATGATCCTTGAAATTTTCCCGAGGAGGTAATTTTTCTCCATGTCAGAATATAGTCATTTTACAATAATTTTTCACGGTTTTTCATAGGGAATGCAATGGTGAGGTCAAATTTTCCTTTTGAATCGAAAATTTCCAATCCACCTATGGAGAAGCATCTTTTAGGAATCTAGGGGGAATCTAAAAGATTCCTTTTTGCCCCATATTTTTATTTGTCATAATTTAGAAATTTCACAGTCGATTTTGCACTATTTGACGTCATGAATCTGATGGCATATTCATATTTTCCATATGAGCTTTATAATTTTCGAACACTTTTTGAAGTGAAGTTGTAGGTGTTCACATTCAATGAGTGAGCAGTAGATTTCACACCTTTCAACGCCACGATCGTGATGGTGGTTTCAGATCGAGCAGTAGAGAACCTCATGATTCATTAATCTTCAGTGTGAGGTATATGATGAGTTGATTTCATGTACTTCTTTGTCTCTTTGCTATGAGATGCATTGTGCTATACAAATCCCTATTGATGTTTGATGTGGGATCTTGTTTTGTTCTTGATGTGAGATGTAATTTCTATCATGGATTTGTATTATGTTTGGGACCCCTTTTATGGCATGTTGGTAGGATACTCATTGTCCAATTATGTTGTTTGAGATCCCTTGTTTTCCATGTTGGTGGGATACTCATATTCATTACGTGTGAGTTACTGTCATACTGATAGGAGTCCTTTTTCTGTATGAGAGTTCCTATAGTAGAACAAATCATAGAAGGGTCCAACCACTCTTGCGTGAGGGAATTTTCCTTGTATGATAAATAAAACACTATCCATGTACATCTTCACTCCTTACAACACATAATGCAGCGACCTACACCATCTTGACACCGAGGCCTAGAGATGTAGTCCCTCTTGGAGGAACTTCGTTATCAATGTCTTATGCGCTCATGCTTGCTATGTTCCTCTTCTTTACGTCATGAAGATGTTCATTTATCTCCATTAACACTTTTAATAAATCATAATCCTAACACATCGGCTGAATTAAAAGGTCTTGGTTAAGGGTATCAGCAATTTACCCGGATCCAGTAGTGGTATCAGAGCATATCTTCTTGCTGATTGGACTGCAAGCATGAAATATTGAACATTCACTGAGTTGAGCCATGGAGAATGTCAAGGAAATGTATGAGACAATGCTCAGGGTGTCCGAGAAAGTGGACATGTTGTATGAGGCTTATGAAAAATAAGCAGCAAAGAACGCTGAATTGAAGACATTCCTACAAGAAGAAAAGTAGGACAAAAATCGATTGCAGCTTCAATTGCAAGCTACAACAAGGGCATTGGAAGAATTGAAGCAAAAAAATGAAAGTATTTAATTAGATCATGATGTATTGAAGGCACTCCTATAGGAAGAGAAGGAGGAGAAGAAACAATTTCAGCTTCAACTACAAGCCGCGATAGAGACCTTGGAGGAGGTGAAGCACAACAAAGGATTATAGAATCCTTCTTCACCTATGTCAAAATTCACAGCTGAGGTAAATAGTGTTGATTTATCTTCAGTTTCTTCACATGATATCATTTTGATTGGAAGTGTGGAGTTACCCATCACAAGAACCAACATGAGACTCCTCACTATGATGGGGTACAAAAGAGGAGGACTTGGTGTTTATGGCCAAGGCATAACCTAACAATTGGAGGTTGTGCAAAGACCTCACTATGCAGGTTTGGGGCCACTGAAGAAGGATGTTTGAATGACATCAAAGGCAAACAGATGTTGATTAACTCACCAAGGAAGACGAATGATGGAAAAAATTCACCATCATTCCATGGTAGTGCATGCTGTAGTGAAAAAGATGAGGCAAGCTCTTATCACCATGATCGTACCAGAGATCACCAGAGAAGGTATAATAAGTCTCATTATTCCAAAGTGCATTTTGATTATAAGAATGTTGATAAGCATCATCATAAATCATGGCATCTAAAAAAGTGTCATTTTTTTAGTTTACATAACCATGTGTTTTCTAAGTGTTGGAAAAGAATGGCAGCACAAGGGAGGATGAGGCATGGAAATCCTTCTCCACAACAAGGAAAGAAATTGGTTAAGTAGGTTTGGAGGAGAAAAACCTTTTGCACTCATTGGGATCGAAGTGGCCATCAAAGAGCCACGTGCTAGAGACTCCATCTAGAGCAACACCTTAAGGAAAAAGCATCATTACATGAATTGTTTGAAACTATTCGACAAGAAAATGTGCCACAGGGAGATGACCCATTCACTTTGATAAGTGAGAGATGGTTTTTCTAGATTTTTTTTCCAGATATGTTAGCTTGTCATGGCCATGTTTGTAAATCATATGTTTCATGTTTTACTGTAAAAGTGATGATGTGTTTTTCCATCACTTATTCAAGCAAGAATGATATTTTGGCCTTGTTATAGAAACCATGTGATGCATTTCTTTCATGTAAAAGGGATGATGTGTTTTCCATCACTTCGAAATGTGAAAATGATGTCTTGTATTGTAATGATATCTGGGGTGTGATTTCCACTTGATGTAAGCTTAACCACAGAGTAAATGTTATAAACTCATGGCAAGTATGGAAATATTTTGGGTCATAGTTGGTCAATTTGTGCATGTAATTTGTAGGAGATTGTACTACATGTTTCCAAAAGGTGCAGGTGTTAGTTAATCACTTATGGCTCCTAAGTACACAGGTGAAGGAGAAGGAATGGTGAATTTTCAGGACACTCATGGTGTATAAATAGTACACAAAAGTTAAAGATTCTTTTTTATTCGTTTGGAGGACCAAAAGATCCTCAGTGGGGAGGATTGATCTAGGTGGCTCTAGAGACACACATAGGACAAAGAGAGCTAATGGAAGCTCAAAAATTGAAGTGTTTGGATTTCTATCAAACCAAGTTCAGGTTGAAGAGCTCATCGCCCTAATCGCAATGGTGCAAATGATTCGTCAAACTAAGCCCATATGAAAAAGTTAGGAGCAATCAATGTTATGGGTTGACTTGGTGACTAGGCAGCCTTAAGGAAGGCACAAATTCGACCTTTCTAGGCCACCGGATTCTGACAAGCTTAGGCAAAATTTTGGAAAAAAATTTGGCCTTGTTAAAATGACTCCTATGGCCAAAAACCAAAAAAATATTAAACTTTTTGGAGTGGCAGGCCACCAACCCTGCCACCCCCGGTCAATGTTCCATTGGAATTAACAAAAATAAAATTTTATTTAGGTTGGCGGTCGTGACCCTGCCAGACCACATGCACGCAAACCATAATCTAATGACACACATATCATATATATATTATAACATATGGGTTGATGGTGGGAATCAAACCCACCCGTCGGTCGGTGTCGATCCACCGGCACCAACGTGAACCATGGAGCTGCCAACACATACCTGCGACCATACCCCACTAAATATGGCACCAATATACATATGGGTGGTGGGGGTATTACTCCCACTTTCAACCAAAGCAACCACTCGTCCTTTAATACAAAGGTGCCGGCAGAAGTGGCGGGGCAGACCAGCCGATGCGGGTCCAACCCCCCACACTTGCTTAAAAAAAACGTAATTGCGGGTTTAAAAAATAAATGCATGATTTATCAAAACAAATTCTAACTTTTTATGGAGGGGCAGGGTTTCACCACCCAAACCCCCTCCAACAAACTACCTTTTTTAACTAATTGCACCCAACGGATTTGTTGAATAATCCGCATGTTTTTTTTAAATATAAACCCACTTCTTCACAAGTACGTCAACGCCATGGAGGAGTGGAGTGTGCACGTAGATAGAGGCTTATTATTTTTTATTGCAGGATAGGAGGAACCATGAGCAGGCCCAGAAACATGGGGTAGAACCATGATCCTTGAAATTTTTCGAGGGAGGTAATTTTTCTCCATGTTGGAATATAGTCAAGTTTACATTCATTTTTCACGATTTTTTGTAGGGAACACAATGGCGAGGTACGATTTTCCTTTTGATTTTCATATTTCCAGTCCACCTATGGAGCAACATCTTTAAGGAATCCAGGGGGAATCTAAAAGATTCAATTTTGCCCCATATTTTTACTTTGTCAGAATTCAAAAATTTGAAAGTTGATTTTGCACTATTCGACATCATGAATCTGATGGAATATTTAGATTTTCCATCTGATATTTATATTTTTCAACCACTTTTTGAAGTGATGTTGCAGGTGTCATCATTCAATGAGTGAGTAGTCAATTTCATACCATTCAACACCACAATCATGATGGTGATTTCAAATCGAGTAGCAGAGAATGTCATGATCCAGACATCTTCAGTGTGAGGTATACGATGAGTTGTTTTCATGTACTTCTTTGTCTCTTTGTTATGAGATGAATTGTGCTGTACAGATCCCTATTGATGTTTGATGTGGGACCTTGTTTTGTTCTTGATGTGAGATGTAATTTCTATCATGGATTTGTATTACGTTTGAGATCCCCTCGATGCCATGTTGGCAGGATACTCATTGTCACATGTATGCTGTTCGAGATCCCTTGTTTTCCATGTTGGTAAGATACTCATAGTAATTATGTGTGAGTTATTGTCATACTGATAGGAGTAATTTTTGTGTATGAGAGTTCCTATAGTGGAACATCTCGTAGAGAGGTCCAGCCACTCCTGCATCAGGGAATTTTCCTTGTATGATAAAGAAAACACTATCCATGTACATCTTCACTCCTTACAGCACTTAATGCAATGACCTACACCATCTTGACACTAAGGCCCGAAGATGTAGTCCCTCCTAGACGAACTTTGTTATCAATGTCTTATGTGCTCATGCCTGTTATGTTCCTCTTATTTACATCATCCAGATGTTCATTTATGTTCATTAATGCTTTTAATAAATCATAATGCTATCACATCAACCGAAGTAAAATTTTTTGGTTAATGGTATCAGGAATTTACCAGGATCAATTCACAATACAGATCAATCACAGAAGGAAACAAAATCCACAACTAAAACTAGTAAGAAATAAACATAAAAACAGATGGAAATTGACACAAATCAAAGTGCTACTGATAGAAAAAAGGGAAATGATATGGAAAAACAATGGGATGAATTTAATCAAAGCCTCAAAAATAGAAAATAGATAACGAAAGATCAAGGAACTTCATAATTTCATACACCAAAGCGAACTCAGATGATATCAAATATAGAGATAGGAGATTCTCATGAAACATTCTCACAAGAGGTAGAAATTATCGTTGCATTCCCTATAGCTGAGATCACCTTAAAAATATAAGAAATTCCTCCTCTAGTTGTCTTCTAGAGTCCTGAGCATAAGTCTGTAGTAGGAAAACAAAGAAGGAGAAGGAGAGTGACAACTCCTACTGAAATATTACCAGGAAATGAATTAGTGGAAGTAGTCTGGAAAGACACAATGATTGATCCAATAGGAAATCTAACAAAGTTGTCACAATTTGCAGGAGCCTACGCCACAACTAGGATTTATAAGGCAGCCGGAGTCTTAGTTTTGTTGAAAGATAAAGAAGAAAGAATATTGCAGCTGGATCAACAGTTAAATATGTAGAAACTTAATGTTAATAAACAAGCTGAGTTACAACTGTCTCAATCGCAAAGAAATATGGAAGCAATAAAAATAAAGTATGAAGCAGATGTCACTGCCAAGAATGTACAAATTGGTGAAATGCACGAATCAATTACCAAATTCAAAGATGTATCGAGCAAAGATGAATTTATCAAAGAGGCTTTAGATTTGAACTCCCAACTATTTTTACAAAAAGATCTATTCTGTCAAAGGATGTTTAGTATTAGCCCTTATTTAGATACTAGTGAGTAATTTACAAATTAGAAAATTGACCAAAGGACTAAATATGAAGATTTAAACACTAAAATTTCAGATCACATCACATGGTAAGAATCAGAAGAAGGAAGAAAGGAAAATATTCTTGAAATTGAGGAGACTCTCAAAGACATCCTGTTTACTGATAGGGATGTACATATTAAACATGCAGAGCGGGCAGTGAGAAGAGCAGGAGGGACAACCAGTAATATCACAGAGGCAGCAATGCATACACTTCATACCACCAACTTATTCAAAGAAGGTGATTCAAAGACAATGCCAGGCTTGAAAAAATTAAATTAAATTTGGAAAGAGAAAGCTCAAGTTTAAAGGGAATCGATAAAGAAGATTTCAAAGATGGATTGGGAGGTGTATTGGAAGTATCTCATCAAACCACACAATCAAATTATAACGTTGAATTTTTTAACAAATTCAACAGAAAAGATGTTTCCACATCTTGCCTAAGCCATATTTCTAGGAAAAATCAGAACCAGAATCGGCACCCCACCTCAAGTAAATCCTATGGCCAATATTTGTGAACTTCAAGCTCAACTGGAAAACAAAGAAGCTTCCACATAGTATTGAGTCATTAGATTTTTTATATATATTTAGATTTTAATTTTCTTATTAAGAGGAATGTTGTTTGAAACCTCCTCTAGATTTTGCATAATCTATTTTATTCATATTAGATACTATTTAAACTCCTCTCAAGCATTTAGAGAGGGGTCCATAAATTTGTCAAAAATTTTTGCAAAGGAATGCACTTCTGTATGTTTGTGAATGCGTTGATGAATTAATGGAAAAGAGCCTATTTTATTTTAATATTGAAGCTATTTAACCAAAGTTTCACTTTTGTACTCATTGAATTTCTTTGACGTGAAGAGGAGCAGATACTACTGTCGATTTAAATGAGTAGAACCT
This sequence comes from Pinus albicaulis, assembly GCA_034641835.2. Lineage (NCBI taxonomy): Eukaryota > Viridiplantae > Streptophyta > Pinopsida > Pinales > Pinaceae > Pinus > Pinus albicaulis. Next base: position 839,112,919 of record CM076576.1, read on the forward strand.
CACATATATGGTATTTCTACATGTTATTTTAAGTTTTACTTCTTGAATTGACATCCATATTTTATCTATATTATACTATCAATTTAAATGAGTATAACCCCACATATATGTTATTTATACACATTATCTTAAGTTTTACTTCTTGAATTAACATCCATCTTTTATCTGTATTATATATGAAAGTTGTTATTATAGGTGAATGTTAAATGCACTTTTGTACTAATGTTTATCTATGGTTACTTATCTCATTTGTGATCAAAATTATGAATGTGATGTATATCTTACAATTGCTTTGATTAAATACTTAGTCAAAATAATCATTTTTACATAATTTTCATCTCTTTCAACTATTGAATAATATTAATTACCAATTGTTGAAAGATATCCTTCTAGATCACATTAAAGAATGAATACTCATGGGTATATAGTAGAATAGATATTTAGTTACTTCATATGATAGGTTAAATAATTATTCCAATTGCATGTTATAAACAAACACACCCTCATTATCATTATTGGGAAACTGTTCCCTTTATCCCCAGTGGGAGCCACTACACCAAACAGAAAAGGACTTTCTCTAAGGTCTGGACCGGGTGGTTTTACTCTATGTTATTGCAGCGAAAATCTAAGGCTTCAATAGGACTGACACCAGGAACGATGATGGAATAAGCGAATACTGAGTAGCAAACATACGACTTCCATTGTCAGAGCATAAAAAACATGGTTGACCTCGCAACGACTAACCCGACTCTAGTGGAGATATGGGACAGAATGACTAGAGGCAAAAATGGGTGAAACGAGAGGAATGCAAGGTGATGATGGATGGAATTAGGGGAATTTTGAGGTATAAAATGGGCCTTCTAAGTAAATTATAAAATAATAGTGGAAATAATAAAATAAAATTTGATTACATCATCAAATTTTAGAGGGAAAAAAGAAAAAACTACTTTTTCAACTCATATTTTGAGCTTATCTCCCTAAGGTTTTACTCAAATTTCGATCGGGAATACTCGTTAGATGTGAAATTTAATTCCTCATCCAAGGAGTACCCATGTTGCATACTTTTGATGGAATTTTATTCAAGAAAAATGAGAAATACATGAAAAAAATGATGTATTTCTCCTTTTTCATGTAGCAAGGTCCATCAAAAGTACGTATAAATGGGTACTCCTTAGATGTGGAATTAAATTTTGCATCCAAGGGGTAATCCCAATCAAAATTTGAGTAAACCATTAGGGATATAAGTTGAAAATACGGGTTGAAAAAATAAATTTTATTATTTTATTATTTTATAATCTGTTTACTTTTTTACTCCAAAAATGGTGAATCACCCCCATGGTTGACATCATCATTTTGAATCCTATTGGTTCTTATAAAGTTTATTTTGGTTGTAAATTTTTCTTAGGAGGCCCATTTTAGACCTCAAAATTTCCCCTAATAAACATGCTATGAAAGACAAAGGGCAGGGTTGGAATCATGAATCTGTTGTGGCATAACTCGGATGCTGATAAGCGGCTCAACTGGGCAGCCTATGATGAGCCGGTGGGGGCCCGCAAAAACATGATTAAAATATGATTTATTGATGAATAAGAAAAAATCGAAACTTGAGGAGACAACTATAGAGGCAAATGGGTGCCCCAGTACAATGCATGAAAAAAATTGATTTTTTGAAAGCGGCCCAAAGTGACCCTTCGGAAAAAAAGTTACGGTGAAATCTCAAAACACCAAAAAGAAAAGAAAAACCATTATAGTGACCAGTGAGAGATTTTCAATGGTGCTTATGGTTCATCAAATCAAGCTACAGTTTGGTCACAATTGGCGATGGAAATTTTTGGGGTTTTCCATTAAAAAGGCGATTTCCCTCCAATTTAATTTATCTTCTAAGTGAGTTGTGCTGAATTTGGAGAGGAGGAGCGGGCTCTAATTCTTTCGCCAATTGTAGCGGACAAACCAACCATTGGAATAAGGATCCTTCAGTTTCAATTAGGTGGCTTAACCTTACTCTACATTTTCATCCATTTAGTTTTTTAGATTAGGTGCCTGGGGCTCAGTAAGAGACCCTTGTCTCTACTCACAGATAACTCATACTATTTTAGCCCTGAAGTGAAATTTGGCTCATAGTATTGAAAGAGAAAAATTGCAATATCATAGTTCCAGGGTTGGAAAAGTGCGAATTGGAGCTGAAGGTGGGGTTTGGTCAACTTGTTGGCTGAGGAGAGGGACTTGAGTGTTTATGATGCATTTTTATTTCTCTAAAATGAAAAACATGCTGGTGTTGTGCAGGTATGGAAAAATTAAGGATCAAATGGTGTGAGAGAGATTTTGATGCTCTTCAGGCCGAGATCCAGGGGGATTAGGTGGTACAATAAGTGTTCGCAAGATATGGGATACTCAAGTTAATTGAGAACCCACTAATGAGGGTAGGTGAGACCCTACTATCGAGGATAATGAGCTATTGGGATCTATACCAGGATACATTTATGGTGTAGGATCACAGGATCAAGCTTACTATCCAAGAAATTTATTTTTTGACTGGACTCCCGCCACTAGGGGTGGTGGGAAACATACATCTAGTATTACCTCATGGGAGGAACATTACAGAGTTCATGGAGCACCATTGTAGACTACACGCTCGTGATAAGGGTACAACCATTGTAACCAGTGATTTAGAGTGGCTAGAGACACGAGCTGTTGTCATGTGAATACTACAGATCCTTGGAAACTAGGTGTTCCATAACATCACTAGAGGGAAGATGATGTTGGTAGAGATTATTTTGAGTGGGACCTACTATGGGTGGGCCCAAATTATGTTTTCATTGGTGAACCGACAGTTGTTTCTATGCAAGAGGAAATTGAACTACGATTCTGCATTCAGTACGGTATTGTGCTCATTCTTCTTTGAGAAGATCCCCATGATTAGACCACATGTGAAAATCCGATATGGGGGCCCATAGGAGCTCAGGATGTGCCACTAGGGACAGCTACTGTGCAAAGGAGGAGGGGGAGTTGGATGGGTGTTACGACTCGAGTTTTTCACACACTGGGATCATATGCCGCTCTATATATAAAACTATCCATACAACGATATGAAATTTTAGGGAGATCTTGACTTACCACTTCCACCTGGTCAAGCATGGGGACCAGATGGTAAGTGAAAATTTGCTATATGTTTTTAGCGCATTTTAAAGTTTTGAGAATATGTATGTGGCACTGATTATTTACTTGTGGTTTGCATATATAGAAATGGTGAAGCCGACAGGGTACATGGGATGATCTGCAACACCAAGGGTTATAGCATCTAGTGGAGCTAGAGCAAACTAGAGCTTGGATTGTAAGTCTCTGCTAGAGGATGTCTGTCACGGGTGTGATCTGTTGCTGTCTGGTGTATCATAGTGTGGGTGGCATGGTATTGAGGACTAGTAAATCAAGGGATGCATAGGGATACCCTAAGAGTGGTGAAAGGTCATGCGGCGCATGGCGTTGCTCGGGCAGGGAATTCGGGATCTACGAGATGGTGGAGGCGAGGCGTTGCCTTAGGATCCTCCAGATAGTGATTAGAGATAGGGGCATGTGGTGCCCCCATTTTTGAACTTCAAGCTCAAGTGGAAAACAAAGAAGCTTCCACATAGTATTGAGTCATTAGATTTTTTATATATATTTAGATTTTAATTTTCTTATTAAGAGGAATGTTGTTTGAAACCTCCTCTAGATTTTGCATAATCTATTTTATTCATATTAGATACTATTTAAACTCCTCTCAAGCATTTAGAGAGGGGTCCATAAATTTTTCAAAAATTTTTGCAAAGGAATGTACTTCTGTATGTTTGTGAATGCGTTGATGAATTAATGGAAAAGAGCCTATTTTATTTTAATATTGAAGCTATTTAACCAAAGTTTCACTTTTGTACTCATTGAATTTCTTTGACGTGAAGAGGAGCAGATACTACTGTCGATTTAAATGAGTAGAACCTCACATATATGGTATTTCTACATGTTATTTTAAGTTTTACTTCTTGAATTGACATCCATATTTTATCTATATTATACTATCAATTTAAATGAGTATAACCCCACATATATGTTATTTATACACATTATCTTAAGTTTTACTTCTTGAATTAACATCCATCTTTTATCTGTATTATATATGAAAGTTGTTATTATAGGTGAATGTTAAATGCACTTTTGTACTAATGTTTATCTATGGTTACTTATCTCATTTGTGATCAAAATTATGAATGTGATGTATATCTTACAATTGCTTTGATTAAATACTTAGTCAAAATAATCATTTTTACATAATTTTCATCTCTTTCAACTATTGAATAATATTAATTACCAATTGTTGAAAGATATCCTTCTAGATCACATTAAAGAATGAATACTCCTGGGTATATAGTAGAATAGATATTTAGTCACTACATATGATAGATTAAATCATTTTTTTCCATTTGCATGTTATAAACAAAAACACCCTTATTATCCTTATTGGAAAACTGGTCCCTTTATATCCAGTCAGAGCCACTACACCAAACGTAAAAGGACTTTCTCTAAGGTGCAGATAGGGTGGTTTTACTCTGTGTTGATAGAGCGAAAATCTAAGGCTTCAACAGGACTGACACCAGGAACGATGATGGAATAAGCGGATACTGAGTAGCAAACATACGACTTCCATTGTCAGAGCATAAAAAACATGGTTGACCTCGCAACGACTAACCCGACTCTAGTGGAGATATGGGACAGAATGACTAGAGGCAAAAATGGGTGAAACGAGAGGAATGCAAGGTGATGATGGATGGAATTAGGGGAATTTTGAGGTATAAAATGGGCCTTCTAAGTAAATTATAAAATAATAGTGGAAATAATAAAATAAAATTTGATTACATCATCAAATTTTAGAGGGAAAAAAGAAAAAACTACTTTTTCAACTCATATTTTGAGCTTATCTCCCTAAGGTTTTACTCAAATTTCGATCGGGAATACTCGTTAGATGTGAAATTTAATTCCTCATCCAAGGAGTACCCATGTTGCATACTTTTGATGGAATTTTATTCAAGAAAAATGAGAAATACATGAAAAAAATGATGTATTTCTCCTTTTTCATGTAGCAAGGTCCATCAAAAGTACGTATAAATGGGTACTCCTTAGATGTGGAATTAAATTTTGCATCCAAGGGGTAATCCCAATCAAAATTTGAGTAAACCATTAGGGATATAAGTTGAAAATACGGGTTGAAAAAATAAATTTTATTATTTTATTATTTTATAATCTGTTTACTTTTTTACTCCAAAAATGGTGAATCACCCCCATGGTTGACATCATCATTTTGAATCCTATTAGTTCTTATAAAGTTTATTTTGGTTGTAAATTTTTCTTAGGAGGCCCATTTTAGACCTCAAAATTTCCCTAATGAATAATGTAACAAGAGACAAAGGGACGGGAGATGGAATCCATGAATGCGATGATGACTTAACTCGGATGCTTTGATCAAGGGCGACTCAATGATGCAGCCACACAGAATAGGCCCAGTGGGGGCCATAAAAACATGAGTAAAATATGGTTATTGATGAATAAAATCGAAACTTGAGGAGACAACTATAGAGGCAAATGGGTGCCCCAAGTACAAGCAATGCATATGAAAAAAATTGATTTTAAGAGGCAGCGAAGTGACCCTTCGGGGAAAAATGTCTTCCTGGTGAAATCTCAAAACACCAAAAACAAAAGAAAAACCATTATAGTGACCAGTGAGAGATTTTCAATGGTGCTTATGGTTCATCAAATCAAGCTACAGTTTGGTCACAATTGGCGATGGAAATTTTTGGGGTTTTCCATTAAAAAGGCGATTTCCCTCCAATTTAATTTATCTTCTAAGTGAGTTGTGCTGAATTTGGAGAGGAGGAGCGGGCTCTAATTCTTTCGCCAATTGTAGCGGACAAACCAACCATTGGAATAAGGATCCTTCAGTTTCAATTAGGTGGCTTAACCTTACTCTACATTTTCATCCATTTAGTTTTTTAGATTAGGTGCCTGGGGCTCAGTAAGAGACCCTTGTCTCTACTCACAGATAACTCATACTATTTTAGCCCTGAAGTGAAATTTGGCTCATAGTATTGAAAGAGAAAAATTGCAATATCATAGTTCCAGGGTTGGAAAAGTGCGAATTGGAGCTGAAGGTGGGGTTTGGTCAACTTGTTGGCTGAGGAGAGGGACTTGAGTGTTTATGATGCATTTTTATTTCTCTAAAATGAAAAACTGGGCTTGTTGTGCGGGTATGGAAAAATTAGGATCAAATGGTGTGAGAGAGATTTTTGATGCTCTTGGTAGAGATCAGGGGGATTAGGTGGTCTGATAAGTGTTACTTAGATATGGGATACTCATGTTAATTGAGAACCCACTAATGAGGGAGTAGGTGAGACCCTACTATCGAGGATAATGAGCTATTGGGATCTATACCGGGATAAATTTATGGTGTAGGATCACAGGATCAAGCTTACTATCCAAGAAATTTATTTTTTGACTGGACTCCCGCCACTAGGGGTGGTGGGAAACATACATCTAGTATTACCTCATGGGAGGAACATTACAGAGTTCATGGAGCACCATTGTAGACTACACGCTCGTGATAAGGGTACAACCATTGTAACCAGTGATTTAGAGTGGCTAGAGACACGAGCTGTTGTCATGTGAATACTACAGATCCTTGGAAACTAGGTGTTCCATAACATCACTAGAGGGAAGATGATGTTGGTAAAGATTATTTTGAGTGGGACCTACTATGGGTGGGCCCAAATTATGTTTTCATTGGTGAACCGACAGTTGTTTCTATGCAAGAGGAAATTGAACTACGATTCTGCATTCAGTACGGTATTGTGCTCATTCTTCTTTGAGAAGATCCCCACGATTAGACCACATGTGAAAATCCGATATGGGGGCCCATAGGAGCTCAGGATGTGCCACTAGGGGCAGCTACTGTGCAAAGGAGGAGGGGGAGTTGGATGGGTGTTACGACTCGAGTTTTTCACACACTGGGATCATATGCCGCTCTATATATAAAACTATCCATACAACGATATGAAATTTTAGGGAGATCTTGACTTACCACTTCCACCTGGTCAAACATGGGGACCAGATGGTAAGTGAAAATTTGCTATATGTTTTTAGCGCATTTTAAAGTTTTGAGAATATGTATGTGGCACTGATTATTTACTTGTGGTTTGCATATATAGAAATGGTGAAGCCGACAGGGTACATGGGATGATCTGCAACACCAAGGGTTATAGCATCTAGTGGAGCTAGAGCAAACTAGAGCTTGGATTGTAAGTCTCTGCTAGAGGATGTCTGTCACGGGTGTGATTTGTTGCTGTCTGGTGTATCATAGTGTGGGTGGCATGGTATTGAGAACTAGTAAATCAAGGGATGCATAGGGATACCCTAAGAGTGGTGAAAGGTCATGCGGCGCATGGCGTTGCTCGGGCAGGGAATTCGGGATCTACGAGATGGTGGAGGCGAGGCGTTGCCTTAGGATTCTCCAGATAGTGATTAGAGATAGGGGCATGTGGTGCCCCCATTTTTGGTTTTTGTAACATGATATGGGCATGTCATATGTATTTAGAGTAGTGGACTCCAAACATTTATGATTTTGTTTATACATAACATGGATATGCATATTTTTATATATGACGAGTATATGGTTCACCATTTGTTTTATTATTGTCTTGTGTTAAATGAATGTGATAAGGCCAATATAGAATATTGTTTACAATGCTATTCACATAGTTATTCTAGACTCTATGTACATGAATGAATGTAATGGATTCAAATTGATGCACTAAAATATTCAGTCGTAAATATTTTCTAAAAAGGACATGGTTATTCACACGATAAACGCCATTCAATTGCACAACAGGTAGCAAATAATATAAAAAAACATGAAGATGAAGGATGCGATGAGTGGGGGGATCTTCTAACAAACTTATCATTACATCATATTCGACCTAGTTATTGGTGGTAGATCCAATGCATACATTGTTGGAGAGGCCTAACGAATGCAAAGGGGTAAAACTGGCCCAGGTTTCCAAGGCTATATTCCGATAGAAGCGGCTTGCACCATCAACATGGCCGATATATGGTGTGGGTGATGGATCCATATGAAAGGCACCACAACATAACAAACTTGATGATGGGGGACAATGCAATCTACCTAAATGCATGATAGAAATAAATACAAGCATGTCAATGGGAGATTCTATGGGTAAATTTTTTTATGGTAGTGAGCATTGCGAGGATTAGGAAGGAGTTGGACTTTGAAATACTCTATAAGGTATGCCCCCTTCCCTAAGTCCTTACTAATGATGTAAGGTCATAGCCATAATGAGTCAAACTTCCCATGACCAGGGACATCATGAGCCTGGTTATACACTAGAACAAGATCACCTTCGTGGTAGGTAAGAGGGCTGAATTGTCATTCACATTGAGCCTTAGTGTGCTTCTTAGTCGCTTCAATGGTTTACAAGGCAACGAAACGGTCTTTGGAAACAAACTCAAGCATGGTAAGTCTTTGTTTTAAATTTTGGGTGTCAGGGAGAAGTTCGACGGCTAGGTGAAGGGAGGGGATTTCACACTTGATCAGTAAGACTACCTCCTCGCAAAAAACAAGTTGGAAATGAGTAAACACAGTCACATTTTTAACAAAAATTCTACAGGCCCACAAAGCAGGGAAGAGAATAATTTGACAGTTGGTTTTGTGCTTGTTCACCATCTGTTGAAGCATAGTTTTGAGGATTTTATTGACCGCTTAAGATTTTCCATTACCTTGGGGATAATAGCACGATGCCTATTTGTGCTCAAAGCCCAACAACGAGGATAACTCACACCAAATCACATCTTCAAAAAAATTTCCATGGTTAGAAATCAATTGTTTTAGATCCTCGAGTTGAGCGATAACATGGTTGAAAAATATTAGGGTTGCAGTAGCTGAAATATTATTGAATGTTGGCATAGCCTAAGCCCATTTTGTAAAATAGTCTAAAACCACGTTAATATATTTGTGGTTATTAGTATATGAGGGTTGACACTCCATAAAATAAATGGACTATTTGCAAAAAGGATCGGTTGCGATGACAGGATGGAGGGAAGCAGATGGAGCTCTTGGGTTTGGGGAAAATAACTAACAATTGGAGCAGTGTTTAACTGCCTCAATGCACTCACCAAAGAGAGAAGGCCAAAAATATGTGAATTACTTTCTAGGTAGTGGCCATACTGGACAGGTGACCACCACAAGTGCCACTGTGGCAGGCATCAAGGAATTTCTCCCCTGTAGTGTGTGTGAGACAACGATGAAGAACATAATCTACACCACAACGATAAATATCATCATTAATGAGAAGGTAGTGAGCGGCCTTCCATTGGATATGCCTTCGATCATCATGATTGAGGTGGGGAGCTAATTTTTGAGTTTACAGATAGGTAGGAAAGTCGTCATACCAAGGATCATCGGAAGAAATGGAAAACAAGTGATCATCAGGTAAATAGACATTAACCGGTGGATCTTGTGTACCAGTAAGAAATTCAAAAATTAGTTTAGCGAGGGCTAAAAATTTCTTACTCTTTGGTGTAAAAAATTCAAGATCTAAATCTTGGAGAATAACAACCCAACGGGCTTATTTCCGATTAATGATACATCGACTTAATAGGAATGAATAGGATTGGAATTAGTCACGACCTTGGTGGAACACGTAAGGATATAATGACGAAGTTTATGGACCGAGAACACAACGGACACTACCAAATTATCTTCATGCGAATAGGACACAGTGGGCCCTACAAAGTTATTACTGACATAATAGATAACATGCTCATTTTTTGTGGCATCTTCCTCAAAGAGGACCCTAGCGACCAAATGGGTGGAAGCTGAGATATATAGGATGAATTCCTTATCAAATTTAGGAAAAATAATCAAGGGAGGGGAAGTGAGAGCATGATTCAGGGCATCGAAAGACTCTTAAGCGTAGTTATTCCAAAATAAATAAATGTTAAATCAAAGAAGTATTAGGAACCCATGTGTGGTGGTGGCATAGTCAGGGATAAAGCGACAAAGAAAGTTAGCTTTGCCTTGGAGGATTTCTAATTGGTGCAAGGTACGAGGAATGGGAAGCTTAAGGATGGCTTGAAATTTGAGGGGATCAAGCTTAATACCATATTTGGACACAATGAATCCCAAAAGACAATCGGCAAGAACAAAAAATACACACTTCAACAGGTTGAGGTAGATATTATACTTGTGACATCGGTGGAAAATGGTACACAAATCATGAATGTGTTGCGCCCAAAGCCTAGAACGATCAGTGAGGTCATCAAGGTAAGAAAGGATAATATGTGCCAAGTAATGGAAGTAGTAATACATGGCCTACTGCTAGGTGTATCTGGCATTTTTTATGCTGAAAAGCATGATCATATAAGAAAAATTTCCCCATGGAATAATAAACGCAGTTTTCAACTGATCAACACGGGGAATACTTATTTGGTTGTATCCAAAGCATCCATCCATGAAGGATAGAAACCTATGCCTTGCACACTCATCAATGATTTGGTCAAAAAAGGGTGTGGGGAAGTTGTCTTTGGGATAATATTTGTTCAGGTTGTGAAATTCAGTACAAAAATGACTGGTGCCTTGTTTCTTGAGAATTGGAACCGGGTTGGAAACCCAAGTGGTATATGTTGGGTGTGGAGCCTGATTATCTTGTTTATTTTGTATCACAGCGTTGGACACCTGTACCTCAATGGGGCAGTAACGCCGCCTATAATTAAATGTTTCCTGGGGGGGTCCAAGGGGTGGCAGCTGCGAATTTATGGAGCCCACCCCCCTGGCAAGAGGTTTCGGTGGTAGCGCCCCCGAAGCTAAAAACAGATGTAAATTTTCCTTATAAAAGTATAGTAATTTCTAGTCAATCTGGGCCGTTCATTAGGCGGATGATCTGACAGTAGATGTTATGTTTATTTTAGGGTTTTTTTTTCCCTAGAAGGCAACCCCTCGCTTTGTATGAGGGTATTGTATTGCGGCTGTGCATTGTATGTGTATTCTCAGAGAGAGAAACAGATAGGGATATTGTGAGAGAGAACAAAGGATATTACAACAGATCTATTGTAGGTTGTGTCTCTTCATTTTGCTGGATAATAGAAAGGAAGGATTGGTTGTTCAGGGTGGACGTAGCCCAAACTAGGTGAACCACGTATATATGTATCTCTCTTGTTTTATGTGTTTTCTATGTTTGTGTTTTCTGCATATTTTATGTGTTGCATTGCTTTGTAATATATAATTTTCTAACAGTATATTCAATGGGATAGATAAAACCAACTTGTTTGAGCTTATCGATTTCAGCTTTGATAGCCTCAATTCTGGATGAAGTAATGGGTCTCAACTTTTGAGTGATAGGAGTGGCATCAGGCCATGTGTCTATGTCATGTTCAACAATGGCGGGATCAAGTCCAGGAATCTCAGAATAGGACCAGGTGAAAACATCACATAATTATTTGACTAGCTTGGTGTAAGCCTTAATTTCTTCCGGGCTCTAATGTGCCCCCAAGGTAATGTTTTCTTCTACCCCTAGTTTATCTGAAATGTTGATTTTAATGATAAGAGAGATATTGGCCATGTTTCCTTCTTCGAAATAATTTGGTTCAGGAATGGGATTTATAAAGAAATCGACCTCATCATGGATGAAGTCTTTAGACTCCACATCATATTATTCATGAGACTGTTGCAGAAGGAAGTACGCATGATGGTGCATGTCATCCCAAGGAAAATCAGGGGTGGTCATGGCTTCGATGATGTCCTCATCATAATGGAATATGGGAGAACTAGGGGAAGGGAGACCAGATGATGCAATTAGGGTACCTGACACATCAACATGATAAATATGGTTTACATATAAATTTCTATTGAGGGTAGACGAAGAGCTAGTAGATGAAACCTCTATCGATGTTGATACCAAGGTGGTCAATGAGGGAGGTTTGACAGAACAGAATGGGAAGCCCCAGAGGGGTCTTCCTCCATGCATCTCATGGATGACGACAGGAAGAGAATAGTGACTGAAAATTCTATCATCTCGACATAAAGGAGAGGGGTCAAAATGGGTGTGGAGATGTCCTCCAGTCCTGGTGTATCAGTGGGTACAGAACTCAGAAGAAGAGGAGTATATGATCCATTATGAGTGGCCTCTCTATAACGAACAAAAAGAAGGATATTGCGAAATTCCTCGAGATGGAGACAATGATGAGAATAATGGCCATAAAGATCACACAAAGAAAAAGGGTGATTTTTGTGCAATGATTTAAGTCTCTTAGCTGAGTCATGTAAGGTAATATGGACCTCTAGGATGCCATATTGACGAAACGTATCATTGACCATAGGTTTAAGGTGAAGAATCTCAAGACAGTTATGGGTGGCATACCCAACAACATCACACAAAGCGCACAGAGGTGAAGAATTATGATGCTTAGGAGGAGCTGGAGCTGCTTGGGGAGCCTTGTACTTAGGTTCCTTCTTTTTGGTTTTCCCACCTCACCAGATGCTTTCGTAACAGGAGTAGGTTTCTGCTGAGGTGGCTAAGGCACTAAAGAAAAGGGAGGGTTCATAGCGACAAGTTGAACTGGGGTCAAAGTGGTATATGGTTTGATTTGACCAGGTGGAGTGTTTGTTGGGGGATCAATGTACCAGATTGGGATCCCCAGAGTCAAATTGGGTAAACTCAACATAGCCATAAAATGAACACAAAATACTCCCTGAGGGGGAACCAAAAATAGTATCTGACTTGAAGGGTAATGGCTTTGAGGAATGGCTACTAGGTCATGAAAGATCTGGGGAATTGTTCCTGATGGAAAAAGAGGAGGATAGACACCAACAGAAGGAAAAGGTCCTTGAGATCCTAATGGTTGTGTCAAGTGAATAAAAATAGATTGTGTAGGCGCAGTCTGTTGACTGGCCATACCGAGCTACTTTTGGTTGACTCATGACACTTGCAACATGCAAACACTTGATGATTTGGGCTCAGAGATAAGAGGGGGGAGACCAAGGAATGCACCAAGTAAGGTGGAATCTTTATAGACTCCAAGTGAGACACTAGTGAGAGGAGGGACTAATTGCTTATCAGCCATTGAAGATATGATGGAATCAGGGGAGGTCTGAGATGTAGGTTTGTAATATGTCAATTGATCAATAGTGAAAACCTTTCCATTATGGGGAAAGAACATATTACAGTGAACCACATATGCGATAGCTGGCATCGCATATGTGTATCTATGACCCAAGAGGATATTATAATCAAAGGGGGCACCAATGAATTTTATGTCAATGCAAACAGTCTTTCCCGCAAGAGTCACAAGACAATTGCGGTACATGTCGAGGGGATGAGAGGGGTCACCATCCCATGCACATAAAGTGATGGTGGATGGGGATACATCAGGAGAGCCAAGTTGCTTCCAAATATAGGTAGACATCAAACAGGTGGATGTGCCCTAGTCAATGATACATCTCTGGAATTTGGCATTACAAATATTAACTAGTATTTTGAAAGCAATGGAGGAGGGTAAAGGGGGATGTTATGAATTGTCAACATCAAAGATGATCAAATGATCATTTGAAAGATCCATAACACCCAAAGCAGATAATAGATATTTTCATTGGGATGGGCACGTCTGGAGAACTTCCAGTGTTGACATGGTGGCAGGAGACTGTGCCAAGTCATCTACTATGATATAGGCATGGGTGGTTTTAGAAGAAGAACCATTTCATCATAATGGCACTTTGGGGATCTTGTGAATGACCATTGCCTTAGTCTGAGGGATCTATAAGGGAAAATTCAGTGTCGAAATGGAATTGATGGATACTTTAGTTTTGGACTTGGTTACAGATGAAGCGGGTTTCTTGTCATATTGGCACAACCGGGTCTAAAGGTGGACATTGACGGTATTAACCTCGTCAGAATTCATCATGAGAATCTGGTAGTGAGTGGTACCCGACTACGGAGGTTAAGGAGTAGCCTGAACTTGAGGGGGTTTGGCAGCAACATATCCTTGTTCAGATAAATGATTAGTGAAGACAACTGGCTGAGCTGGGGCAATGTTTGGAAGAAGTGACGTTGTGGGTTACTTTCCTCGGGATGCTACTTGGGATTCCTACAACTGCCGCATCTGGGATAAAAGGGGACAATCATGAGTATAATGGCCATGAACACAACAACAAGAAAAAGGTTCGTTGATATGAAGAGGCTTGTTATGCTTGGGTTGATCACCCTGTTGCTGGTTAGTGGTGTTACGCTGGTTCCCTTGAGGTGCATTCAGTTGATTACTTTGGCTACCTTGGTTACCCTACGCTTGTTGTTTTTGGTTTCCTTTACCCTTTTTATTTTTCTTGAAATTATGGGTTAGTCACGCTCTGCTGAGCATACAGCTAACCTTGAGGAGGTGGTGGTTGCTTTGGTAGAGGTTGAGAAGGCACGAGAGGCGGGGGTGCTAATGCCAGAGGGGCTAGAGCGCTAGGATGTGCATAAGGATAATATGGAGGAGGGGCAACATTGTGGTAAGCAGGTTGATAAATATCTAGCCCTCACATGTGTTGATGTGGTTGGGAAAATGTGTAAGGTGTTCTTTGACCAGGATACATATTTCCTAGAGGGGCATAGGTGTTGGAGGAACTTCTCCCCCCTGGGGGTAACCATAACCCATGTGAGGATGAGTATATAGACGTCAAAGATATCCATCGATACCTTTGGTGGCGTGAGATGCCTTGGGTGCATTGGCACCACCAGGTCTAGGGAGATCGGGTATAACATTATAGAAATAAACAAATTTGGCGTAGATCAAGTCATATCTTGACGCGACTTGGAGAGATTCTTCCTCGAACAGAGCAAAGTGAGATGTGACATATTTGGAAATGTGGGCTAGGAGAATTCTAAGAAACCAACCCATATAGACACGACCTTCGAATGTAGGAGATTTACATAAGCTCCTTCTTTTATGCCATTCTTGGACATGGTCCAAAAGGCGGGTGGCAGAAGACTAATGGAAGGCAGTCAATAGCTCGGTACCAGTATTATAATGGAGAGGTAACTGGAAGTATGATAGAAATGTTGTAGTGAGAGTCGCAAAAGTAGTGTGGGATGCAAGAAGTTGTTTTTTATCAAATTATTTTGTATAGTGAAAACAATTTTACTATGGTAAAATTGGTCTTACGTGGTGTACTTTAGTTCATATAATTAGAAATAGTTAGATGACCAATTTTTTGTGATAACAAACATGTTTTTCTGTAGTTAATTAATTTTAGAAAATAACAAAAAATAAAAATAAAAAACGGGTAACTGGTAAAAAAGCTTTACTAATCAATTGTGAACTACAATATACCACCTTGGATAACCAAGGATTTAAGTATGGTAGGAAATCTCCCTGAAGTTCGTGTTTGGTGTATCACAATGTACAAGGAAACTCACTCGGTTACCTAAGGTGAGGATAAAAACCTAGTGTGGACTTCCAAAATATACCTAGAGGTACGTGGAACCGTAGTCTATGTTAGTGTTTTCTAGTGCATAATCGTACGATGAGAGTGTTCCCATATAATTTTCATCCATGCAGCGCCATCCATTATACCTGAAGGTACGTGGAGAATGGTATTATACACTTATGCACGTGGAATGGCATATCACACCCAGAATGCAATGTTAGAAAAAAAGATAGCTCTTATGTTTATAGATGTTAGAACACGTCTATAGCCTAGACCTCTGAATTTTTGCGTTAATATTTAAAAATGCTCCTTAATATTGATCTAGTAAGTTTTAAAGTTGATCTTGAATTAGGTTTTAGTTTTAAAGGCTCAAAAATCAATGTCGCCTGAAAACACCTATGATGCAACTAATATGACAAACATAACTCTTTTCATTTTCCTTTTAACAATTAAAGGCCTAACTAAGTAGGGGAAGAAGAAATAAATAAAAAATGCAACAAACAAGTTATGCAACAATTGATCTCCTCAACTTCACGATTCCAATCAAAATCAAATCCCTATATGCAATGCAAATGTTTTTATTTTTATTTTCTCTTAATCATCAAGTTCAATGAAAACTAAGATAAAACAAGATCAGTGATAGAATAAATCAAACAAAATATGATTGCAATAGAATTTTTTTTAAATTGAATCAACAATAAAGCTCAAATTTTACAAATTAACTAATTGATAAGAAGAAGAAAAATTCAAAGAAATTCTTACAAAAGGCTAATAAAAACAAATCTAAACATTAAGATGGATTTTAAGAGGCACTAAAAAAATCAGAAAACTCAAGGAAACATGCTAGACCAAAGAATATTAGAGAGAAAGGGAAAGGAATGAAAAAATTTTCATCCTACATGACAAATGTAGGTGCATAAAGGACACAAGTGCGTTGTAGGGCAGGTGCATCATAGGAGCAGGTGTGTTGTAGTTCAGGTACATAGGAATTAGCGCAAGTGCAGCACACGAGAAGGTGCTTTCTAGTCTAATTAAGATAGGCGCATCACAGGCGAAGGTCCGTTGCAGTTCAAGAAGGCAGTTATTCAGGGTGCACTAGGGTGCTCTGTCTCATAACAGAGAGATGCGTTGGGGCAATTTCGGTCAAAACACGACAAAAGAAACCCAACCAATCTCAAAAATATGTTTTATTGAGATCAATCAATGTATCAGTGAGTGAATCAATATGAATTTAAGAGGTGAAAAAGGTGTCAAGGTCAAGGAAACCACTAAGGGAAAAATCATTCTCTAGTGGAATCACCAAAGTGTTATGCAGAATTTACGATTGCAAACAAAAGTAATTTCCCTAGACCTAGTGGACTGGTCTAAAAAAACAGAAGGAAAAGAATATAAAATTTTCCTTGGAGAAATTGAAGAATGGGAAAGAGGATTACTAGTAATTTGTCATAAGCTTTACTTTCATCTTTGATTGTAAGATCCAATCATAGCTTCAGATGCTATAATTAGAACTTGCACATACAACCAAAACAATCTAAGGATCCACAAAATTTCCGTCACATAATTCAATTACTCTATTCAATGAATCAACAAGGCATTGAAATACATGAATGTAAATGTAACACAACACATATAGGAAAACGAGATACTCTCTCTATTAATAGAAATAAGAGAGATTTTACAACCGAGAATAATAGTTGATCTTGTAGAGATCTCCCCAAGTTCACTCGTCCTTCCTTGTCACAAAGCACACCTCAATGTCACCTAATGCATGAATATGATGACTCTCTTAGATTCAAGGCAACATCATGAGGGCATGATCAGTCTCGAAAAGCCAACCCTAATGTTATGGATGATAGAAAATTTATAGGAGAGGGATGGTAGTTTAGGATTTACCATAATGAGTGTGAGATCCACTTATGATGGGAGGATGAGCTGAGGGGATAAGAGGTGAAGTCTCCAAGGTAGGATCAGATAGGACTCGAGCTTCTTATCCATAGTAAATGGTTAAAACAAACCCTAGAATCTTTTGGAAGAGGAAGATTCATAATTATTTTTTATTTTCCCAAATTTCTAGAGTTTGTGCACCTCCAGAAAGGAGCAACATGCATTAATCATCGTAGGTTCTTAGTTATGCAACATGCGGCCAGCGTAGGTATGTAGTTATACAAGTTACGTTGGGGTTGAAAACAATTTTTTGAGCAATTTGTCCCAGAAATGTAGACCTTTTGGAGAGGTCATGCTTAGGGCTTTATGAATGTATGATGACAACATGTTCACGGATGTTAATTGATCTGGTTTGTAGGCCTATTAGCTAGATGTGACAAAATGGCCTATAACAAACATTTTTAACAATTGTTGTCAAGAACAACTATAGATGACTATGGTTGAACATGGTTGACCATGTAAATTAGTTAGCCATGTGTTGTGAGGTCTACAAAAACCATCCACTTTATTTTTTATAAAATAGACACCCTTTCAAAAAAATCATAATCTTTATTATTTTTTTTATATACTATTGTAAATATCCCTTTCAGATTTGATTTATTCATAGTTTTATAAAATCTAAAAAGACTCAAAAAGAAATTCTTAAAAAACTTAAATTTAAAAAAAAATATAGGTCCTGAACTATTCGAGTTCTTATTTCTTAAAAAAAATAGATTTTTCAAACACCCAAGTAACTTATATAATGGGGTATTCAGGTATCGAGATGGTTTTCCATTATACATTTTCTGCACACCCCCATATATCCCAGATTCCTGGATAAAATTTTCAATGAAATCTTATTTCTTTATTCAGTTTAATTTCTTTTGAAGTTTTTGATATTTTTTATTTATATCCAGTATCTCGGTAAATATAAAAGTTTAAATATTTATTTTGTTTTGGACTTTCAGATGCCCAGATCATCCAAATTTAAGAACAAGTATTTCTTTATTTTGCACATTTAGGTCGTCTACAAATTTTTTTCGTTTTTATATGTGGTAGTCGATTCAAACAGATTTTATTAGAGACCCTGATTTCTCAGATGCTTGAATAATTTTAAAGCCTCGTTTCTTGGAATTATTTTTTTCAAATGATATTTGGAATCTGGTCATTATTAAAAAATGCAACATTTCTTTTGTCTCCAATCCTCGGTTACATGCAAGCCCCAGATTTAATGAAACTAGTTTTTTAATTTTTTCAATGTTTTTCTCCTTTTTTATTTATAATAAAATCATTTAATTTTATTAAGTTAAATATTTGTGGTATCCATTCAAAAAAAATGTTCAAGATTATTTTAGCCCTGGATGCCATGATTTTGAGATTCTACATAATAAAGAAATTTAAAGAAATGATAATAAAAATTTCTTAAATTGTTTTCATAGGAAATATCCAATATTCGACTCCAAGGGATTGATCAAATTTTAAAAACATTTCTCACACCCCAGATACCTGGATTTCCATATTTCTAACATGAAATGGCAGCTAGGTACTAAATTAGTGTGTATGTGACACCCATTAATGATTATTCTTTGACGCCAAAACTATATGTACTTAGCAAAAAAAAATAAAAGGATTTTTTCTGCATGATATTCAAGAAACTCTTAGAAATATTCACACTCTGAATATAATTCAATATTGAGAAAACATATTGATCTTCTTAGGTTCAAAATGGTTGATTTTTTAAAGAAATTTATCATCTTTTGCAGTAAGTATTATTAAAAGATGAATCTTTCTTTTAATCTGAACATAATATATGCATTTGATAAAAGAATGTTGTTCTCTCCTGCACACGAATAAAAGGTTAAAAAGGAAACTCCGAAGCCACTAATCCTGTAGTTCAGAATATCAAAACCAAGCTAAATGTTATGGAGCCAAAGTCCGAATTCTCCGAGGAGAAAAACCATAATTCAACTTTCTTCTTTGATACAACATTCATAAATTAAAAGACCAGAATTGTATATTGGGAGTGGATGCATGAAATTTTTTTAAATCATGGATGTAGAAATGTGGAAGGAAATGGCTTAGAAGATGACTCATCCTAAAATTCAGATAATTTCAAACTCATTAAGAACACCAAATTACACCGGTAGGTCATTATAATACTAGTGTAGCTCCCATATTTTTATTGTTGTCCCCCATAAAATCCAACTATTTTTATTGTTGTGCCCCATAAAATACCACTATTTTTTTCTATGCTCTTATATTATTATTCTTATGTAGGCCCAAATTATATTTTGACCCCTTAGACTCCTATATATACCAAAGAGGTCTTGTCATTTGAATTATCCAAGAATTGTCCATTTATGTGATGTAAAATAAGGTTTCTCCCTCAAAGATCATTATTTTCAAGTCAATGATCCATATTTCCTTATATTTTATGATTTGGTTACATAGCATTTGGTATCAGAGCTCTAGATACTAGGGTTTTTATGCTTCAAATAGACCATCTTGTAATTTTCTCTATAACGTTTTTTATGCAAGGATTCAGAAGATGAAATTTCTATCACATGGAGTTGAGATCTTGATGAAAATCATGTAAACATTTCATATTTATATTTTCTATAATTTTAGGCATATGGTCGAAGGAGTTTAGGGTTTATTCATTCTCCAGAATTCAGTCTCAAACATAAGTTCCAGGGAAAATATTAATAACTTTCTCTTCAAGCATCGAATTTGAATTTTGTAAGAGATAGAAAACGCACATACTTTAGTTTTCCATGTATCATTTTCATGGCCAAAGGTTAAAACAATGTCACATGGCATGTTATAGGCCATTCTTTCACATATGACCAGTGAGCCTCCTAATGGGATCAATCAACATCCTATTCCCCCTTGTCATCATCTTGCACAAAGCCCTAAGCATGCATCTTTCATCCCCCATAAATTCCTCCATAAATTACATCATTTGAGCTAGTTTTAGGACCAACGCTCCCTGTAAGCCTACTGGGGTGTGATCACCTATAAGTTTCTTCACTATGGCTAGCATTGGTGACCAACTAGTTGCTCCCCTTTTCCCCTATGTAGGTTCTATAAATCCAGAAGAATGATCGGGATTCCGAAAGCTTCAATTTCTAGGAGTTGCCAGAAGTTGTTTCAACTACTTACCTTGGATTAAACATTCAAATCCTATCCTACTCTACTTTGGAGTTTTCACCACTTATCCTTTGATCCTATCCCTCCATCAAAAGTGGATCTAAAACCTTAGATTGGTAATTGGATAAGAACTCCTAACTTACCCCTACTCTCCTATATATTTACCATCTTGCTTATGCAAAGGTTAGGATGAATAATGAATGAATAATTGGCTTTGGAGAAACATTTCCCTTATGCTATTCTAGTGAGTGTTTATTATCTCATGCATTATGGTGATTGGAGGTGCATATTGTGACGAGGAAAGGACAAGTCAACAACCGGGAGGAGCTCTTCTACAAGATCAACTGCTACTTATGGTTGTAATATCCGTCTATTTATATTAATGCAAATAATTTTTTTTTTCCTATAAGTGATGTTGATTCATGTATTTCAATACCATGTTGATATAATGAATAGAGTTTATAGATGATACTGCATAGATATCATAGTTTCTTGGCTTGTGTTAAATGACTGTGCAAGTTCTACTTTTTGCAATCGGAGTTGGAATTAGAGCTCTCAAGCTAAAGAAGAAGTGAAGTGAGAGAATGGTTCCATGTAGGCATCACTCCATAATTTATTTACTTTAAGGAAAATAATTGGGTTCCTTGTCTCTTTGTTGTTCTAGGTTGACCACCAAACCTAGGGGAGATACTTTTTTCCGCAATCGTAAATCTTGTATAACAAATTTGCGACCATACTGGGGAATGGAGTATTCCCTTGGTAGTTTTCCTTTTCCATCGTGTTTGATTAACTCCTTGGCATACCTTTGTTGTATCATCCAACCAATAACATACCTAAGAAGTGGTTTCATTCAACCCTTTTTGCATTTCTTGTGCCAGAATCCTCTTTCCCAGGCCCAACGCTCTCCAAGTGCCTTTGGCACAACGTTGTACCTCACTCAGGCCCACTTTGTCCCAGTGTTGCAAAGAAATGGTGTCTCCTTTGCACCAGTGTTGGCCCCTATTTTTGCACAAATTGTGCTTTTGTTTTTGAGCTTCTCTTTGATCAGCCTGCTTCCAGCTGAACTTCCCTGAGTCTTGAATTTCTTGTGGTCTCTATAAAACCTCCATTTGGTTTGCATTTGTGTTTGTTTTGCTTTCGTAATAATTGGTTTTCAGTTTTCTTTTTTCTTATCGTTTGGATGCTTGAAAACTAATTTTTTTGTTGTTGATTGCTTGGATAAATTTTTGTTTGAGTTCTCATTTTGAAAAGTGGAATTGAATCAGTAATTGAACATTGACAGCTTCATTTTATTCATTCTCTAAAATTAAGTGTGGTGAAAATAAAAATTTATGCATTGGCATCTATTTTTTTGTATGTGCATTAGTATAGGAACAATTGCATTGAAAGGGAAATTGAATATTGCATCTTGTTTGTTGCATAATGATTGTTTCTTCCCTTCCTTAGCTAGATTTTCATAGAAAGAGAAAATATTTCTACTTTCTCATGCTAGATTTTTATCTTAGGATATTCTAGTGACATTCGTGGTGAGCCCTAAAATTTTAAATTAATTGAAGATAAACAGTAAAATTTATTGAATCAACCTAAAGATCATTTGTAACATTAACAAAAACATTTAGAGGTCTAGCCTAGAGACGTGTTATGTCGTCGTTAAACGTAAGAGTTGTCTTTGTTTTCCAACGTTACATTCCAGGGGTGAAATATCATTCCACATACATAAGTATATAGGATCGTTCTCCATGTACCTTCGGGTATATTGGATGGCACTCCACATATGAAAAGTATATGGGAACACTCTCATCGAACGGTTATGCACTCCCTTCCTCGATTTACCATTGGTTTACGAGTTTGGCTATTTTCAACCACTATGGTTTAGAATTTCCAAACTTCTCCATGGCCAAGTTCTTCTGCACCTGAACAAAATAAATCTCAAGTTGATCATAACTTTGGGCCTTTGCCTTATTTACATGTTGTCTCTTCATCCATTTCCTCCTCCTCGCCTCATGAAATTGTTGTTTCTAGCAACCAAGAATCTAAGAAGAAGAAGAAAAGGATGAAGAAGCAGAAGAAAAATAAGTAAGGGGGGAACCAAGCAACCATTTCTACAGATGTAACTAGCATGGACGAACCTTCCAATCAACCCCGTAAAGTAAAATTCCCTTTCATTTTTTGTAAGGGTGATCACCTTCTTAGAGATTTTCCTGGTATTACCAATATATTAGAAGCGTGGTCCACAAGATCACATCAGCCTTTTTCATCAGCCTCTGGAGATTATGCTAGTGATAAATCCTCAACTAGCGATAGTAAGGTCAAGGGGAAAAAAGGTAAAATAAAATTTTCGTGTAGGTTATTTGAATGAAACAATCCTATTCACCTTTGTAATTATATGGATAAAGCCTCAAAAGTGTTGGAAAACCTTATAGCTTCTCAACCTCATCTTACGACTGCTTATCTAAAGCTTTCCCCTAATCCTCCACTAGTTGATGAAGTAATTGATTTGAATCCAATCAATATCACTCTCTCTGAATGTGAATCTGATGAGTTTGTTCCCATCCAACCATCAGTTGAGAAAATGGTTGACTATATTTCACCTTAAGTCAATTGTACCTTTCTCGTAGAGAGTGAAATTCAAACTACTCATGTTCGTATTGTTTCTTCAGATTGCAATGAACTAGGGGGGAATCATCCCATTCCCACGGTATGGTGGGGAATATTCTCGTTCCATAGAACAAAGGGGAAGTTATCTCATTGCAACGACACCCACTCCAAGTAATATGGTCACTTCCTTTCATCAAAGTCGACTAGCAAGATATCATCTTCCTTCTTATGTTCCCTTTCAGAGATCACAGTACATGCTTATAATATACACGTACCTGGAACAATCACAGATGATGGCACAACTGTTAGTATTCTTTCCTAAATTACTTGGCAAGCTTTAGGTTCTCCACATCTTGTGCCCGTTACCTAGAATCTGTTGGATGTTAACAAAGGAGCCAGTCAACCGTTAGATATCCTTCCTAAGTTGCCTATTACTTTGGAGAAAATGTCATATATATTCATGTGATGGTTTTCCAATACCTTTTGGCTTTTAATTTACTCCTTGGGTGTGACTATGTCTATGTCAAGGGAGCTCTTGTCTCTTCTCTTTTTCATGCGATATGTTTCCTGCATGAAGGAAGAATCATGGCCAGTGATCAAATTTCATTCACTGGTCCTACTTTGACTCCCAATCAACCATATTCCATAAATGGTCTTTCTTTGCAAGTGGTATTTTCCTCGCCATAGGTTAATTATGTGGCAACATGTTTCATGCTCGCATCTACTGATGATCTTGTTAGTGGTATAGTACATCATGTACTGGGGGCATTAGAGCCCCGATATTTGCATTATATCCTTTGATATGTATCATTTCCATCCTTTTGTTCTCCCATATGATGAGAACCTCTTGGAAGACATGGCCTCTTATCGACCATGATTAAGGTTTTTTTATCATATTTCCTTGTATTATGTCAAGCGCCTTAAAAATGAAACAAGGTTCCTTGGAGCAGAGTTCCTTATCTTGTGTCAAGCTCCTTAAAAAATGAAACAAGATTCCTAGAGAAAAGTTCCTTTTCTTGTGTCAAGCTCTTCAAAAAATGAATCAATGTCCCTTGAGCATAGTTCCTTTTTTGTGTCAAGATCATTAAAAAAAGAAACAACCCCCCTTCCCATACAAGTCTTTTATTATATCTCATAAATTTCCAGTCAATTCTTTCACTTGATCTCGTAAATGAACCCTGATTCCATCCACCTATTACTAACCGGTAGTCTACTTATGTGAATGAAATAAAGATTTTTTTTGGGGGGAGGATGG
Organism: Pinus albicaulis; assembly: GCA_034641835.2. NCBI lineage: Eukaryota > Viridiplantae > Streptophyta > Pinopsida > Pinales > Pinaceae > Pinus > Pinus albicaulis. Next base: position 839,137,338 of record CM076576.1, read on the forward strand.
TAATGTACCTTAAATTAATTCATTATGTTGGGGGCATGCCAAATTATCTCAAGCATAGCTTGTTTATGTTTCAAGGTTCTGTAAAAATGAAACCATTTTCATCCTACCTCTTGTGATTTCAATTTTTATTAGCCTATTTCTACAAGATCAGCCTTGGTTTTCTCATTCCATTGTCACCATCTTCTTGGAATATCATACACTTTCACTTGGTTTTTACCCTTTCCCGAGGAATCGCTGCGATGAGTGGTATTATTAGAAACCTCTTTACCTTCACAAGTTTTGAGTAGTTCCATCATGACCAGAACTAGTTTCTACTCTTTATACCACTCGTTCCTCCATGAGGATTCCTTTTTAAGCTCTTTTCAGACTCCCAAAATATGAAATACTGTCGAGAATTTATCTTTTCAAACTCGTAAAAATAAATAAAAATACGTCTACTCGGTATAAGTTTAACCCTTTTCTGGAATGAGATAGACTATTTACGAAAAATAAATACCTTATTCGAACATCACTAAGAGGTTCTATTGATCATTGTTTTATACATTTTCAGACTTAAGAGGCCATCTACGAAAAGGGACATGTGGAGTTTTTTTTTCGCCTCTTTTTCAAACTCTTTAAACATGAAAAAGAGGCCAAGTTTTACCTTAGTTCAACTCCTTAAAACATAAAATAGTTATTTACTTGTCGAACATGACAAGGTCGAACCACTCCTTCTTGGGGTTCGTTAAAAATACTTCGAGGGATTCATCCGAAGGATGATATTACATATCAAGAATATGTTATCATCCTCAAAATTGTTAAAAGATAAACATGTACTGACTAGTATGGTTGGAAAATTTGAGAAAACATGGGATTCCATTTTGATAATGAAAACGAGTCTCTCTTGAACATCATGACACTTTTAAACTTCATCTTTGTGTCCATTGGGTTGGGAAATATTCTTGTCTCTTGGTCATCATACCATTTTTCAGAGCCTACATCTCAGTTTTCGGTCAATGCTACCAACTACATTCAATGTTGCTGGTGTTCAAGAGAAGTCATTCAATTGATCTCCACTACAATACTCTTAAGCCTTCATTTCATGTCTGAATTTCCTAATCCACTTCCATGTGAACACAATTCTGATCATTTTGTCTCAATCATGATACTTGTTTCGTGTCGTTGATGGGGGATACATCAAGGCTCTCATGCGATGGGCCACTTCCTCTTGAAATAAATACACCGTCCAGGAAGTTGACTTAGAAACACCCTTTTGGTACCTTGGTGCTTGCATACATCAATGGAAAGTTTCTTCTCTCTTGGTGACAAGTTTATATCAATGGCCTTCGATCAAAATATTTGTGTGGTGTTCGACATCAACTCATTTATTCACACCATAGCAATTTTTCCATAGTACCTTGAGATCCATTATCATCATCAGTGGTTTGTCTTGCATTTGTTATTGACTTACATCATTGGTTGATAATCAGATGATGTCTACCATGTCCAACTACAAATCATTGATTCACATGGTTAGACTCGTACATTATTTGGTCCTGTGAACAAGGTAGAAGACCCAAAATCTAGTTTCATCCATCCGGGCTATGACTCAAGGAGTTATGAAAATATCATAGTGTATAATGGTCATGATAATATAGACGATCATTTACTCATGGGTCCACCAATTGGATCTGTGGACGTTTCTTTTGATCATTTTACATGTTATGTTAGCTTATGAGCTAAGCATGGCTATGCCTCCCTCAGCGACAAGATTTAATGATAAATGTGTTGTAACAGATGAAGCTTGTTTTTTTCCCTTGATCCTTACTTGTCACAGGGTAAAGCACTTCAGTCATCAGTCTCATCAGTCATCACCTTTGAATTTTTGCTATAGGGGAATTATATCATAGGCCATTTTTCACATCTGATAAGTGAGCCCCTTGATGGGATCAATCAACATCCTATTCCCCCTTGTCATCATCTTGCAGAAATCCCTAACCATGTACCTTTCATCCCCCAAACGTTTAGCCCTAAATTGCATCATCTGAGCCAGTTTTATGATCAACACTCCCTATAAGCCTACTTGGGTACGACCACTTACAAGTTGCTCCATGGTGGCTAGCATTGTTCACCAAAAAGTTGCTCCCATTTTTACATGTGTTGGTTCTAGAAATCTGGGAGAATGATCAAGATTTTGAAAGCTTCGCTTTCTAGGAGTTTCCAGAAGTTGTTTCAACCGATTACCTTGGATTAAACATTCAAATCCTATCCTACCCTACTTTGGAGTTTTCACCTCTTATCGTTTGATCCTATCCCTCCATCAAATGTGGATCTAAGACCTTATAATGGTAATTGGATAAGAACTCCCAACTTACCCTGACTCTCCTATATATTTACCATCTTTCCTATGCAAAGGTTAGGATGAAGAATGAATGAATAGTTGACTTTGGAGAAAGTTTTTTGTTATCCTACTGTAGTGAGTGGTTATTATCTCACATGTTAGGGTGATTGGAGGTGAATATTGTGACAAGGAAAGGACAAGTCAACAAATTGGAGGATCTCTTCTATATGATCAACTGCTACTTATGGTTGTAATATCCTTCTATTTATATTAATGAAAATAATTCTTTGTTCTCCTATATGTGATGTTTATTCATGTATTTAAATACCATGTTGATCCATTGAATAGAGTATTTAGATGATACCGCATAAATCTCTTAGCTTCTTGGCTTGTTTTGTCTAACTGTGCAAGTTATAATTTTGGCAATCAGAGACGGAATTGGATCTTCCAAGCTAACGAAGGAGCAAAGTAAGCGACAGGTTCCAGGTAGGCCTCACTTTGTCATATATTTAATTTAAGGAAAAGAATTGAGTTCCTTTTCTCTCACTTGTTCTAGGTTGACCAATAAACCTACGGGAGGTTCTTTTTTTTCACAATCACAAATCTCATATAACATGGCATATCATACAAGTTTTCTCTACTGAACGAGTCCATAATCAAGACATCGTGGGATATTTGACATAAATTCATCTCGAAGAATCCAATCTTGGCCTAATTGGTGTGGTTGGAAGAAAACAAAGAGGGTTACCTAAAGATGAAATTTTAGACCTTGGGATATCGAAATTACAGAGATGGAACAATTTCAAGATCAAGCTCCTAAAGTAAGAAAAATGTGTGTCTTTTTTTTAATTTTCATAACTTTTGTTTGAAAAAATAGTTTTAAGCGACTCAAAGGGAATATTGAAGGAAATATATCATTATTTGGTTCTAAATTTTCGCTAGTGTGATGCATTTACAATAGGAATAAATGCCACATGATCTTTCAAAATTTCGAAATCAAGTGCAACAAATTTTTCTCTCACAAAGAGTAACAAAAAATGAGAAGTGATGATGAATATTAAGATGGATGGTTTAAAAGGGGACATGGGTGTTTTAGAAGAAAAAATAAATAGGGACATGTTAGTTTTGAATGACGGTTTAAAAGCAGACATGGAAGCAATGATGAATGTCAATATGGAAGGGTTGAACAAAAGTTTCACAAATTTGTTACAAGAAAGGCTTCCTAGTGGTGACAAGGTATTCCATGAAAATAAGGATGAGGAAAAAATGAATATCAATTATGGTTGTAGAGACACCAACAGTGAGTTTAATACTAGTCGTATTTCAAATATCGATATGGGGAGTTTTGATGGGAATGATTCAGTAACAAGGATATTACAAATAGAGTTCTTCTTTGATTTACATGATGTGCAACACAGAGAAAAGGTATACACTACATCTTTATATTTAGAACCTAATCAATTTTTATGGTATATATGGATTTTTTCTCATAAATCAATAGTCACTTGGACAGTTTTTATAGAGGAATTGATGACAAATTATGAGGATACAATGCGCAATACCTTCATTAGCCAAAGGATAAATCTCAAACAAAAGGGTTCATTTGGGGAGCACATTGAAGAATTCCATAGATTGAATATCAAGGTAACTAATATTCCAGAGGATCATTTGGTTGATGTATTCATAGGGAATTTAGAGGATAACATCCAACATGAGCTTTTTCTTTAGGAACCTAATTCATTGGAGAATGCATTTAGGGTGGCAAGAAAAGTTGAAAGAAAAATTATGGCAATGAGGAGGTGTAATACTCACAACTATAAAGATGGAATTTTTTTTTTCCTAGCTTCCCACAACCTATAAGGTTGACACCACAACAACTAGAGGGAAAAATAACAAATGGATTTGTTACATTGTGATAGAAAATACACTAACCATTACCAACCATTTAATTTATATGATTGTGATATTATTAAACCCAATACTATATTAAATCTCTTTATATTATTTAGATACCTAAACTTGCAACTATCTCTAAAATTATAGTAGTATAAAATAACATACAATTGTTTAAACACGTCCTCAATGATAGCCTTCATCTCCTTTTCTATCATTTTGAAGTTTATTCTTGAAAAACTCTTCATGAATTCTATGACTGAAGTATCATCTTATTTTCTAAGGCATACAACAATCTTATCTCACTTAAATAACTTAATAGAATATAATGGATCTAACTTAATATGATGTAAAATATATAACTTATATGATATATATTATTATTAAATCATAAATAGTTATAATATGATAATAGTTATAAAATAATCATTAGATAATGTAATGATGGATATATTATAATAAGTGTGAATCATTTATTTGTACTTTAATTATATAATAAATAATTATTATGTATTCTATATGTATTTTATATATTATTTTTTTATTGTCAAAATAGATGTGAAATGAAGCAACCATAATAGTAAATTTAACTTTTAGCTAATTTTTTAGTAATAAATTCATTAATAATGATGGGTTATAATGTTTATTTTAATATAAATACTTAAATTATGGTAGATAGTAATCCTAGGTCATATAGAATTTTAAAAGTAAAACTTACATATAATTTTTTTTAGAAAAAAGATATATTAAGTCAAAATTTACTAACATTATTGACTTAACATTAGACTATTTACATTTATTTATAAACACTACAACATCTTAATATACACTATAACTTTTTATTATTATTATAAAAATATTATTTAAAAAATCAAATAATCTTACATAGCCAAATAAAAAAGCTTTTTGCATGTCAGATGTACCAAAACAGTTTATTGTTTTAAATAAAATTATCCTTCCTAAATGCATCCTAAATGAATGTAAGTTTGAACTTCTGGAATCCTGTGTAATTGAAGATCCAAATGTTTCGAGTGAACACGTCACCCATCTTCAGGAGGAAGAAGCTTAGTGTTAGAGAGGAAGAATGCAGATGCTGAAAGAAAATATAAGAGAGAATATAGTTGATAAAAAATCAACTAAGTAGATAAAAGTCAAAATTAGCCATTAGGGAGAAATAAGAATGAATAAATTAAATTATTGAAGAATAGCTATTAAACTAATTCAATGGATTGAATTTTAATTAAAATTGAATTAGCCTTTATAGGAATTATTAAAAAACTATTTAAATTAATTTTGTTAAGATTAAAATAAATGAGGGGGAAGAGAGAAATTATAATTTGAAATTGAATTAAGTTAAATTAGAGACTTGAAAATTTTTGAATATTAAATTAGAATTTTATTTATTCTGAATTAAATATTAATTCAAAATTATATTAAATTGAAGAAATAGAAAAATTCAAATTTGGATTAAATATTGAAATAAAATTTTAATTGAAAATTAGGATAGATAAAAGGAAATATAAGAGAGGGAACGAAGGTAGAGAATGATAATGAAGAAGGCTAATTTAATTTGATAAATAAGGGAATATAAATGATGAGAAGATATGGGGGGGGGGGGGGGTGTGGGAGAGATATTAATCAAAATTGATGAAAGTAGGGGAAAAAGGTTTGGGGGGGGGGAAGGGGGGGTGGTAGATAAAGAATGGTTAGAAAGGGCTAGAATCGGTATTAGAGGAAGGGCGTTTGGAGGAGAGGAAGTGGATTGTGGGTTTCTAGGAATATGACTCAGATGATACCCATCGTCATGACTGAAACTATTAGGATGCATTTCAATTTTGAGGGCTTCACGAATGACTTGGGTGGAATGAAAGGGAGCGAAAGCAAGGATTTTGGATTTATAAAAACAAATAAGGTGTTTGGAAGAATGAGAGTGTTCGACAATGGCATATTTTGCAATACAATTATGGGTGGTGTCAACCATATGATCTTTCAATCAAGTTTTGAAGGGATGTCTGGTTTGACCTATGTAAGATTTACCACGAGAACATGGGATATCATAGATTCTGGGTCTTAACATAGGATCAATCTTATCTTTGGCTGACCTGAAGAGGTGGCTAAGGGTTCTCTGGGGCTTGAAGAAGGTTTTAATCTTCTTTTTAGAAATTATTATGTAAATATGATCGGTAACGCCTTAAATGTAAGGAAGGGTTACCTTGGCCAAGGGAGGGGGTTCATAATGTTATTACAATGGGGATGGGTTCAAGAATGGAAAGCCTTATTGATTTGGGAATAAGAATATGCATTAGATTTAAGAGCTTTGGTGAGATGGGCTTTTTCTTTAGGAAAGGATTGAGAGGAGGAGATTTGAATGACTAGAGAGACAAGGGTTTTGAGGACAAATTTTTTTGAGTTGGATGATGGAGGTAGCTTGCATTAAGGTATATTTCTGTAAGGGTATTTTTTCTATAGACCTGGTGGGATAGTGACCTATCAGAGATGTGTGAGACAAGGACGTTAAGAAAAGGAAGGGAATAGTTCTCTCCCACTTCCATAGTGAACTAGATGTGGGGAGAGATGCTATTGAGATGCGAGAGGAATTGGTGGAGAGCAAGAATACCATAGGACCAGATGGCGAAGGTGTCATCTACGAAACACTTCCAAAATTTTGATTTGAGGTGGAAGGTTTCAAGGGATTTGATTTCGAATAATTCCATGAAAATGTTAGCGATCACCAAGAAAAGAGATGAGCCCATGGTTGTGCCCTCAGTTTACTCGTAACATACCTCATCATAGGTGAAGAAGGTGGTAGAAAGACGCAGGTTAATGAGGTTAATAGTTTCAAGATCGAAAAGCTTGGATGGAAAAGTGTATGCACTCTTCCTATCTAACACTAAGATTATTCTTCTTGGAGATGGGTGAAGTGTTCACCAGAAACATCGGGCTCTTCAATCATATTACACAGGATTACAGAAGTTCAAACCTAGATTATGTATCTAACTGTGAAAACGTTCATGCCTTAAATCTTAAATGAATTTAAAAATTGACACATTAAATTATCTTTTATATTTTATATGAACTTACAGTACCAAAATAACTTATTGTTTTAAATATAAATATTCTTTGATACAATGTCTTAAATGAATTTTAAATTGGCAATTAATTATTTTTATTATATTTTATACGACCTTACATATATATATATACATATAATTTATGGTTCTTAGATGCATCTTAAAACTTAAATGAATTTCAAAATTGGCACATTAAACACATTTTTTACTATTTTATGATCTTCTAGTGTCATAAATAAATACATGTAGTGAGAATAAAATTATTAAAATAAATATACACCAACTCTCACAAAGAATATTAAAGTGAAAATCTGCACAGAGAGTTATGAATACTATAACAATGGATTTACGCCAGCTCTCTCCTAACTCTAACATGAAAATCTGTCACTAGATATATAGAGCCAAATATTTAGGGAAATAGAGAGGTGAGAAATTGAAGATGAGAATTGTCAACGATAACAGAGACCGTCACAGCCTCCAGACCAGGGAGAAAATAAGCAATGGCAATGAGTTTGCCTCCATGTTTATGAAATTCCATGTTCTTTATTTAAGAAAATTTCTGTTATTCCTCTATGTCAGCAAGATGTTGTTCACCATTGATGTTAGAAAAGTTCAGTTTTTTGTTGGTTTATAATTCTCGAAATTTTAACTATTTTACTGTACAATATGTATATTGTTTACCTATAATTGATATTTTAAATTTTACTCAATCTCCTTCCATAATTATTTGAATATACTACAATCTCAAAACCAATATCTAAATAAAATAATAAAATAATATGAGTGAAATGAGTTTCAAATAGGATCTTTTCTTTATCCCAGATCCATATATCTATCAAATTATAATTATTTCAATCTCATAGGTAGCTTTCCAACCCCCATTTAACCTCTTATCGATGCTATAATTTTAATTAAGTTTATGATGGATGTCAATTCATAAATATTTGTATGAAGGGACTTCCTCAAAGGAGGAGTTGTCATAAGTGAAAGTATCATAGGTGATTTTTTTGCATTTAATCATCATGATTTTAGCTTTGTATATATTTACAATCATAACTATTAGTGACCTATAAATATAGGATTCATAATTTTGACTTGACTATTTGTAATCTTGTAAATATGTACATACTTTGCCTTTCGCAAGTTGTATTCTCATATTTTGTAAAAAAAAAAAAAAAAATCAAAAAGAGGGTAAAATGTCCTAAAAGAAAATTCAAAGGACTTAGAAAAAATAATAGACACCAACGAAAAACGAATAAAACATGAAAGTGTGCAAGTATAAATGCCACTTCTTTTACCTTTTACAGTTGATTATGGAAGAGTGTCAATAAATGCCATAATCTGTGATGAGTTGAACAATTTAATCTTGACTTGTCACTTTTAAATTTCACTTGTTGTAGATAGAGAATAAAGAATTGTCATACAGTTTAATCATGACAATTCAGTAGTTAGGTAGAAAATAAGTGAATCAAACAATTTAATCTAGATTCCTGGATGAGATAAGTGTAGAATTAGATAGTTTTTATTGCTTTATGAAAGAATAAATGTTGTAAAGGTTGCTACGTCAAATGCACCTAATCAAAATGGAAGAAAAAATGATAACAGTTAAAATTGGGTAGGTAGAAGAAGGTGAGAAGCATCATTGTAAATATTATTCACCAAGGCTGCAAACAACTAACTTCCCTTCCCCATAGCCATTTATCATTCTAAACTATCAGTCAGAAAAGGCTCAAGGCATTTCCTTGACTTTTGTTGGGACTGGACCCAAGGCTCTATGGATGATTAGTTGAAAGTGTAAAATGTCTATATTAATCCCTCAAAATCACATCAATATTCCATTCATGCATTAATTTCCCTGAATAATCCTAAGTAAATACCTCATTTTTACTTAAAGATACTCTAATTCCCATTTTCTTGATTTCCCACATCACATGAAAGCAAAAAACCCTCAAAATCACATTTTATCCTAAGTTTAAGTGATGAAGTTATTATAATGAAAATTTGCTTTTAAAATTCACTTTTCTTAGTTATGTTAATGTATTTTGAGTATACATTGTCCCCTTGTCATATTAACTTTAACTGATTTAAATAAATCCCTAGAAAATAACCTTTTCCTATTTTATATAATTCCCTTTTATAAAATAACCCCAAAAACCCATTAATATAACTTTAGACAAGGTTAATTATCCTCACATGTGTAAACAAAACCCACATTATACCCCCTTTGGTTAAATATATCATTATATAAATATCCCACCCTCTATGGTTGTTAAATAAACTTGATTTAATTAACTGTATAATAAAAATATTCAAAAAAATCTTTAAACATACTTTATATGTGTCTAAAAAAAAAATACCGAAGTTTCGTTTAAACTAAAGTTCATACTAAAACCCATCCCTTTATCTATATTTCCCTTTCCCAACTCCCTTAAACCAAGGTTAAAACTATAACCTAATCCTTTTTCCCCGTTATATGTCTCGCTACCTAATTCTTTTAACCTTGGTTAAGACCCCTTAAAACCTCGCCCATCCATTTGATTTATTGTATAAACTCTGTTTTATACATAAAATTACCATAAATCCCTACCCACCATCAAATTCAATCTGGACCATCCGATCCTCAATACCCCATTAAAATATTCAAAGCATTAGTAGAAAATCAAACTGGATGCAAACTAAAATGTATCAGATCAGATAGAGGAGGTGAATTCACAGATTATGACTTTGCAGACCTATGTAATGAACATGGGATAAAGCAACAATTTACTATTGCAGGAACACCTCAGCAGAATGGAGTAGCAGAGAGACAAAACAGGTTTGTACAACAAATGGCCAGAGCAATGATGCAAGAGAGTAACATTGCTCAAACCTTTTGGGCAGAAGCTGTACATACAACAGTACATATTCTAAACAAAGCTCATTTAAGACCTAACAGTGACAAGACACCTTATGAGCTATGGCATGGTAAACCTACATCAATCAAGCACTTTACAGTCTTTGGCAGCAAGTGCTACATAAAGAATAATGATGAAAATCTTGGAAAATTTGATGCAAGAGAAGATGAAGGAATATTTCTAGGTTATGCATCCAAAAGCAAAGGGTACAGGTGCTACAAAAAGACTCTTCGGAAAATAGTAGAAAGCATTGATGTGAGATTTGATGAAGAACTTCCAAACAATACAAGAGATACTGAATGCTGCAGTCCATCAGATAACCATGAAGAAGAAGACCAGAATGATGATGAAACAAGCAAGACTACAGAAGATGAAGGGCTAAGCTCGAAAGCCCCCTCAAGATACACTCAGAAGAATCATCCCGAAGATCAAATCATAGGAGATAAGAAATCAGGAGTCCAGACAAGAAGGCAGCTAACAGAACAAACTGAAGAGGTATACATAGCCATGCTGTCACAAATAGAGCCAAAGAAATTTGAAGAAGCCATCAAGGACAAGTCTTGGGTAAAAGAAATGAATGAGGAATTGGACCAAATTGAAAAGAACAATACCTGGGAACTAGTTCCTAGACCAATTGAGAAAAATATCATTGGGTCAAAATGGGTATTCAAAAACAAAATGAATGAGCAAGGACAAGTAATCAGGAATAAAGCCAGGCTTGTCTGTAAAGGATACTCACAAATTGAAGGACTTGGTTACGATGAAACGTTTGCCCCTGTAGCCAGAATGGAAGTTATTAGAATGTTCCTGGCATTTGCATGCTACCAAAATTTCAAGGTATATCAAGTGGATGTAAAATCTGCATTTCTGAATGGAGACTTAGAAGAAGAAGTCTACATGGAAAAACCAGAAGGCTTCTCATTGACAGATAAAGAAAACTATGTGTGCAGATTGAAGAAGGCTCTATATGGAGTGAAACAGGCTCCTCGTGCTTGGTATTGAAGACTGGATAAATATTTACAAAAACAAGGCTTTAAAAGAGGTGGAGTAGACAGCAATCTGTACATCAAAGCCCATGAAAATGAACTCCTGATTGTTGTAGTATATGTTGATGACATTACGTTTGGAAGCAATAGAGATGAACTAGCAAAAGGATTTGCAGGAGAGATGAAATCAAAGTTTGAAATGTCCATGATTGGAGAGCTCAGTTTCTACTTAGGACTTCAAATTCAGCAAAAGAACACAGGCACATTCATCTCACAGGAAAAGTACTTAAAATAAATGTTGAAAAAGTTCAAAATGGAGGACTGCAAATCTGTGTCAACTCCCATGACCACGGGATGCAAGCTGTGTGTTGTTGATGGGTCTACTGATATAGATCAAAAACTCTACAGATCCATGATAGTAAGTCTGTTGTATTTGACAACATCAAGACCAGACATCATGCTAGCAGTAGGACTAGTAGCTAGATATCAAGCAGCACCTAAACAAAATCACCTTCTTGCAGTGAAAAGAATATTTAGATATCTACAAGGAACAACTCAGTATGGACTTTGGTATCCTAAAGGCAAAAGCTTCACCTTGACAGCATACACAAATGCAGATTGGGCCAACTGTGTGGATGACAGGAAAAGCACAAGTGGAGGTGCTTTCTATCTAGGAGAAATTCTGGTGGCATGGTTAAGCAAGAAACAAACATCTATCTCTCTGTCTACAGCAGAAGAAGAATATATAGCAGCGGCAGCATGTACACAAGTCATGTGGATGAAGCAAACCCTCCAAGACATGAAGGTAAGCATCGAAGAATCTATCTCAATCAAATGTGATAATACAAGTGCTATAAGTATATCTAAAAACCCTCTGCTTCACTCTAAAACTAAACATATCCCAATAAAGTATCATTTTCTTCGAGAACAAGTGGCTCAGAAGATAGTTAAACTGGAGTATGTGACAACAAAAGAACAGACAACAGACATATTTAAGAAACCGCTTGCTAGAGAGCCATTTGAATATTTGAGAGATAGATTAGGGGTAGTATCTGTAGATGCTACTCTCTGATTAGAAGAGAAAGCACAGTTTCATGGGGAGAACAGAAATGAAAATATCATTCTCAGGGGGAGATCAACCAGCAAGGAAAGCATGAAAACAGGTCCTCAGGATCAAAGGGATTATGGAAATAATACTTTTAGCATAAAAGAATCAACAAAAACGCAAAAGGGTCTATCGTGCAGCAGAAGAATAGTGAACCCGACGCGTATCCAATCCAAATTTTGGAGCAGCAGCGTACAAAGTCAGGAAATTTTAGGAAATGCATGAAATATTCAAAAAGGAATAAAAACATAGCATCAGAGAATGGAATCTTCACAAAAATTCGAACCCCTTTCCATTGATGTCAAAGGGGGAGGAAGAGCAAGCAACAGTAGGAAGATCAAGCAGCAGGAGAAATGATCCTAACAGGAAAATAGAGGAAGGGTATTGCCATCAATGCCAAAGGGGAGACTGTTGGAAATGTTGTCATTGATGGCAAAGGAGGAAGAAAAGGCAGAGACAGGCAAAGGAAGTAGCGAATACAGAGACAGACAAAGGAAGCAACAAATACAAAGACGGAGCTGTTATCACAGCAGTAGAGGCAGAGGCAGAACAACAGAAGCAGCAGAGGCAGAGGCAGAGGCAGAGCCGTTATAAAATTCCGAGAATCGCCCAAGCCGGCAGATACATTCATATGTATAATTCCGAGAATCATACCCCAAGCCAGGCGTTATTTACATATATATAGACAAACCTTATTCTGGGAACCGTATAACCCAAGCGGCAAACTTACATATATGTGCAACGCATCATATAAACAAAGGTCAAAGCATAAATATATATAAGCGGAGCGCTTTATAAATAAATAACCTAAGTACTATATGGTGGGACCCATATGAATCGCATCGGAGAAAAAGTTGGCAGTGGATCACATAAACAAAGACTTGCGATTCCGATTGAGAGCCCGGACCCGATGGGCGTATAAACGATGGTTGATATATATTTGAATTCCGGCCTAATCGCATCGGAGCATCACAGTATGGGCCTATTGGAACATCTAACCAAAACTTGTGATTGTGATTGAAAGCCCGGACCTGATGGGTCTATAAGTTATGTTTTTATAAGTTTGAATTCCAGCCTAATCGCATCGGTAAAATGCAGTGAATAGTGGTCAATCGCATCGGAAAGAGACAGACCGTCGGAACATATATTAGAAGACTTACGATTGCGATTGAAGCCCAGACCCGATGGGCTTTTAAACTATGATTAATAAGTATTTGAGTTCCAATCGCAGCGGCAAAGAACAATGAACAGTCTTCAATCGCATCGGAACAAGGCAACTTGCGCAATCGTAAATCGCTGAGGAGCAATATATTGCGTCGAGAAACGTGGCAAGTGGGATCGAAAGGGTTTTTATATGTTTTAAACAGGTTTTATTATATACACTGAGAATTGATTTAAAGGAATATTAAAAGGAAATTAGTATAATGAAAGTTGGGTTATATATATATATAAGAGTTGTCATAAAGTTAAAACAATGGTTGCGATGGTATTAAAATATGTCGCGTGGTCTGTAGACCCACGGGCTTCGGCTCAAGGTGGAGGGCGATTCTTTATTTAATACAATTGTGATGTATGAATGTTTCGCTTGCGGAACTTCCACATCAACAAGACACTTGCTGCGTGTAAAGGGTTGGAATTTGCCCAGAATTACAGTCAGCAATTACACATATTTACAAAAAGCAAAGTTACACGTATGCAGCAGTTACACCACAGCATAGGATAGAAAAGCAAACAGAGCTGAAATGAGATAAAACACAGTCACAGAAAAGACAAATGCGTAGCGAGCCAAGAGGCTGAATGAGTGAGATGGAGTTTTCATTATATGTGAATGTGAACATTGTAATTGAATTTTTTATTGTTTGTGATGCATTGGAAAGTCTCCGGAACAAAACAAAATCCCACTGTAAGTTTAAAATAAGCACCTACAGTTACATTTTTCTAAGTGAGCTGAAAAAGAAATAAGAAGGCAGAAAATGAAGAGGCATGGTTGTCCATTCCAAAGTCATTGAGGAATGCTAACAGTCACAAGAAAATCCTTATAAATAATATCATCTTGATATGCAAAGAGAGGTTAGAGAGAGTAAATATAGAGAAGGCAAAATACAGAAGAGAGAGGCAGAGAAGATTAAGAAAATAAGAGCAGAAAGAGAAGCTACAGAACAAATCTGATATTTGAGGCAAATTAGCAAACATGCAGTTTGATAAATTGAGGAAGTTGGAGCTTCCCTATCAAGTTGCAGCTTGATAGCTGTCAGTTGTAGCTAACTGAGGTTGGAGCCTGCAGAAAATTGAAGGGAGTTGGTGCTTCCTTGCAAGTTGTAGCTTGCAGAATTGAGGATAGAGCCTCCTGTATGTTGGTGCCTGCAGAAAACAGTGGTGAGAGGGAGTTGGAGCTTGCCTTTGCATCACAACAATAATAAGATGTGGTTTTCTCCCTTTATGGGTTTCCACTTACATCTGCTGTCTCTGTGTCTGTTTCTTATGTGCTGATGTGATTCTTTCAATCTGCTTAATTGTTGGCTGCTCTCAACATAAGTATGGTGTCACATTAATTTAATATTGGCTGCAACATTTTAAGACTGTTCACAAATTAAGCTGTAAATAAGTTTGGTGAAAATTTTAAAAAGCTTATGTATGTATTAAACTGATTCACCCCCCCCTCTCAGTTTAATTAAAGATTCAACAATTGGTATCAGAGCAGGGTCCTTTGTACAAGTCCAACAACTGAAAGGAGATCCTAGGTTCCCAAGATGGCTAGTATAGAAGGATGCTCAACCAATAAAGCCCCTTTCTTCACTGGTGAAAATTATGCTTTCTGGAAAATCAGAATGAGGACATACATAATGTCTCCGGGGATAGAAGTCTGGGCTGTTGTGGAATTAGGATATGCCCCGAAGGAAACTGACACAGAAAAAGAATCAAAACAAGATTTTATGGCTAACGCAAAATCTATGAATGCCATCCTGAATGGATTGTGTGAAGCAGAGTTTATTAAAGTAATGCACAAAGACACTGCCAAAAAAAATATGGGATACTCTTGAAAACATACATGAGGGAGACCAGAAAGTAAAGACTACCAAACTTCAAGTCTATAGAGCCCAGTTTGAAAACTTAAAAATGAATGATGATGAAGACATTGCCAGTTTCTTCCTAAAGGCTGCAGAAATTATTAACAATATGAAAGATATTGGAGAAAAAATGCCAGAAAGTATAATTGTGCAAAAGATTCTAAGATCTCTTCCATCTAGGTTTAATCCAAAGGTGTCTGCAATAGAAGAAACAGTTGATTGGGAGACCTTGACCATGAACCAGCTACTTGGAAATCTAACAGCCTATGAAATGAGGCTCCCACAGAATAAACCAAGTACGAGGGAAGCAGCCTTTAAAACAGAAAAGAAGAAAGAAGAAGAGGGAGACATATGATCTTTCTCGAATGAAGAAGAGGAAAATTTTGTCAAGAAATTGGATAGAGGCTCAGGTAAATACAAAGGTAAACTCCCCTTCAAATGCTTTAACTGGGGAAGAGTGGGAAACTATGCTGCTAAGTGTCCTCACAAGAAAATAAGGAATCAGGCTCAAGAGTCAGAGAAAAATAAATCAAAGAACTGGCAGAAAGGAAAGAAGTTCAACAGAAAATCCTTCTATGCTCAACAAGACAGTAGTACATCTGAAGATTCAGATGAACCCTCAAGTGAAGAAGGAACCTCCGAATTCTTATTGATGGCCATAGAAGAACTTGAAGAACTCCTGCTAGAAGATGAAGAAGAAGAAGGGGAAGTCGACCTTGAGGGGGAGCTAAGAACTGCTCTAGAAGAAATTGACAGACTCAAACTGAAGTGCAGAAAACAAAAGGACATTTTTCTTAAGTATGTAAGAGAAGAAAAAAACTCAGAAGTCCTCATGCAGCTAAAGGTAGAGCTTGAAGAAGCCAAGAATATAGAAGACATGTTACTTCAGCAAATCAAGGATAAAACCCGAGAACAAGAGAAACTGGAAGAAGAAGTAGTATGTCTCAGGAAGAAACTAGAAAATGCTCAAAGGACAGTGCTTATAAACTCTTCTCAAACAATAAGCTCTAGTAAGTTGAATGAAATTTTGGTTGCTAAAAGATCCCCAATGATAAAAATAGGAATAGGATATGAAGGAGAATCGAGTAAAGGCAAAGAAAAGGAAAACAAAAATATAATTTTTGTAAAAGCCAAGAAGAATGATGAAGTAGCCTAGACAATTCATACAAAAGAAGAAACATGTAATAAGGATGACAGAGATCAGAAGAAATCTCTAGTAACAAATAATGTAATAAATACTAAGATGACAGAAAAAGAATCATATGCCCCTGAGTATGTCAAATTTGGAAGCCATCAAAGGAGATTCTTTCCTCCTATGAAGAATGCCACCTGTTATGTCCGCCACAAGCCGAGACACATTGCTGCATATTGTTATGCAAGGAAGAGTAATTCAAACCTGCAAAATATGCAAACAGTGAAAATACTGTCTCAAATAAACAAATGGAGAAAACAACCTTACATCAGGTATGCAAATAATTTCTATGGTTATTGTTTTTATTGTAAGGAATTTGGCCATAAAATTATTGAATGTAGAAATTATGGACAAAGAGTGATGTTCAACACCTCAAGGAGGTTTATGAATCAGAGAAATTTTGCTCATACTCACAATTCTGCAAAAACTATGATCAAATGCTCTATATGCAATCAAGTTGGACATATACCTTCCAAATGTTCTCTGAAAGGATGTGATTAATCAACTCACAAAAGATACCAAACAAAAGGATGCCTCCAGTGGATAAAGAAGGAGAATAAGTGTGACTTAGCTCTAACTGCTCAAGACCTGAAAAGCCAGTGGTACCTAGACAGTGGCTACTCAAAACACATGACTAGAGAAAAAAGCAAGTTTATAACTCTTGATGAAAAGAAATCTGGTAATGTTACTTTTGGCAATGATAAATCAGGAAAAATCAAGGGAAAAGGATCAATCAACATAGAAAATGGCAGAGGAAAGGCCCAAGATGTATTATTTGTAGATGGGCTGAAAGAAAATTTACTAAGTGTTAGTCAGATGTGTGACAAAGGCTACGAAGTTCTCTTTAGGGCACAAGATTGTGAAGTCAGATCAAGCACCACAGGTAAGATTCTGCTCAAAGGAGTTCGAACAGAGAGTAATGTTTACATTGTGAAAGACGAAGATGAAGCATGCCATCTTAGTAAACTTGAGGAGTCATGGTTATGGCATAGGAGATTGGGACATCTCAGCTTTGATCATATCATCAGACTGAGAAAGAAGAAATCTGTCAGAAATATGCCAGAAATAAAGAGGCCGTCGAATACCATATGCAAATCTTGTCAATTGGGTAAACAGACTCGCACATCCTTTAAGGCCAAAGAGGAGTTATCAACAAGAAGACCACTTCAGCTTGTGCACATGGATCTGTGTGGACCTGCAAGAACTAAAACACCAAGTGGAGAATCCTACTTCATGCTGATAATAGATGATTTCTCCATAATGACATGGGTTGCATTTCTCAAGAATAAATTGGAAGCTCTGGACAAATTCAAAATATTCAAAGCATTAGCAGAAAATCAGACAGGATGCAAACTAAAATGCATCAGATCGGACAGAGGAGGTGAATTCACAGATTATGACTTTGCAGATCTATGCAATGAATATGGCATAAAACAACAATTTACTATTGCAGGGACACCTCAGCAGAATGGAGTAGCAGAGAGACAAAACAGATATGTTCAACAAATTGCCAGAGCCATGATGCAAGAGAATAATATTGCTCAAACCTTCTGGGCAGAAGCAGTGCACACAGCAGTACATATCCTTAATAAATCTCACTTAAGGCCAAGCAGTGACAAGACTCCCTACGAACTGTGGCATGGAAAGCCAGCTTCAATAAAACATTTCAGGATCTTTGGTAGCAAGTGTTACATAAAGAATAACGATGAAAATCTTGGAAAATTTGATGCAAAAGCTGATGAAGGGATATTTCTAGGGTATACATCCAAAAGTAAAGGGTACAGGTGCTACAACAAGACTCTTTGGAAAATAGTTGAATGTATTGATGTGGGATTTGATGAAGAACTTCCAAAAAATACAAGAAAAACATATTGCTGCAGTCCATCAGATAACCATGAAGAGAAATATCAGAATGATGATGAAACAAGCAAGACAACAGAAGATGCAGAGCTGAGCTCGAAAACCCCCTCAAGATACACTCAGAAGAATCATCCTGAAGCTCAGATCATAGGAGATAAGAAAGCAGGGGTCCAGACAAGAAGGCAGTTAACAGAACAAACTAAAGAAGTATACATAGCCATGCTATCACAAATAGAGCCAAAGAAATTTGAAGAAGCCAGCAAGGACAAGTCTTGGGTAAATGCAATGAATGAAGAATTGGACCAAATTGAGAAAAACAATACCTGGGAACTAGTTCCTAGACCTGCTAAGAAAAATGTCATAGGCTCAAAATGGGTATTCAAAAATAAAATGAATGAGGAAGGACAGGTAATCAGGAATAAAGCCAGACTGGTCTGCAAAGGATATTCACAAATCGAAGGACTTGATTACGATGAAACATTTGCCCCTGTAGCCAGAATGGAAGCTATCAGAATGTTCCTAGCATTTGCATGCTACCAAAACTTCAAAGTATATCAAATGGATGTAAAATCTGTATTTTTTAATGGAGACTTAGAAGAAGAAGTCTACATGGAACAACCAGAAGGCTTCGCATTGACAGACAAAGAAAACTTTTTGTGCAGACTGAAGAAGGCCCTATATGGACTAAAACAGGCTCCTCGTGCTTGGTACTCAAGGTTGGATAAATATTTGCAAAAACAAGGTTTTAAGAGAGGCGGAGTAGACAACAATCTATACATAAAAACCCATGAAAATGAACTCCTGATTGTTGTAGTATATGTTGATGACATTATGTTTGAAAGCAACAGAGATGAACTAGCAAAAGGGTTTGCTGATGAGATGAAAACAGAGTTTGAAATGTCTATGATTGGAGAGCTCAGTTTTGGCTTGGGACTGAAAATTCAGCAAAAGAACACAGACACATTCATCTCTCAAGAAAAATACTTAAAAGAAATGCTGAAAAAATTCAAAATGGAGGACTGCAAACCTGTGATAACCCCCATGATCACAGGATGCAAGCTGTGTGTTGATGATGGGACTGCAGATGTAGATCAAAAACTCTACAGATCCATGATTGGAAATCTATTGTATCTTACTGCATCAAGACCAGACATCATGCTAGAAGTAGGACTAGTGGAAAGATATCAAGCAGCACCTAAAAAAAACCATCTTTTGGCAGTAAAAAGAATACTCAGATATCTACAAGGAACAACACAATATGGACTTTGGTATCCTAAAGACAAAAGCTTCACCTTGACAACATACACAGATGCAGATTGGGCTAGCTGTGTGGATGACAGAAAGAGTACAAGTGGAGGTGCATTCTATCTAGGAAAAAGTCTGGTGGCATGGTTAAGCAAGAAACAAACATCTATATCACTGTCTACAGCTGAAGCAGAATATATAGTAGCAGCAGCATGTTGTACACAAGTCATGTGGATGAAGAAAACTCTTCAAGACATGAAGGTAAGCATTGATGAACCTATCTCAATTAAATGTGATAATACAAGTGCTATAAGTATATCTAAAAATCCTGTGCTTCACTCAAAAACTAAACATATTCCAATCAAGTATCATTTTCTATGAGAACAAGTGGCTCAGAAGATAGTAAAACTGGAGTATGTACCAACAAAAGAGCAGACAACAGATATATTTACTAAACCACTTTCCAGAGAACCATTCGAATATTTGAGAGACAGACTAGGGGTAGTATCTGTAGATACTATTCTCTAATATGAAGAGAAAGTACAGTCTCAGGGGGAGAACAAAACGAAAATATCATTCCAGGGGGAGAACAGCTAGCAAGATAAGCATAAAACAAGTCCACAGGATCAGCATAATCTCAGTATTATCAACATTCAGCATGAAAAAGCAACAAGGACCTTTCAATCGTTACATACATCATCTCTGTCTGCAATCTACCACATATTACAGGCACTACAAATGAAACACAACTATAGAACATATATCGGCTCACTATATCAGACAGAGACAAAACGTATACTCAAGTTCGACAATGTATATCGGCTCACTATACCAAAGTGTTCTCTCAACAAGTTTCATACATCACTCTGGAGCAGCATGGTACAATTTCAGCAGAAGAGGACCTAAAAGTAACTCAGAGAAAGGAAATGCAACAACAGAGCCCATACGGAGAGATGAGGCGTCGTCCTTTGCCATTGATGTCAAAGGGGGAGGAAGAACAAACAATAGGAGAAAGAGCAGGCAAACAGGAAGAGCAAGCAACAAGAGAAAGAGAAGGCAAACAGAGAAAGTGGATTGCCATCAATGCCAAAGGGGGAGACTATTGGAAATGTTGTCATTGATGGCAAAGGAGGCAAAGGAGGCAGCACTCAGGAAAAGGAGGCAGCGCTGAAGCAAAGACAAACAAAAGAAGCAGCGAATACAATGGAGGCAGCAAAGAAGCAAATGAAGGCAGAGGAAGCGAATATAATAGAGGTAGAACCGTTATCACAGAGACAGAAGTAGAGGCAGAACGATAGAAGAAGCAGAGGCAGAGGCAGAGCAGTTATAAAATTCCGAGAATCATACCCCAAGCCGGGCGTTACGCATATAATGCAGAACCATATTCCGGGAATCACACACTCCAACCGGCGTTATACATAACACAAATATTCCGGGAATTGCACAGAACCATATTCTGGGAATCGCTTAACCCCAAGCGGAAAGGCACATAAATTCCAGGAATCGCCTACCCCGATGGAGGATACATATATATATATATATATATATATCCATTACAATACATATAAATGCCGCGCATTACATATGTTGCAAAGGTCCAAAGCATGTACATTATAAGGAGCGCTTTATTATAAGTTTCATATTATTAATTCCGAAAACAAAAGAACCAAAGGTCCAAGGCATATATATTATGGAGCACATAAAACAAAGTTTTATAAGGTGGGACCCCTCCCCAATCGGATCGGAAATGTGAAGAGTCCAAAGGTGGAAGCACGATGCAATTGCCGATTGGCGATTTCCGATTGGAATCACATCGGAACTTTGGAGGGTTGAAATTGAAGAGCACATTGCAGTTGCGATTTCCGATTTCCGATTGAATCGGATCAGAGATGTGGAATCGGCGATAATCAAGTGATATCAATTCAGGCGATTGGCGATTTCCGATTGAATCGCAATCGGAGCACATTGGAGTTGCAATAGTTGAGTGATATCAATTCAAGCGATTGACGATTTCCGATTGAATCGCAATCGGAGTCAAAGCGGAGCATCGGGACATGCAAATGGAATTTTCGATTGTGATTAATTGCAATCAGAAGAACTTAAAAGTGATTCAACCGCATTAGAGTATTTGAAGTTGCAATTGCGATCAATCGCAATCGGAGCAGGAACGATCAATCGCAATTGGAGGAGACTCATTGCATGGAGAAGCGTGGCAAGTGGGCCCGAAAGGAGTTCTTATATGCTTAAATAATTTTTATTATATTACACCGAGAATTGATTTAAGTCATTTCAAAAGGAAGTTTGTATGTATGCCGAGAGTTGAAATTACAATATATGTATATTTAAAAGGGCGTTGTTATATATATAGATATAACATGGTTGCGGTGGTATTAAAGTATGCCGCGTGGTCTGTGGACCCACGGGCCTCGGCTCAAGGTGGAGGGCGATTATTAATGTAATACAATTGTGATATATGTTTGTTCCGGCCTACGGAACTCGCCACATCAACAAGACACTCGTGGCACGAAAAGGATTGGAATTGCCCTATTTTAAAAGTCTGCAACTACATTTTATTTATTTAAAAGGCACCGTTACACGTATGAAGCAATTACACCACAGAAGAGGACAGAAAAGGATACAGAGCAGAAAAGAGTTAAAACACAGCCACAGAAAAGGCAAGCACAGTCAAAGAAAAGCCAAAAGACTAAATGAGTTGAACTCTAATTCATTTTGTAATTCGAATGTAATTGTTTTAATTGATTTTTATTGTTTTTGATGCATTGGCAAGTGTCCGAGAGGAAAACAAACTCCCACTGTAATGTTAAAATTGACACCTACAGTTATAATTCCTGAGTAAGCAGATAAAAGGAGTGAGAAGGCAGAAGGCAAAGAGACATGACTGTCCATTTCAAATTCCAAGTAGAATACAAACAGTCATGAGAGGAAATCTATAAATAATATCATCTTGATATTCAAAAAAATGGGTTAGAGAGAGTAAATTTAGAGAAGGCAGAATACAGAAGAGTGAGGCAGAGAAGATTAAGAGAAGAAGAGCAGAAAGAAAAGCTACAGAACAGAGCTGATATCTGAGGTAAATCAGCAAACATTCAGTTTGATAAATTGAGGAAGTTGGAGCTTCCCTATCAAGTTGCAGCTTGATAGCCGTCAGTTGTAGCTGACTGAGGTTGGAGCCTCCTGTAGGTTGGTGCCTGCAGAAAATTGAAGGGAGTTGGTGCTTCCTTGCAAGTTGTAGCTTGCAGAATTGAGGTTGGAGCCTCCTGTAGGTTGGTGCCTGCAGAAAAACAGTGGTGAAAGGGAGTAGGAGCTTGCCTTTGCATCACAACAATAATAAGATGTGGTTTTCTCCTGTTATGGGTTTCCACTTATATCTGGTGTCTCTGTGCATGATAGTTATGTATTGAATCTGATATGTATCATCTGCTTAATGCCTGCAACTCTCATATTAAGTCTACTGCTATATTAAACTAATACTTTCTGCTTGCATTCTAAGATTACTTGCACATTAAATTGGATATGAAATGAAGGTGTAAATAGCTTAATGAAAAGTTTTAAAAGATCAGGAATGCATTAAACTGATTCACACCCTCCCCTCTCAGTTTAATTAAAGGTTCACCATTTATTTCATATATCTGCAAATCTGAAGTTATGATATACTTGTTTCCACAACATATATGTATTGGTCTCATTATACCCTCTGTTGAAAACGTTTTACGATGATTTATTGAAGAAGAATATTTGAAAGGGTTTCCCCCATTGTGGGGTTTTTCCCTGGTCTTGGAGAAAACCTCCCATCACCCCATATGGGATTTTTTGGTCCAAGTGCTAAGGGAATGCACCTTCCCATGTTAGAGTCTCGATAGATGGATCACTAGATGATCCATTGAAAACTCTACTCCGAGGTGAGTCATGCCATATCGAATAAATAAATATTTAATTAATAATATTAAAATTACAAATTAATTAGCAATTACAACATTAAAATCAATTAATTATTTTTAAGTAAAACATTAATCCACCATTAATTTGTTTCCAACATGAATATATTCATAGTTTAACTTTCTCATTAATTACAGTGTTGAAACATTATTAACATTAAATAGATTATTCACATAATTTGGCACCATGATTGAAATAAGAATGAATTTCACCAGTAATTATTTTTATTATATTAAAATAGAGTTTATGCCATCGATTAGATATTGCCTTGAGATGCTTAATTACACAAAAATGTGTATAAATATCACAATTAATGTAGGGGTGTTACAAACCCCACCATCTCCTTAAAGGACATTATCCCCGATGTTCTTACATGTTAATTTTTGAAACTAGATTCAAATTACACATTGGAAAAATTAGAAGATTAAGATTATAATTCCATTAGATTCCTCTTTTTGAGAAGACCAAAATTGACCTATAGATTGATCCAATCGGTTAAGCAGAAGTTAAGTTATGAATTATTTTATTATTTTTTGGGTTGGACTTAGCTCATGTGGATTTGGTCAAAGACCCAAGCAATCCCTCAAAAAGTTATAAATAGAAGAAACCCCGAGATCCAATTGCACACATTCACTCATGAGATTTTCTTCATGCTATTTTGGTATTGGTTTGCATTTTCTGTATTGGCTCACACAGGTTCGTTAGGGGAAGCTCACATAAGAGTTTGGGATTGTAGACGAGAGGCTCGCATAGATCTGGGTCTTCTAGGCATGAGTCGCAACTGATTTTTCCAGGCTAGAGCCATGGTCAAATCATGTCAAGGTCGCGATTGAGCTGTTATAACCATGAACATACCTTGTTCAGGGTGCGACTAGGGTTTCTAAGTTAGATTGGGCTAATCTGAACCTCAGTCGCAAGCACAGAGTGCTTAGGTCGCGTTCAGGGTTGCTATAACCACGAGCTCACAATGTTAAGGCAACGAATAAGGAATTTTATGGGCATATATGATTTGGATCACAGTCAATTGCTTGTGTAGTGTCTTCATTCATCCATTGCTCAGCCAAAATTGCTTCAGAACATTCATTGACAGTATTGTGAATCTAGATCTAGAGATTGGCACCTAAGATCACTTGGTTTTGGTGATACATCAGATTTGTGTTTTTTATTTTGTAGATCTACATATCTAAAGATCTGATATACTTTTTTCCACTGCATATATGTATTGAGCTCATTGTACTCTCTGTTGAAAACATTTTATGATGATCTATTGAAGAAGAATATTTGAAAGGGTTTCCCCCATTGTGGGGTTTTTCCCTTGTCATAGACTAATATTGTGGCTCTTATGGTTGTTCTATTGTATTCTATATAAATACATAGATTGTTATATCTTTAGTTATTGTTTATGGTTATTTACACTGCTAATATATGGATGCACTGTTAACAAAAAAAGAATTTGGGCTAAAGTAATTGATTCAACACAGAACAATCTAAAATATTAACATGGTATCAGAGCTAAGGTGAAGTACAAGCTCAGGAGAAGATAAGTAGTGAAGCCCTCATCATCAAAATGTAGATATATGATCGAAGGTTAATATGTCTTCCTCTACCTTCAAGGAGCATGAGAAATTAGTTTATGCATCTAACATTTCTGCATGGAAAGTCAGATTGGAGATCATAGATGACAACAATGATGTGCTGGAATACATTGAAGGAAGGATGAACGAGCCTCTAGAGAATTCCTCTGCTGCCATCAAGAGAATATATAGGAAATTTGAGTCCAAAGAAAAGCAAGTCATAGTTGATGGTTTATAAGATCATTTACTTGAATATGTTGGGAATTTAAGAAAATCTAAAGACATGTATGACAAGATATCCGACATGTATGAAGTCAACAATTTAATTGAGATCATCACCATGAAAAAACAACTTAATGAAGTGAATATGAATAAAGGTGAAATTGTTCAGTCTTACATTATGAGGATCTCTCGTCTTAGATATCAACTAGAGAGGGTTGGAGAGAATGTACTTGAAAAAGAGCTCATTGTCGTGACTCTTAGAGGTAAAACTTCTTTTTGGGAAACATTCATTACTACTAATAGTAACAACAATGTTCTCCCATCATTTGATGAAATTTTTGGAAAGCTTACTCAAGAATAATCTAGAATGATAGCAAGAGGGAGGATTCAGAAGCATGAAGAAGGAGATCTCATTGCATATGCTGCCCATAACAAAAGAAACAGATCAAAAGGAGGTACTTCTAAAATACCTCTTCCTCAAACCTCAAAATGAAAGAATGATGGATCACTGTCTCATATTCGAATGCTACAACTTCCACAAGAAAGGTCATTATACTTGTGATTGTCCCAAGAAGAGAAAGGGGCCATGATACAACACCAAAGGTAACAACGATGATAAAATAAGAAGAGACAATCAAAGGTACAACATCGAAATAAAATATGAAAGGAAAAGAGATTCTTCAAGAGACCCTGAAGAAGAACATCATTCTCAAAATAAGGCAAGGACTCCCACATATAAAAGTAATGTTGTGAATAAATCTGAATATATTCTCATTTCTGCACATACTAGTTCTTCTCCACCATATTCATGGGATAGTTGGTTAGTTGACAATAGGGCCACTCATCACTTCTTTGGATACAAATAATTCCTCTCTAATTTGGTAGAGAGGGATACTAAGTTGAAAAAATTCTTGGAGATAACTCCACTCATCATGTAAAAGGATTTGGATATTTTAAGTTTCAGTTGAACTCTTGGGAATCAATATTGTTGCATGATGTTATGTATGTACCAGGTGTAATAAAGAATTTTATTTCTATATCCACATTAGAAGATAAAGGGATGAGGGTTTATTTCATCAATGGAAAGGCCTTATCTTGGCTTGTTGATTCAGATATGAAAGATGCATTCACATTAGGTATGAGATCTGAGGGGCTCTACAAAGTCATAGGAAGGCCACTTTTAGCATTGGTTCATAACACCAATAACCTCAGTGAATTATGGAACCACATGATGGCTCATCTACACTATGATGCTCTTCCAAAAATGAAGATACTGGTCTTAGGAATAGTTGATTTTCAATCTCAGCATGGTGGAGTTTTTCTATGTTGCACAAGTGGAAAGAAAACAATAGGGCCATTCCCCTTAAGTAAGAAAAAAAAATTGACATCCTCCATATCATTCATTCAGATATATGTTGTCTGATGCCTGTGCACTTGATTGTTGGTCATCTCTATTACATCACCTTCATTGATGATTTCAAAATAATTACATGGTTTTACTTCCTCAAGCACAAGTATGAAGCCTTCGAAAGATTCCAGGAATTCAAAGTTTTGGTTGAAAATGAATTGGGGAAAAGAACCAAATTTTTCAGGTATGACAATGGAGGAGAATACATGTCAAAATAATTCATAGTATTCTGCAAGAAAGAATGGATCAAGAAGGAAACTATTGTACCTTACACACTAGAACAAAATGTCTTAGTTGAATGGAAGAACTAGTCAATATTGGAAGTTGATCATGCCATGCTTCATGATCAGAAGGTACCAAATTTTTTGTGGCTTGAAGCCACACATGCTGATGTATATGTTCAAAACTAAGTGCCTCGTTAATCATTGAGAAACAAGACTCCAGAAGAAATATTTATAGGTAACAAACCCAACATCAGTCATCTTCGTATATTTGGATGTCCTGTATTCTTTCCTGTTTCGAAAGAAAAAAGAAACAATTTGGAAGATATAGGTAAAAAAGGTATGTTTATGGGTTACTGCAAAAACTCTAAGGCATACATAATATACATCCTTGGTCAAAGGAAAGTTGAAATTAGTAGGGACGTAACCTTTGATGAGAATGTTGCACTTTGTAAAGTAAGAGACCTTCCTTTACCTCCCAAGGAATATGATGATGATATAACTATTTTGTATGGTCCTTCTATGTCTAAATCAAATGATGTTGATACTCCCATGGAGTCTATGGATCCTTTATATCCACCTCCCAGTGATCCTCCTATAAGGAAGAGACCACTTGGCTTCTTGACACTCTATAGGATAGTGAGAGAAGGAACCTTGTTGGTATCAATCATATGTTGATGCTATGAGAACCATGATTCAAATTGAACCATCCTCATTCTAAGAAGCAGTTAAAGAACAAGTTTGGAAGGATGTTATGTCCAAGGAATACGAATCTATTGTAAAACATGATGTATGGGATGTTTTTTCGTGACTACATGGGAAGTTTGTTGTGACTTAGAAATGGTTATTTAAGATCAAACATGGAATCAATGGTAGCATTGAGAAATACAAAGCGAGGTTCGTAGCTCAAGGTTTCTCTCAGAAATAGGGAGAATATTACGATGACATATTTTCACTTGTGGCTAAATATACAACTATCCATTTGATAGTTTCCCTTGCTTCTAGTCAAGTATCAACCCTTCATGAGATGGATGTAAAGACTACTTTCCTCCATGGTATGTTACATGAATAGGTGTATGTTGAACATCCACAGGGATTTGAAGTGGAATATTGCAAAGCGCGTGTTTGCAGGTTGAAGAAATAATTGTACGGATTGAAGGCAACTCCCTGAGCTTGGTATGCTCACATTGACAAATATCTAATGAAATTGGGTTTCAAAAAGAAGCAATGCTAATCCCAACCTCTATTTTAAGGTTTTCCAAGGTTTTCCACTAATTCTGGTTCTATATGTTGACGATCTATTCTTAACAGGAAGTGAACCGTTGATGATCGAATTTAAGAGGAATTTAGCCTCTGAATTTGAGATGAAATACCTCAGTCTCATGCAATAATTTTTGGGCCTTGAGGTGTGGCAAAGACCTGGAGATATCATTATCTCACAAGGAAAGTATGTAGTGAAGTTGCTAGAAATTTTTGGTATGAATGAGTGGAAATCCATGACTACTCCGATGGAGATGAATTTCAAGAAGCCGTGTGGAAGAATAGTTGGACCTGGTATGGAAAATCTATCCAAGTATAGACAACTGATTGGGGCCCTGATTTTCCTCATCAACACCCATCAAGATATATGTTATGTAGTTAACACATTGATTCAGTTCATGTCCGATCCCCTTCATGGGCATCATATTGCGGCCAAACATGTATTGATATACTTACAAGGATTGATCACACTTGGTCTAAGTTATACTGTTGGAGATATCCAACTTCATGGATACACTAATCCTAACTGGGCAGGTAATGTCACTGATAGAAAGAGTACATATGGATGTTGTTTCCATCTTGATTCTACCAGGATATCCTATATGATCAGGAAGAAAAATTTGGTAGCATTGAGCACCATAGCAGCAAAATACATTTCTGCTAGCACAATTAGTTGTGAATATGTGTGGTTACGGAAGCTCTTTGGTGAGCTATTTGTTCAAGTCTTAGACACTACAATGATATACTATGATAAAAAGAGCGAGATCTGTTTGGAAAATAATCCTGTATTTCATGACAATTCCAAGCATATCGAGATTTGATATAACTTTATCTGTGACATGGTGCAAAGAGGAGCTGTTAGACTCCACCACATATCGACTGAAGAGTAGATAGCAGATATTCTTACCAAGGAACTAAGGAAAGGAAAGTTCTTGGGATTCAGAGAAAAACTTGAACTAATGGATGTATCCCATCTAGATAAGGGGAAACATTGATTGAGTACACTGAGAAAGCTCTTCCTACCCTTGCTTGATCTCTTGGGGTGAGGAATCGAGAGAAATGGCTTCTGGAGTTGAGAGATCTCTAGACAGTATGGCACTTTCCTATTTGTTACCCAGGGTTGAGATGTTTCTCCCCTATCTTCATAAGCTCAAATATTCTTCTCCCCTATCTGTTTTATGTAGAGTATACCCCAATAGGCATGATACCCTCAAGGAAGGCTTGATGGGAATATCGCTCCTTATTTCTCGAATGAGTTGAGTGTACTTGGGGTGTAAAACCCAAGTGGATTATGATGTGTGTGTTCTACCACTTGATGGATGAGAGTCATTGATGGGAAGATCGATAGGAAATAGGATTGGGTAGATATTTTCTCCTCTTTCATGATTATGGGTTGAGACTAAACTCCCTGACGAGATCCCATGGTTAGATATGTGCTCCCCTATCTAATGGATTACCCTGTTGCTAGGTACGGGTGGAATATATTTCTCTCTAATTCTTCTTCTTCTATATTCGATAAAGTTTCAACAGATGGAGTTGAGCCATGATGAAAACTTGATGTAAAGATCTACTAGTAGAGATTACCAAGTGGAATTTTTCCTAGTTGAGAGGGAGTGTTAATTTTTTCAACTAGAGTCAAATTACACATTGGACAGCTTAGATGGTTAAGATATAATTTCATTAGATTCCTTTTTTTGAGAGGACCAAAATCAACCTATAGATCGCCCCCATTGGTTAATCAAAAGATAAGTTATGAATTATTTAATTGTTTTATGGGTCAGCCTCAACTCATGTGGATTCGATCAAAGTCCCAAGTGGCCCCTCACAAAGTTATAAATAGAAGCAACGACAAGGTCATTTGCACACATTCACTCATGATATTTTCTTCATGCTCTTTTGGTATTGGTTCATATTTTTTTTTTTGGCTTGCAAATTTTTATCAAGGGAAGTTCATACAAGGGTTTGGGATCACAGACAAGAGGTTTTCATAGATTTGGGTCTTTTGGGCTCAAGCCGCAGGCACAGTATTGAAGTTTTTAGGATAGAGCTGTAGGCACAGTACTGAAGTTTCTAGGACAGAGTCATAGGAATACTATGTTAAGGTCACAACTGAGCTTGTATAACAGTGGGAAGACCTTGTTTAGGGCACAAATAAGGTTTATGAGTCATATCGGGTTGATATGGACCTAAGCCATGGGCACAGAGTTCTTAGGTCGCGGTCAGGGCTGTTATAACCATGGGCTCACAGTGTTAGGCTCGTGGCTAGGGAATTTTATGGGTAGATCTAATTCAGATCACAGTCAATTTCTTATTCAGTGTCTTCATTCATTCGTCTCTCATTCACAATCACTTCATAATAGTCATTGACATCATTTTGGATCTAGATCTATAACTTGGTATTTGATATCACTTAGTTTTGGTGATACATCGGATCTGTGTTTTTTATGTTGTATATTTGTAGATCTGAAGATTTGATATACTTTTTTCTGCTGCATATATGTATTGGGCTCTTTCTACTCTTTTCTGAAATTTTTTTATGATGATCTATTGAAGAAGAAGATTTGAAAGGTTTTCGCCCATAGTGGGGTTTTTCCCCTGGTATTTCACCAATCTATTGTCTCTTATGGTGGTGCTATTGTATTCTTTGTCACTACATTCATTTCTATATCTTCACTTACTATTTATGATAATTTACACTTCTAATATTTGGATGCATTGTTAATGAAAAATTAATGTGAGCTAAATTAATTGATTCATCATAGAACAATCTAAAAAATTAGCATTACAAAACTAGAAAAGACAACAGCAAAAAAAAATTGAGCTTTATAGAAACAACACTTTTACATCAATTACATGTTAAACAAAAAAGGGTACAATGATTTCATATAAAATTCATGCTCCTAGGTTGCATCATCGGGTCCAAAGAGCTTCCGTTACACCTTGACCTTCTCTATCACTCAGTTACAGAGCATGGTCTACCTCTGGTCGAGGATACACAAAGGTTTGGGTTAGAACTCTCCCTTAGGCTCCACCTATATCATATACCTATTGATCACATTATTAGAATCGTGCATACACATTTTCAATAAGGATATTTGGAATTCTTGTTCGTTTATGATGGGAGGCATTAAGGCTAGTATATAAGCCTTGAGTCCCATTCGCTCCAAAATATGAAATGGTTTGAAAAACCTGGGTGCCATCTAGGCACAGGACTCCACTTTTAGTGAGCTCCTCCATGATTTTATTTTGAGATACACATGATCCCCCACTTAAAATTATTTATGCATTATTTTTTGATATGTGTAGCTTCCTATATATCTTAGGCTATCTCTAATTTTTATCTACGGATAAACTAAATTCGATAAGTATGGTGCTAGTCACTTAGAACAATAGAGGAAATAATTTATTATCAATTTCCCCCAAATTATCAGATATACAGAATGCTGAAAGAACCTACTTGTGATCCAAGCACTTCTCCTTCTCCTTTTTTCATTATTGTTGTCGCTCTCCATCTAGCTTATATTGATTCCTGCAAACACAAATAGAGAAAAAAAAACAACATGAAATATATAGATATCTACTTATCTTAATCAATCAAATCAATTAGATGTGAAATATATATATCGTTCAAGAATCCATTGCACAAGAAATAAAGACATATATATGGGAAAATGAACAACAATATTTATTAAAGAGTAGAAGGGGAAGGTTACAACCAATGATCAATTTGTTGCCACCAGCTCCAACTTCATCCTAGCCTCATCACATCCAACATCATACTATTATCATATCAATAATTTACTCTCTCAAATGAGAATCCAAAAACATTTCTTTACCAAAATTATTCCTTCCCTAGCAATAGAATGAGTGCTCAATTTATAGGGAAACTGATGGTAGTTTCTCAATGAATTAATTTATAATAATAGGAAAGATATGTTCCCAAGTTCAAAGGTGTTAGATGGACACTTGGATTTGAATTTTGAAACATATGGAATCTTCTAGAAGGCACTAGCCATGTGGAGATTCCCGGAACAATGAGAATTCCGCTCCCAAGTGACCACACACTCTTGAATGTCGAGAAGTGCATGGCAGTGCACCCTTGAATGGAGTATCTTGCATTGCAACGCAATTAGTCCCTTTAGAGGCTACGTTGGTGATTCAATAAGTGATATAACATATACTTCGAACCTTGGAAATATCACAATAGAAGCCATGAATGAATTTTTCTTCTCTTAGGGAATATAGAAACTAAAATGTAAGGGGATGATAGACCCTATTTCATTGGTCTTGGGGATGATGTCAATTTTGACCAGGTCATGGGGGATGATTCCCAAATTGACCTATAACAGCTACCCCCTAAAGCATGAAGTCAAAATAATAATAATATATTTTGATGAGATGCTTTATGATGTGATGATATGGAACTGAAGTGGAGTGGCGACCTGCATCAATATTACAATACATTATTTCATGCTATTCTCATCTTGATCACAAATTGTTGAGGGAGGCATTCCCATGCTCAGGACATAAACTATCTAATAACATGTACATAGTGCAGAAAGTCATTTGCATTGGAATGTCACCCAATACAGACATGCCTACAGATATAGGCCCGTGTTCAGGTGATGACCTATATGTAAGGTCTTTGTACAGATGATGTGTACAAAAATCTTTAAATCACATCCCGGATGGATGAAACTAGATTCGGGGTCTTCTTATCTTGTTCACTCGATCGTTCAGGTACAAGTCTAGCCATGCAAATATATGATTTGTAGTCAAACATGGTAAGACATCGTTTGATTACCAGCCAATGATGTTAGCTGTTAAGAAACGTGAGAGAACCACCATTCATGTTAATTTCTCTTAACGTACTACAGTACAGTTTGTATGGCGTGAATAGATGATTTGGTGTCAAACGCTAGACAAAATATTTTGGTCATATGTCCGGAAGCGAGGATCTTGTCGATGCTATTGTTAGCACCCGAATTGGACCCCAAGCTAAAAAGGGAAAAACAGGGTAACAACTAAACCATGCTCTTCCTTGTAGCTAGCCCAACAAGGACATGAGAGGGCTCTCTCCATAAAGATGGATATTCAATAAAACAAAATAGTTGAATGATATTAGGCTAGGTAAAATGATGGGAAAAAGATTTAATAAATAAATGAAATGAATTTCAAGGATGTGTGGGATAAAATGGACAATTGAAACTGGGATTAAATCAGGACACAGGGTAATTCATGGGGCAAGATAGGCAGGAAAATTTAGCAATTAAAATTTAATAAATATGAGATGGAAAGACTGGTGAGGAGCTAAAAAGGGCACAATAAATGGATCCTCTTCAAACAGAAGAAAAAACCCAGAGTATGAATGATTTCCCAAGGCAGGGCATGAAAATGGATCCTACCTTTCTATCTTGAAAGCAGGGAAAATTTTAAAGATGGAAAGTTATTTTTAAGTTTAAAAAATTGGCGAATCCCACTAGTACCTAATATCAAAACTATAAAATTTGTATTGATGTATTTGTAAAAATACTGAAATTTATAATGATTTTATATATACTCTCTATATAATGTTGGCGATTTTTAACGTAAAATAAATTTATATTGTAAAATTTGGGCGAATCCTTTTTATAAAAAAAGGAGATTGGCGAATTTTTTTTTTGGAAAAATCATAGAAAATTAGTCCACCTGCGAAGATTAGACCCTAAAATTTTCCATGCTTGAAAGCATTCAAAAGAAATGTGTATGGATGAATGGAAAACATAAAAATTTACATATGAAACAAAGGAGAGAGACAAATGCTAAATCTCATACCACATGGATCCCACAAATTAGAGCTGCATCTCTTATTAATACCTATCAAACTGTACAATGGAGCGCAAAATGTTCTTCCACACTATTCCCCTACTTCTTAATTACAGACTTCACACTAATGATTTACAATTACAATAAATAAGTTGAAATGTGGGAACATAGATCCACTGAAAAAGGAGCTATTCTGACAGCTCAAAAACTAAAGTATAATGATAGAAAAGAAATACAACAATCTGCCCCTGAAAATGAGGGACAACGAGACTTTTTGACCTCTTGGAGATTTTCTTGTTATGCTATATGAAGGAAAAATAGGCAATCCGAAGGAAAATTTCCTACTTTGCTGCTATTGTAACAATATTTTTTTTAATTTAAGCTCTTCGGTCAACTAACTGTTTCCTTTTCTTTCCATTTTTTTTTTGAAGAAAAATGACTTTTATAAAATGTTTTGAAATAATTCAAAATGAATTTATGCCTTTGTGAAGGGAAAAATTATTTTTTTTAATGGAAAAGGGAATGGAAGGAGGCGGGACCCGCATTATAATCGCAATCGGGATTGGATGGGGGGTGATATAAAAAAATCATATAATTTTCCATGGGATGCATTTCAATACGCAAAGGGTAATCGCAATCGGGGGTCGGGGAGAGGGGAAGGTGCATTACATAACCAAATAGAATATTTCCAGTGTGATGGGAATAAGCAATAAGGGGAAGGCCTTTGATAAAATGAAATAAATTACAATTCGATTTTTACAAAGGGAAATGGGATTTTTATAATAAATGGGCGGAGTATTTATGGTGGGCCTGAGGGTCAATTGGGATTGGAATCAGAGGGGAGCGGAGCATAGCATATGTCATAATTCTGATTGGAGAGGTCCGATGGGCTGTGGGCCATCGGATCGGAGGGAAAAATCAACGGCGGAGGGATAATCGGGGACAGGCCATCGGTGGGGTTCAATCGAGGAAAGCCTTATGAAAGCGTAGATGGAAATGGGCCGATTTCATATGGGCCATTCGATTAAAGGAGGAGATCGACAGTCGGATGTGCATCGGAGGGGGGAAATACAATCACATCGGGACTTTTTCCGATTGGCCAATCGATACGCATCGTTCAACATTGTGATTGCGATGGAAGGGACTTGGCTCAGCGGAAGTATTATAATACAAGTTTGATTTGTATTATAATGTTTCAAAAGCATGGAGGGGAAGTGGTTTGGGAACCGCGGGGGGTCTTAATAATAAACTTTGAACTTTATTATTAAGTTTTAATAGGTATGAAGGGGAAGTGGTTTTATGTATAAATCGCATTTGTAGTTCAATAATTTTATAATGTGATTTTATGGTTGGAGGGAGGAAAAGGGATTTTTATAAGGAAAATATTAAAACTTTAAATATAATGTTTTCAGGGAAAAAATGGGAAATAAGGATTATTTGAAGATATAGGGAATTTTACTTCACTTAAGCATAAATTTCAATCCAGAAGTCAGTTTTAAGAGTATAATATACCGTTGGAAAGCTCTTTCTGGGATCTTTCTGATGGATCTACTTGGAAGATGATTCGGCACTAAACATGCTATGGAAAGCTTCTCTAAAGGCAGGATGATGACTTTGTGGAGATGGAAACTTCCTGAATTGTGACTTCTTACATATGATGATATAAAATTACATAATGAATGATAATAAAGGGAAAATATCATGTTTTCACCCCAAAACATGGGTTTGAGGTGAAAATTACATCTAGCTGAATAAAATATATCTTTGATCTTCCAGGTGCTGTGAATTTGAGTTTATTTGACTTCCTCATGACCTTGCTGACATTTATTGACATTTGACTCATTGATTTGACCATGGTGAGACCCTAGAAACTAATGAGACCCATCCTATGAACCGTTGAAATGATTTTGAGAATAAAAGTGACTAATGACTGAAGACCATAGAGAGGAGAATCAGCAAGTACCTCATCAGGGAAAACTGATGAAAAACTACTACCATCAATGAATCCATGACCTAGAGGAATGGTGAAATTTATTCGGTATGAGACACCTAATATGCAAATGAAAAAGAGCAGTTTTGATCACTGATGGCAGTATGACTAGACTGACACTAACATTGGCTCCAATGGGGATGGTAGGTCCTTTGAGGTGTCAAGAACACTATAGACCAAGTATCCTTATTCATTGGACATGGAGTCAAAAATACTGAAAACGGACACAAATGAAAACTGACTCTGACTCAAGACTAAGACTGAAAACTGAAATAAAACCAAACCATACACATGTCATCCAAGTTTTATAGCCTTCACCTCGGGCCCCAAACTTGAATGATTATGTACTTCAAACTTCTGATAAAAATAACATGGTATATACAATGATGATAACATAGATTCTGATCCTTTGTCTTCAACAATGGTAGTGCTTCAACAGCCTACCATTTATTGCTCCTCCAGGACAATCCTGGCCATCCATTTCTGAAAGTAAGAAGGCATTATGTCCCCTGTATGCTGAAATTCTGTATGGCCCTTTCCAAAGGTTGTCAAACTTACCGTGCTTCCCTTTGTCTTCATTTCTTGCATCCCATTTCAACACTACATCATCCAGCTAAAAATTTTCTTCTTTTTTCTTTTGATCATAGATATTCTTAATCTTGTCCTACAATTGAATTGCATTATGTGACACTTCTTCTCTTGTCTGTTGAAGGTGGATCATCTGGTTGATCCTTCGCTGGTTGTCATCATCCTCGCTGCCAACTTCTTGTAATAATTTCGTAACTAGGATTGTAAGAGATGTATGAAAGATGGCATCAGTTCCATAAAATAATTCAAAGGGTGACATACCTATTGATTTTTTACTGCTAACTCTATCTGCCCATAGTGCATTGATGAGTTTTCGGTGCCAATTTGTTTTGTTTGCCTCCAACATTTTCTTAATTATATTCATTAGCGATTTTTTCGATG
Source organism: Pinus albicaulis (assembly GCA_034641835.2). Classification (NCBI taxonomy): domain Eukaryota; kingdom Viridiplantae; phylum Streptophyta; class Pinopsida; order Pinales; family Pinaceae; genus Pinus; species Pinus albicaulis. The sequence goes on from CM076576.1 coordinate 839,174,378, forward strand.
ACTCTGCCAGGCCATTTCCTTATGGATAATATGTTGTTGAATGGCCTAGCATGATGTTGTACTTGTCACAGAAGTCGACCATTTTCTTAGATCTGAACACTGCTGCATTATCTGTCACAATTTTACATGGGTAGCCAAAACGAGATAAAATATTCGATTCAAGGAATTGAATAATTACCGTGTCTATTTCTTTCCTGACAGGGATGGCCTTGATCCATTTCGTGAAGTAATTTATCCCTGTCAATATCCAGCGGTGTTGTGCTGAGGACACGAGATGTATTTCTCCTATGAAATCGAGCCCCCACTGCTGAAAGGGCGCATTCACTGAAACTGGTTTCAAAGGAAGTGGAAGCATTTTCTTCTTCCCTTGGAAAATTTGACATTCATGACAATTCATCACTGTTTTATATAAATTAGAAAATAATGTGGGCCAATAATACCCAGCTCTCAATACCTTGTTGGCTGTAGTCTTCCAAAACAAGTGACCGCCACAGTTACCTTTATGAAAATCATGCATTACTTTCTGAGCTTCTTCTTCAACCAGACAATTTAGCAAAACACCTCCTGGGTCTTTCCAATACAAAGAACTATTCAAAATACAATATTTAGCAGATTTAAGCTTCAAAAATATAACTTTACTCTTAGACATGCCAGTAGGACCTGACAAATGCTGAAGAACATAAACAATATCTGAATACTAAGGGGACTGCAGAAAAATATCTGAAACTGGAACCAGCAAACCTTCCTCTTCATCTTCGGCTACTGCTGTAATGAGGTTTATATCCAAAGCACACAGATTTGATTGAGCCATCAATTTTTCCAAGCCTTGTCCCTTAATCAACTTTGTGGGCTTGATCTCCAAGTCATACTCCAACATAGTTGCTATCCATTTGCCTCTTCGACCTTCTGGACCAGTTTTCATTAGGACATCCTTCACTGTCATGTTAGGGACACACGATATAGTATGTGAATGTAGAATATAGACCCTAAAATCTTTCAATGCCTTGATAAGTGACAATGCCTTTTCTACTTCATCTCTCTTTTGCATTAAAACAACAGCCATATTATGCTCAAATGCAAACGAAAAAATGATAAAATCCTGAGTATAGTTGGGACTAATCAAAACTGGGGCATTAGGCAAAGAAAAATTTACCAAATTGAATGACTTGATAGCTTCTTCACTCCACTTAACAATGTTTTCTTTCTTCAACATATTGGTCATTTCTCTCAAATGCTCAGCCAAGTTAGGTATAAATCTGCACAAAAAATTCATCTTACCATTGAAGGCCTGAATCTCTTTCTTGTTTCATGGAAGATCTATAAGCTGAATTGCCTCCACTATAGTTGGGTCAATACGGATGCCATCTTTAGAAATGATATGCTCGAGCAACTTGCCTTCATCCATGGAAAAAAGACTCTTCTTGAGATTGAGAGAAATCCCAAATTTTCTACAACGCTGAAAAACCACTCTCAAATGGTGCAAATGCTCCTCATCTGAACCTGAATATAATGTCAAATCATCCAAATAAACAACAATGAAAACATCTTTTTCATTTGCGAAAGCAATGTCCATTGCACGCTGGAAGGTGGCTCCAGCGTTCTTCAGTCCGAATAGCATCTTAGCATACTGAAAGGTTCCCCAGGGTGTCGTGAAGGCAATTTTATCTTGGTCCTTCTCATGCACCAAGATTTGGTTGTAGCCTAAGTAGCCATCAATTAGTGACATGCTGGATGCTCCAACTACTCTCTGCATAATATGGTCCATTTTCAGAAGTGGATAATTATCCTTTAAGGATGCCTTATTCAAATTATGAAAATCTATACACAATCTTATTTCTCCAGTCTTCTTGCGCACTAGGACAAAATTTGAAATCCAGTTAGAAAATATAATAGGAACTATGATAGCTAATTTTTACAGCCTATTTACCTCCTTTTCGATTAATGGCAGCAACTTCGGATTGATTCTTCTCAGCTTCTATCTGAAAGGCTTCTGATCCGGTTTGGTAGGAATAGTATGTTGGATTATGCTATTATCATACACTTTAAAGTCTGAATAATCCCATGCTAACACATCAGTAAATTTAGAAAGAAACTTAACATACTTCTCTTTTACCTCAGGGGACAATGCCTTTGACAACTTCACAAACTTGGGCTAGTCAGCTGTTCCAAGATTCACATCTTCAACTCCTTTCTACATGGGCACCAAGCTTGGCTTCTTTGCAACATCGTCCTGATCAAACAGCTCCTCTAGAGGTATGAGACCTCTAGGAATTACATTATCCTTCAGCTGCAATATGTCCATCTGATTTTTTTCCATTTCCTGATCATCAACCTCATACTCACTTCTATTGGAGTGTCTTTGAATTTTCCATCACCCTGCAAAAATGCATTAATCTCATTGTCATCCCAAAACACTTTCTAATACCTTAAGTTGTCTGGAACAACAGGCCTATGTTTGACATAGATCTCAAACTTATTTCTGGAGTTCATCGGAATCTTCAAGTTGCTGGTAGTAGTGGCAAGGGAATCAACAATAATGTTCTGCGTCCTGGGTACTGTTGTCAAAGTGTACTCAGGGAATGTCTTCAAAATGTCCAAGATTGCATTTCTGTATGCCCTCAATCTCGGATGTTTAGCTTGGTATTATCCTTTCACCTATTTTATTATTAGCTCAGAGTCACCATACACAAAAATCCTGTTAGCATTCAACTTCTTCAAAATTTTGAGACCTGCAATCAAAGCCTCATATTCTGCTTCATTGTTAGAGAAATCAAAAGATAACTTATAAGCACAAAATCTAACATTGGTGGGAACCTTTTCAGGCTGGAAAAAAAGGCTCCTAATCTATATTCCAATACCAGCTCCATCCTTACCAACAACTCCATCAAAATCCATACTCCACAGGCCTTCTTCTTCTTCTTGAAGATGCTGGAATTTTGTTTCTTTCTCTTATTTACCTTGGCTAATTTCTGGTTTGTCACTGTCCTTTTTCTGATGGCAGGCAGAAGGCTCATAAGTGCTTGTTTCTTTCTCTTTTTCCTGTTTGAGGACTTCTCTAAAATTCTCTGAAATCTCAGGTATTTCATCCACTTGTACCAACTGAACATTCTCATCATTTAAACCACCATCAGAATACAAGACAAAAGACTCTAAATCTGTGTGGACAACATTAATTGGATGATTTATTGGCTTGTCTTTGCTGGTAATCATATATTTCATTTTCTTGTCCCTATATAGTTTTCTTAATTGGCCAAACATGGGAATTGTGGCATAAGAAAAGTCAAGCTGCATAGTTCCATTAAGTTTTGCACCCCAAGACCTAGATAGGAGCATTCTAAACCATGGTGGGATATAAGCAACAACTACATCCATCAAGACATTTTTGGCTGGGATTTGATCTAGAGATACTACCAAGTCCTTTATTAGACCAATAAAATGGACCCTACTTGAGTCAAAAGAATACAAATCATGGTATTTTCGAGTAATATCAAGGCCTAGCTTCTCCATGACAGCTTTGGGCATCAAATTATGTGAGGCTCCAAAGTCCAACATAGCATTATGTAGGATAAACTCATGTAGTCTAAGACTCAGGTAAAAAGGAGGGATTTCATTTTCTTTAGATTCTTCTGTGGCTGGACCGAAAATAATTTTGGTAGTCATCTTCTACATTAACCATATCAGAGACAGAGTCTATTTACAAGACTTCGGACACCTGAGTTTTATATGCATTATTCTTCACCAACTCTGCCAGGGGCATAGACACTTTTAGTTTAGAAATTTCATTTTCTAAATTAAAGGAGGGAGATTTTTCTACCTCTTTAATGGGAGGGTCTTTCTTCTCTGTTTGCTCCTTTTTTGAGCTCTGGTGGTTCTTTTCATTTGATGTATTAGTAGCTGTAGGTGCTTTGCTGGAGGAAGGATCAGCTAGCTCTTTTCCTTTCTTCTGTGCATCGTTCCTCATTTGAAGTTCTTTTCTTTTCTGAATGGGACTGATTGTAACCTCTCTATTCCTTAAAGAGTACTTCCTTTGCTGAGCTGACAGAGCGTTCATATACCCTCTTTGGTAATCATCGGATTCATTTTCCAATGCTGCATCATTGGCCAAAGTGAAATTTTCATCCTTTTGAACATCTGGAGTCGCCACTGTGTATTCTTCGTCTTCTATGAGGAAAATTTGTGCACCATCAGCTGTGAAAAAGTGATTAGCCTCAATCACAGGATCATCGTCATCTGAATCTATCCCTTACATTTATTTCTGCTACAATGGAGTTTTAATCTGCTACTGTGGTGGTGCAGCTTGGTCCTGTGTTCTTTGCTCTCTTTGTTTAATTCTAAATTGGGGTTGCTGCCCTCTGAAATTTGGATTTCTTATTTGAGGCTCAAGTCTATCCGCAATGGTTAACCTATCAACCATTTTTTCCACTGTTCTGATTAGAGTGTCCATTTTGCTCTCTGAAGGAGAGGCCTCCTCCTTTACTGTGACTCTTTTCTCAGCTCTGTTCGTGCTCTTTTAGCCAGCAGATTAGCTTCAATGCTTACTTATATCTTTTGCATGTCTTCAAGTGAAGATGCGTCTCTTTCGTGCAGCTGATATGCCATGTCGATATCAAAAACATCTGGAAATTTTAGCAATGCTAATCCCACAGGAGGCTTCAAGTTAGTTGGAATAGCATTATATACAGCATTGAATCTTAAAAAATAGTCTTGCACGGTTTCACCCACATTTCTTTTAATATTCTCGTATTCAGACAGAATTTGGAGTGGGTTCTTTTTTACCTCCCACTGGTCTAAAAAATGTGTGTGCAACCCCGGTAAAGTGCGAATTGAGCCTGGTGGTAAGGCTCTAAACCATTTTCTGACTTCACCTCCGAAGCTTTGAACAAACAGCCCGGTTGTTACATTCTCTGCTTCTACCTCATGTAAATAAAAAAAAGTCATTCATTTTATCAACGTGCTGCTGGGTTGTAATGCTCTGAGTGGCATAAAATATATGAATTTTTCTTTGATAGTCAGGAGGCATATCATTAAGAACCTGAGGCAAAACCAGGGGTGCATACCGGGCAGTCATGGCTCTAGGTGGATTTACAACAGGATTTGTAGGATTTAAGGGAGGTGTTGATGAAGGAGATGATAACTGGGAATTGGCTGTAGGGGATGGAGATGAATTAGGAGGAGGCAATGCAGTTCCTAATGATTCTAAAGACTTAGGAATATTAGTTACAGTGATAGATTGAGGAGAATTCAAAATGTAATCGTCAATGGAGGAATTTTCTCTTTGGACTTCAATATATACAAGGAACTCAAGATCTAAAACTATATCATCAATGTCGGTTTCAGACTTATTCCTAAATAAAGAAAGCTCAAAATTCTCATCAAAGGAAAGATCTTCTATAAAAACCCACTCACTGGGCCAAGTATAGGATCTGAAAATTGGTCTGGGACTTAGTGATCTTTCTTGTCTTCTAACAATTCTTGGAATAAGATTTGGATTTTCAAACACACAGGGAGGATTCGGATTTGGATTAGCCCTGGTGTATCTTCTTGACGCCAATGTGTGCAAATCTTCTACTGTACAAAAATTTTGTTTCAGCCTAAAAAAATCTGAAAATTATTCCCGAGCTAAGGAATTTACAAGAGGAATACTTACTGGGGTGATCTAACTTTATACTAAAACTTCCCCAGTATGGTCGGCAGAGATGTTAGCACCTGAATTGGACCCCAGGCTGAAAAGGGAAAAACAGGGTAACAACTAAACCACGCTCAGCCTTGTAGCTAGCCCTACAAGGACAGGAGAGGGATCTCTCTGTAAAGATGAATATTCAATAAAACACAATAGTGGACTGATATTAGGCTAGGTAAAATGATGGGAAAAATATTTAATAAATAAATGAAATGAATTTTAGGGATGTGTGGGATAAAATGGACAGTTGAAACTGGGATTAAATCAAGACACAGGGTATTTCATGGGGCATGATAGGCAGGAAACTTTAGCAATTAAAATTTAATAAAGATGGGATGGAAAGAGTGGTGAGGAGATGAAAAGGGCACAATAAATGGATCCTCATCAAACAGAAGAAAAAACACAGAGTATGAATGATTTCCCAAGGCAGGGCATGAAAATGGATCCTACCTTTCTATCTTGAAAGCATTCAAAAGAAATGTGTATGGATGAATGGAACACATAACAATTTACATATGAAACAAAGGAGAGAGACAAATGCTAAATCTCATACCACATGGATCCCACAAATTAGAGTTGCATCTCTTATTAATCCCTGTCAAATTGTACAATGGAGTGCAAAATGTTCTTCCACACTATTCCCCTACTTCTCAATTATAGACTTTAGACTAATGATTTACAATTACAATAAATAAGCTGAAATGTGGGAACATAGATCCATTGAAAAATGACCTATCCTGACAGCTCAAAAACTGAAGTACAATGATAGAAAATAAATACAACAATCTGCCCCTAAAAATGAGGGATAACAAGACTTTTTGACCTCTTGGGGATTTCGTTGTTATGCTATATGAAGGAAAAATAGGCAATCCGAAGGCGAATTTCCTACTTTGCTGCTATTGTAACAATATTTGTTTTAATTTAAGCTCTTCGGTCAACTAACTGTTTCCTTTGCTTTCCATTTTTTGTTTGAAGAAAACCAACTTTTATAAAAAATTTTGAAATAATTCAAAATGAATTTATGCCTTTGTGAAAGGAAAAATTAATTTTTTGAATTGAAAAGGGAAGGGAAGGAGGTGAGACCCGCATTATAATCACAATCGGGATTGGAGGGGGGGCGATATAAAAAAACCATATAATGTGCCATGGGATGCATTACAATACACAAAGGGTAATCACAATCAGGGGTCGGGGAGAGGGGAAGGCGCATTACATAACCAAATAGAATATTTTTGGTGTGATGGGAATAAGCAATAAGGGGAAGGCCTTTGATAAAATGAAATAAATTACAATTCGATTTTTACAAAGGGGAATGGGATTTTTATAATAAATGGGTGGAGGATTTATGGTGGGCCCGAGGGTCAATCGGGATCGGAATCGGAGGGGAGCGGAGCATAGCATATGTCATAATGCCAATTGGAGAGGTCTGATGGGTTGTGGGCCATCGGATCAGAGGGAAAAATCAACCTCGGAGGGATAATCGGGGACAGGCCATCAACGGGGTTCAATCAGGGAAAGGCTTATGAAAGCGCCAATGGAAATGGGCTGATTGGATATGGGCCATCCGATTAAAGGAGGAGATCGATGGTCGGATGTGCATCGGAGGGGGGCAATACAATCACATCGGGACTTTTTGTGATTGGCCAATCGGGACGCATTGTTCAACATTTTGATTGCGATGGAAGGGACTTGGGTCGGCGGAAGTATTATAATACAAGTTTGATTTGTATTATAATGTTTCAAAAGCATGGAGGGGAAGTGGTTTGGGAACAACAGGGGGTCTTAATAATAAAATTTGAACTTTATTATTAAGTTTTAATAGGTATGGAGGGGAAGTGGTTTTATGTATAAATCGCATTTGTAGTTCAATAATTTTATAATGCAATTTTATGGTCGGAGGGAGGAAAATGGATTTTTATAAGGAAAATATTAAAACTTTAAATATAAAGTTTTAAAGCCAAAAATGGGAAATAAGGATTATTTGAAGATATAGGGAATTTTACTTCACTTAAGCATAAATTTCAATCTAGAAGTCAGTTTTAAGAGTATAATATACCGTTGGAAAGCTCTTTTCGGGCTCTTTTTGATGGATCTGCTTGGAAGATGATTTGGCATTGAACATGCTGTGGAAAGCTTCTATAAAGGCAGGATGATGACTTTGTGGAGATGGCAGCTTCCTGAATTGTGACTTATTACATATGATGATATAAAATTACGTAATGAATGATAATAAAGGAAAAATTTCATGTTTTCACCCCAAAACATGGGTTTGAGGTGAAAATTACATCTAGCTGAATAAAATATATCTTTGATCTTCCAGGTGCTGTGACTTTGAGTTTATTTGACTTCCTCATGACCTTGCTGACATTTATTGACATTTGACTCAATGATTCGACCATGGTGAGACCCTAGAAACTAATGAGACCCATCCTATGACCCAATGACATTATTTTGAGAATAAAAGTGACTAATGACTGAAGACCATAGAGAGGAGAGACTGAAGACCATAGAGAGGAGAATCAACAAGTACCTCATGAGAGAAAATTGATGAAAAACTACTACCATCAATGAATCCATGACCTAGCGGAATGGTGAAATTTATTCGGTATGAGACACCTAATATGAAAATGCAAAAGAGAAGTTTTGATCACTGATGGCAGTATGACTAGACTGACACTAACAGCTGTAACAAGCCTGATGGTACTAGAAGATGGTGTTTCTAAGTAAACTTCTTGAATGATGATTTGATATCAACAGGAAGCCACTTTATTGCGAAACGGGGGTTACTGATTTAGAAGACAAAATGTGACTTGATATAGCAATGTTCAGGGATGACTGTCATGAAAATGAAGGTTTATGAGTTTTGTAGAAGGATGAGTATTTAGTGGAGGACTTCTCTTAAACATATCGGCGACACTAAGATGAGTTGGCAGCATTGACCCAAAACCAAATTGAAGGTACGATGAACCATAGGTATGAGTGAACCGTCAAAAATATTACCCAACTCAAAATTCATGGGGTGAAAGTTTCATGTTCAAGAGCAACCTGCTACCGTAAAAGTGTTCTGTTCACTTTCCCAAATTTTGCCCAGTCATTTGTCGACCGGTACCTCTTTATTTTTTAACAAGCTTGAGGAGGATAACATATTCTTGATCTATAATTCAACCATTTTGGCGAATGCATCACTATTTAATAATTTAACAAGTTCACTGATAAATAAAACTCAATTCTTGCCATGATTGATAAGCCCATAACTATTTTATGTTTTAACGAGCCTAATGACAGTTATAGGCTGGTCCTTTTTCATACTTAGAGAGATTTAAAAAGAGGAAAAAATAAAACTCAATGAGTCAGTTTTCATAAATTTTTCTCTCATATCCGAAAAGGTGTAAAATGATATCTGAGAGAACCTCCTAGCCATGTTAGACTAAGGTTTTTCTTTTTTTGTAAATAATATATCTCAGTTTGGAAAAGTGTTAAACTTATACTAAGTAGATGTCATTTCATTTACTTTTACGAGCTCGAAAAGACAACTGCTTAGAAATATTTTTACATTATTGGAGTCTGAGAAGAGCTAAAAGAAGACTCCAGGGGTTCCTTTTTTACTGTTATCGAATCTCGAAAAAGAGATAAAAGTGTGTTTCAAGTCCTTTTTCATTTTTATCAAAGCTCGAAAAATAAGGATAAAAGTATGCTTTGTGGTCACATCGTTCTTGAATAAGTGTGCACGACTAATCTACTATATTAGTTGTAAACCATTTTTAGAACAACATCAAATGCATTAGAAATACCTATTTCATAGAAAAAAATGAATAAAAACCATAGTCACAGCAATAAATATGATTTTCAAATAATCAAATGATTCATTAAAAGAGTTTTACCATTCATTTTTACCATTTGAAAGTTACCATTTGGATTTTGGAGCTCTGAACTAGTTTTTTCCCTCAAAACTCAACAGTTGATTGCGACAGATTCTGTGGATGATTTTCCTCACTGTTCGATCCAGGTTAGAGCTATGAACCTTCTCTTTCCTTCAGTAGCATTTATGTTTCATTACATTGCAATTTTATAGGGTTTTTTACCCCTTAGGGTAAATTTATATTAAAATGAGGTTAACGCACCCTTGAATATCGAAAGGTGTGTTGCAGTAAACTGGAATTGAAGGCGAGGTGCACTTGAAACACACTGTCCCTTGACTTGGGATTTGTTGGGTGCAATTCCCATTTTTTTTCTTGTAGTGTGCCCAAATTTTTCCTAGTTTTTTTGCATGAAATGGATCCTTATGAGTATTATGATTTTGTTTCAGGGATTCATCAGACAAAAATGATGATTACATGGAGGGAAAGAGAACATGAGGAAAAAACATGATTTCCCTAAACGATCTGAGTACTATAAGATTCCTCAAACACTGTGGGTTGCTAAAGTACTTCATACTGTCAGGTATGAGGCAACAAATGGAAATATTGGAGTTCCTTATTCGTTCATGGGATCCAGCGATAGAGGAATTTCACATTGGGGACAAAGTGGTCCCAATATTAGTGGATGATATTTATTTTCTCACGGGATTATCAAGGAGAGGTCTGCCTATTTCTCTTTTAGGGTTTTCTCTTATAGGAGAGACAGTGAGAGATTATATATTGTAATATTTCAATCCAGGAGTTGAACCTAGTAAGGATGGGAAAATAAACATCCACAATGTTCTTGACTTAACATTGAGGACCATCCTATTCACTATCGCAAAGCATACCGGTACCGCTACACTACATGTAGCAAATAGATATTACATGTAGTATGCACTAGAGTGCTTGGAACCAACAATTTTCAACTGGGCTGAAGTTGTACTCTCTCAGTTGAAAGAACATCTAAGCAAGGCAAAGGGAGGAAGGAATAAAAATTTCAACTATTGTTCAATCCTGATTTCTTTTTCCTTAGAGCGGATCCATTGATGCAGCCTCAACATATGACATTGAGTATAACTACACCTAGAGATCCAAGGATGCAGAGATGGGGTAGAAATGATGGATGGATATGTTGGTCAATAAACCATCGTGTTCTTGACTGCATTCTTTTCCTAGTTCAGGTGACACATGGTTACCATCGATGATTATGCATATGCAGGTGTTGACTTTCGAGGAGATCCAGATTTGGCTTTACCAGACTACGCACAATGGGGTGCAATTGGTAAGAATGTTTTGACCATGCTTTTTTACTTTTATAAGGTTTATACATGTTTTTGTATTTTTTTGTTTCCCAAGACTAAACTAAAGTTTTGATGTAATTCATATGCAGGTTGAGTTCGACCAGTGGGATAGCTAGAGGAGGGAGCAGACAAGCCAATTTAGAGGGTTATCTGGAGAGCAGTCCTTCAGGATTTGGATATGGATGAGACTCTTTTTAAACTATAGAAACACCTACAGGGGTTTGCTCTCGGGATTCTGGATTGTCGGATCGAAGAGTTACTCGTCATATTACAATGCCATACTATTGGCATTCCTAACAGTTGGATGCGGTTATTGCATAGGATAGCTATATCAGTAGCATGTTATCATGAGCATCACTATTTTACTTTTGACATTTTGCATACATTTTGAGGTCAGATGACCAATGTGTCTTGGGCACAAATTTTGTAAAAACCTATATGTCTATCTATTTGTTTTCAGTGTTTTTTTATGTTTATTGCGCAATCTTATTCAATTATGTGATGTGAATTGAAATTATATCTTTACATGTGTTTCAAATGTTTGATTATAACATAATTAAATAAGGAATGAGTTAATGTGATAAATTTTCTGGATATGTGTTGATATTGAATGAAATCAAAATCTATTTCCAAAATTTGAAATCTTCGGAACATACGATGCAGTGTTCGATTTCTGACAATATAAACACTAGTAAGTTGTAGTACCAAAAGTTGTGAGTCTAATCTAATGATGATTCGATTAATACCAAATGAAATGGCATCAGAGAGAAGTTCGATCAACGCTCTACACTCAATGATATTGTTTGTAGATCGACTAATAAAAATCCCTTGAAAACTCACTAACTTGTTGTTTAGAGAAAAAATGGCCCACACTGCAGAGGATAGATTTTTCATACTACGACTAGCACCATCAGTATACCTCACAAATGGTTCCAAAGACTTAAACATATACGATGAAATGTAAAGTGGATAACTAACTTCAAGAAAACTCTAGAAAAAAAACTAAGATACTAAATGTGAATCAACATCATATATACAATATAATACAACAGTTCACTACACTCATGTTTAATCATAGTAAAGTTTGATATACAACCCATTTCGGGTTGTGCCAATGGAATTCCATCATAATCTACCAACTCGTAGGCACCCTTAGCAAGAACTGTTTTGAAAATATAGGGGCCATGCCATAAGGGCTAAAATTTTCCTATACCTATTACATCAACTTCTTGATCATAAAGAAGGACCAGGTCACCCTCTGAGAAGATGCGATATTGCACATGTTTGTCGTATTGTGCCTTTATACATCTCTTATGCACTTTGTTGGCCAATGCGGCTTCATAACATGTTTCATCAAGATGGATGAGGTTAAAAAGATGCGCTTCTTTACAAGAGGTGTCAAGTAACACTTCATTTGTGAGTTTAAACGATGATATTTCACATTAGATAGGAAAGATAACTTCCAGACCATAAACCAATTGAAAGGGGGTAAATCTAGTCATGTTTCTCACTGAGCTTCGGTATGCCCACAAATCCGAGTATAGGATCAAATGCCAATTTAGTTTATGAAATCCTATCATTTGTTGAAGCATTTTTTTAAGAATATTGTTAATAGCCTCAACTTGTCCATTTGATTGTGGATAATAAGGAGTAGAACTATCATGCAACAATCCTAATTTGGTAGTCAACTCATTCATCATGTGAATTTGGAAATTCTTACCATGATCTGTGACTATAGCTTATGGAACATGTAACCCTGAAATGACATGATTAAAAAAGAATAATGCAGTTGTTTTGCCTGTGTTGTTGAATTTAGGCATCCCTTCGGCCCACTTGGTAATGTAGTCTACTGTGACAATAATATAACCATGCCCCCCAGACGAATGAGGGTTACAGGTCATGAAGTCAATGCCCCATTTAGAAAATGGTCCCATAGTGATAACAAGATGCATCGGCACTGACAGTTTGTGGAATTTACGATCAAATATCTGGCACGCATGACAACTTTTGACCGTGAGAATGAAATTGCGAAATATTGTTGGCCAAAAGTAACTGGCATGGAGTATATTTTGCACGATAGCGTATCCAGACAAGTGTCCACCATAAGCCCCAACATGACAATAATTTAAAACCTTTTCAGCCTCCTTATGAGTGAGAAATCTCCTTAAAATTTTACGGACACCACAATGATAAAATCTACCACCGATGACCAGATAATATTTGGCATAATATCGAATACGTCGTTGTTCAGAGCGAGAGGTATCAGGCTGAAAGTTCTAGGTCTGGAGATAAATGATCAAATCCCCATATCAAGGATCATATGATCTGATCAGAAACAAAGACTCATTAGGAATAGATGGTTCTAATGTAGTAGCATTACTATCAGAGGGAAGGTCACAGAGAAGCTCAACCAAAACTAAAGACTTCTTTGACTTGGATTTGACAAATTCCAAATCAAACTCCTGCAAAATGAAAATTCATTTTGAATACTTTCCCCCCAGTAATTGACGTGATAAAATATAAGTCATGGGGTTGCAATTTGAAATGACAATGTTCTTTCAGAAGAAGATATAGTGGGGAAATATTTGGACATCTTGAACGGCTGCCAAGGCGATATTTTTGACGTATGAATACTTCACTTTCGTATCATTTATATTATGACTCAAATAATATATCGGATGTTCCATCCCATATTCTACTTGGACCAATACCATATCAATGGTCGTATCAACCACATCGATATATAAGAAATAATCACTCTGATAATTGGGGGGATACATTAATGATGCTCGGACAAGTGTGTCCTTGACAACATCAAAAGAAGCTTGCATAACCTTATCCCAGTGGAAGGGAATCCCCTTTTTCAAGAGCCAAGCAAATCCTTTAGCCATTTTGGCATAGTTGGGTATGAACCTCCTTAGGAAGTTAGCCCTTCCTTGAATTTTCTATAACTGAAGAAAATTTTATGGCGCAGGAAAATCAAGAATGGCTTAGACCTTCAATGAGTCAATTCAAATTCCTTCTTTTGAGACGAAGAATCCTAGAAAACGACCAAAACCAACAAAAAACACACATTTATGTGGATTGAAGCATATTTTGTAGTGTCGGTAACGTAGAAATATAGGTCTCAAATGCATCGGGTGATCAATCCGGTTTCGTGAATGCGCTAATAAATCGTCTAGATAAGGTTGAACAATGTTCTTGATGTCATTGAAAGCATAATCCATTTCTCTCTAAAAAATTTCCCCAGCTTTATTTAATCCAAATGGGAGTTTCTGATAAGCGAATGTGCCCCAGGGATAGATGAATATTGTATTATATTGGTCCTCTAGGTGGATATTGATTTGATTGTAGCCAAAAAATCCATCCATGAATGAAAATATTTCACATCTAGCACAATCATCAGAATTTGGTTGATAAAGGGAGTAGGATAGTTGTATATTGGACAAGAAATATTGACATCCCAATAATCGACACACACTTTTATTGTACCTTGTTTCTTCATGATAGTAACATTGTTGGAAACCCAATCAATTAGCAGAATAGGGTAAATGAAACCAACACACAAAAGTTTTTCAACTTCTGCTTTAATGGAAGTGGCCTTCTTCAGATGTATAGGACGAAGGAATTAGCGTACCGGTTTGACATTAGGGTACATGTTAATAGTGAGTTCAATGATACTAGTATCTATGCCTGGCATTTCCTCGTAAGACCAAGCAAATGCATCATGAAATTCATGATAGAGAGAGCGATAAGTTTCGAGTTCTGATGGAGAACAAGACACGCCGACATGAATGTTTTCTACAACATCAGTTTTGGTCAAAATATTGATAGAAATGGTTTCTTCAATATTTGATAAGTTTCACTCGGATTCGATTGCATTAATGGGAAAATAATTCGAAAATAATGTTTTGATTGATGGGTGATATAGTTCAATAAGATTATCTTCTTCATAATCCTGAAGATGGGAGTGATGATGGTGATATTCCCATCGTTCTCCTTCTGGCGTCATGGATTCCACAATATTATCATATGTCAAGAAAGTGGATGAAAATGGATCAGATGTAGTACCAAAATCTAATGAACGATCAACCCAAACGACTGGTGATGATGATTTCAGATTCACCCCCAAGCCATGTAGATTGATTGTTATGCTAGCTCAATTAGGTTGGGCGGAAAAAATTGATCCAACGTAACAACTTCAGAATCACCCATAATATTCCTTAAGCCAGATGTAGTGGAAGATATCATGTAGTAGGTCTCTATTTTTGGAATTTATGTCGACGTTACAGGCGGTGATAATTTAAACGTTCCCATGAGGGAAGAATCCTTTAAGAGTCCTACACCAATGCTCTGAAGTGCTAGTTTGGGAGCGTGAAATAATGGAATGCTTCCTGTTACCTGGGAACTAGTGGCAAAGAATGAGAGTTGATTGATGACTGTGATAACACCTTTATGTGGAAAGGCGATCATTCTAAAATATGCAGAGACGATCGCAGTCATAGCATATACCCATGGCCTTCCGAGTAAATTTTTTTAATAAAGGGTTCCATCAATGACCTCAACTTCAACATTTACTATTTCTCCCCCTCGTTCAACATGTAGGTTATTGATGATATTACAAGGCCTATATGTACGTCTGTCGAAAGCTTTCAACGTCGTAGGTGATTGAGATAGGCACGACGAGCCAAGTGACTTCCAGCAATTAAGAGACATAATGCATGTATATTATCCCTCATCAATAATATTACAATGAACGAGGTGATTGAGAACATTTACATGGATGGAGAATTCCAACTCCGCTAGTAATTGCAGCACATAGCCCATATGATTAAATACTGTGAGATTAAAATCTGTCGGATCGATTCCACCAATTGCTGACAACAAAGCCTGGTTCTGGGAGGGAAAATTTTGAAGCATCTCAAGCGCTGACATAGCTGAAGGGGATTGAGCCAAATCTTCAATTATATTATAATTTTGAGCAGCTCGGGCTCGGGAATTGAATGTCAATTTATGAACGACTCCCTTGGGTGGCTTGATTGTCAATTCAGGAAGAACAGTTAGTGTTATTGATTTCGTAGACGGATTCATGGTTGAGATAGTAGATTGATCAGTAGTCTGAATTAAGGAAAAATTTAGGGGCTAATATTCATAGGTGGGCTAATTTTCCATGCTTTTCCTAAAAAAAGATTCACCAATTTCCATTTTTTTTAAATTTATTAGCCCAATTTTTATAATAAAAAAATATTTTACCCTAAAAGTCACCAAAATTTTATATATACTAATATAAAATAATTAGAAACCTGTTTTTTTTAACAAAAATATCATCAAATTTTTTGCAATTTACATATTGCTGACTAGTAAGATTCGCCAAGGTTTCTAAACTTTTTGATAAAATTCCATCCTTAAAATTTTCCATGGCCTAAATACCATAATATTTATTATGCGTTGACACCAAAACATCAGTCGATGGCTTCGTGATAGACAACATAAGCACTTGGGAACTAGAAGTTGGATCCGTAGCAACCAAATTTGTGTCTGGATTCAGAAATGGATTTGTCAACAAAGAAGATGCATGTGAGGTCTTAACCAATTTTGAGACTTCGGAGTAGTGAGGAAAGTCTTGAATAACATGCTCCTCATTACATATTATGCAAGGGTAATGAGGTTTCTAATTTATAGTTTGTTGATCAGATGATATTTCCTTCGGGGTAGAAGTTTGTTTTTTCTTTGATTTCACCTTTTTCTTACTTCTGGGTTGCTTGTCACTTTTTTCTTTGTCAGATGACACGGCATGAATTTTAGAAGAAGGTGTAGGATCAGATGTAGTAGAGTGATGTGTGCTTGCAGTACCGATCATATCATCACAAGCATGAGATTCCTTAAATGGAGGAGGAATAGTGAAATTAGATCATGGCGCATTGGAAATTTTCTCGTAGAGTGTGCCAGACTGAGTATAAATTAAATCTAAGTACTGGGCACAAGAAATTACCTGCTCTTTAGTGACGATGCCACCCTTATCCACATCCTTAGTTATAGATGGTAACAGGGACTTAATGAACTACTCAACAAGGAGCTGATAAGGAACAAATGTATTAACCATTCTACGACAACAACGCCACTCATGAATATGATCAGAAATGTGAGTAGCATTAGTTTGTTTAAAATTGGTCGAGAGTTCGGTTCCAATTTCTTATCATATGGGTAACTGGAAGTGGGTAAAAAATACAGTAGCTAGGATAGTGAAATTATCAAATGAAGCTCTTGGTAACTCAATGTACCATTTTGCAGTCGGACTAGTGAGCATACGCTGGAAAAGACATAGTCGAATGGAGTCATCATTTAGGGAGTTAGATGAACACCACAAATGATAAGTCATAACATCAATAGATGGGTCTTCCCAAGGGTTTTCGTTGAACTTAGGAATATCTGAGGGTAATATATGAGGTATAATCGACCACAAAGGAGCATAGTTGATTGGATCATTGTTGAGCTAGTTTAAATCTGGTAACTATAAAGTTGCAACAAAGGGAAATTGTCGATTTAAGCCGAGTTAAGCACAACCAGGGTATGATGGAATTTTTTGGGAAATAGGCATTTAAGTACCAACATAAGGAATCTATTGATATTCACCCAGATAAGGGTTGTTTTGAAAAGCAAACACTTGAGGATTCTGTTGACCAAAACCTAGGTATGCTACTTGTTGAAATGAAGGTTGTTGCATTTGTGCTTGTGGTTGCCAAGGGGTCTGTCCAAAAATATCATAACCCAAACTAGAATAGCTTGGATTCAGTTGTGGATAGGTATAACCTGGTTGTGGCTGCGGCATCCCATAATATGGTAGTGCAACTTGTGAATAAATAATTTTGGATACATGTGGTTTATGTAAACCAACCGAAGAAGTTGGAGTATGAGGGCCCAATACTTGAGGGTATTGGGTGGAAGGACCTGCCTAAGATGGTTGAGGTACAACAGTTTGATCCTGTAACAAAAGTAAGGATGTATTAACAAGTGGAGTAGATGTGGGTGCAACAGGTTGAACCTGTTGATATGATTGTACAACCATTGGATGGGTAGAGTGGGTTGCCACTGAAAAAAATTCATTCTGACATTAGGATGACCAAATAACGATGGAGTACTATCAAATGGGTGACCATAGGTTCCCCCCCATCATAAAGAGTATAATAATATGGAAGATATTGTTCTCAGAATACAAGGAGTCCAGTTGAAATTGTACTAGATGGAATATACCCAGATGGACCAGCTTGATATTTCCTTCATGATGTGTATAAAGGATCAATTCGTTCATTAATAATTAGATATGTACAAGATAGAATACCGGACGATGAAATTGGTGAATTCCATGGGTTTGAGGATGCACCAAAGAAGGTTCAAAATACATATTGGTAACCAGGTGAGATGGAAGGGCCACCATATAAATGTGACTCTGGTGATGTTGGGAACATCGACAGGGTAGCAAGGGCAGGTGTTTTCCCAACTGGAATAGATGGTCCAATCGAAGATGTTGGCTCAAGCATGGTTATTTGACCCAATGTATACCCTACTGGATCTACGGGAACTCGAATAGACACCGGATCAAAGAAAGCAGAGTGGGGTGATTGAGGAAAAGTCTCGTAAAGATAAAGCTCTGATAAAAAATGGGTTGGAATCGAAGGTGCTTCATCTAGTGGAATTTCTTCAATCGAAAACAAACCAGGTGGAAGGACTTCATCGTCAAGCCCAAAGTATATTTCAAGAGGTTGACTGTGTGATATGGGAGACTCAATGGCTACAATAGACTGTGTGGCATCTGATATAGGAACAACTTCTAGTTGTTCAACTTCGGGATTTAGTTGTTCTGGTAAAAGAACGACAGGATCCGAATCAACTTCCAGCTGAACAACATCAGGTTTGGGAGGTATGGTCTCATCGATTGGATGGATTGTGACCATAGGTAGCTGAGAGGACTCCATATTGACAACAGTATATGAACCAGGATTTTTAGAAATAACTCGATACGACTCTAGTATATGTGAAGATGATGTCACACTAGAGGTACTAATAGTACTAGTTTCGGTAGAATGATGTCACCTTCACCAACTAGAAATGGGTTCCGGTGGTAAAGGTGGTTTCATTACTATTATACATGAACGACGGGGAAAGGGATGTTCTTCTTCCACGATGACTGATTTATTTTGTGAACAAAAAATAATAAACAACATAAAAGGGCAACTATAGGCAAAAGGTGTTACACCGTTTTTTGGTCATCTAACCTATTATCATTAGATGAACCCAAGTACACCATGTAAGACCAATTTTACCCTAAGTAAAATTGCTTTCACTATGTGAAATAACTTAGTAAAACACCTTTATTGAGTTGTTTATGATCTAAACAGGAAACCCCAAAAGGAAATAATAAACAAATCTATATTTTTTTATATTTCCTGGTCATATTTAACCCAAAACAAGGAAATCAATTAAATAAATCCTTATTTATTTAATTATTTCCTAGGAGCAAGTTATTTAAATCCTATTTAAATAATATTCCTAGTTAAATTTGACTAAATCATTTATAAATAATTAAATAAATCATTATTTATTTAATTATATTCCCACCATTTCCTTAAAATAGTAAATAAATCATTTATTTATTTATTATTTGTAAATAAAGGAATTGACCCAAGTCAAAAATCATTTTCCCTCCAACAAATATAATAAAATATTCCTAAGTGGTCGTTCTAGAATTTGATTAATAATATTTTATTCATGCACCAACTTCCAGATCACCCCAATATTTTGTTATAAATAGAAGGGTTTTCCCCATTCATTAGTCACCTTTTGTTGCCTAAAGATCACTCTGGATCTATACACTTGGTCACATTTTCTCCATTTTTGCCTTGTGAGCTCCCATTGAGTTCTATGTTTGTCTGGGTTTTCTACACCAACAAGAGAGAGAGATTCTAGATCTGAAGTGCTGAGGACTGTCAAGAACCCATCCCATTGAGGAGAACCGGAAAACACCTTTCTTGTTTTCCTCTCAGGTGCCCCCTTTCAATATAATATAAAAAATTCTTTCAAATACATTTTTCTTGCCTTGTCTATTGATGCATGGAGCCATATTTAATTTTTACTGCTTAACGCCTTTTACGCTTAGATCTAGATTTGTGCAGCATTATTTGGATCAATTAACTATAGACTTAAATATATTGGCAGTCACACTTGATGTTAGGGCTATTTGTTATGCGTAGCTAAAGTGGTCTTTTACGACGAAAGATTCATACAAACAATTGGCGACTCCACACAGGTTTTCTTTTGCGACCGCTGTCGTTTTATATATTCCTGCATATCCAGCTATTTCAGACCCTAGGGTTTCTCTTCAGTTTCCTATTTTTTCTATTTTTTATGGTGCTTTTCACCTCTAAAACATTAAAACATTCAAATTTTTAACTTCCATGTGTTTCTGGCCTTATTGCGCAGGTGACAGACATCAGCCGCAGCTGAGACGACAATTTTTTCTGAAATCTGCCGCCGTGAGACCCAGATCTGCAGGTCGCACTTATCGGCCCAAAAAATGTGACCTGGCCTTGAGGTCACACTTTTCTGCCCCAAACCTGCAACTTGGACTAAAAACAGGTCATAACCTCCGACCTGCACTTTTTTATGCAATTTTCCAACAATTTTTCTGGGTTTGTCTGAATCTTTTGTCAGGGTTTTCCAGCCTTCGTCTCTACCCATTTAGACCTGTTTCTGATCTGTTTCACTCAAATAAGTGGGAATATTTCCCCTTATGGCTTTAGTACCCTCCACTTTTAGTGGGCGATTTTTAGCTGTTTCAGACGTCTGAATTTTCAGAGTTTTAGCCTTCTTATTATCAGATCTGATACTTCCTTTTCAGATCCATTTAGATCAACTCTTATCCCTTTCAAATCACCTCATATAGTTTTTTTTGGGTTTACCTCTAGGGCCACCTCTTTGTCCCCCCTCCCTTTAGCTGATTTCCCCTTTTGTTACAACAATCTTGCCTCTGCCTCTTTGTTATTCTCTGCACCTCTTTCTAGCAGATTTATCCTTTAGATCCCTGTCCCTCCCGACCTTAGATCTATCGGCCTCGTTTTCATGTGATTTGACTAGATTTTTCTCTCTTTTTAGATTAGTTTTGAGAGACACGCCTTCTTGGGTTAGATCAATGCATTTTTAGCTGTTAAATTTTCTGTTATTTCATCATTATATACTGTTATTTACAGATTTATTTTCAGTTACGTAGCACACTTTTTCTTTTACTCTCAACACATCTGGGTTTAAAAAATTAAAATCAACACATGCCACACACTGACCCTAAGTGAAGAAGAGCCTGGTTAACACCGCCTGGAAAAGACTTTAAAATGAATTGTCACTGCACCTCTCTGCCCTTGACCTCACTTGATTTTGTCCCTCCCTTCCCTTATCAGTTTTTCTTCTTCCCGTCATCATTACGCCCCCAAGGCGCTTCTCTCGAAGACTTCTTGGCATTCACCCTCAGTTTCCGATTGGTCGACTTCCTACTTCCCATCGTCATCGAATAAGTCCTCCCCCGAGTCCACACTCTGACTCTTCTTCTGATTGTTTGGGTTCTCCCCCTACTCTTGGTTCTCCCCCTGTTACCTTCACCATGTCTAGTTCAGGGCCTAGCGCCAGCGGCAACCCCAGTTCTACTGCTGGGTCCATTTACAGTGGAACCACTGCGGGACCTACCTTGACTACCCCATTTCTCCCTTATATGTTTGGCCTTAGTCTCCCTGACTTCAATCAGCTGATCAATGATCCTATTTGCCACGATGTTAGTTGGCCTGCTATGCCAGCCAAGCTCCCCTCCGACATTCCCAAGTTCGAAGGCCTTGCTAGTGAAGATCCCTCCAACCATATCCAATCTTTCCATATGTGGTGTTCATCCAATTCCATTACTGATGACTCCATTCATCTTAGATTGTTCCAATGCACGCTTACCGGTGAAGCTTCTAAATGGTATGTTGAACAGGCCACCTCCTCCCATACCACTTTTGCGACCATTGCCCAAGCATTTTTATCTTATTTCCAGCTCCCTCTCTGATACGACACTGGTACTGAGCTTTTAACTTCTTTCCGTCAATCCTCTTCGACTCGCCTTTCCGCTCATGTCCAGGAATGGCGGCGAAGAAGAAGCTTATGTCGCACTCCTCCCTTTGAAGATCGGGTTTATATGGACTAGTTCCTTCATTCTCTCTTACCTCCCATTGGCAAAGATGTCGCCAACCATTTCCCTCAAACTGAAGAATCCGCCCTCCAAATAGCCTTGAAATATGACCTTATTTACGCTCAATCTGGTTATGTTTATACCATCCTTCCTAACCTCCCCAAGCCCGGCGGTGCTAATGCCCCAGGGGCATCTCACTCTACCGATGGTATTGTTGGAGCTCTTTCACATACCTCTGCTCAACCTCTAATGAGCTATGGTTTCCCTCCAGGAGGGGCCAGCACCTCCGGCACTTTTCCCCCTCCAGGTAGCATGTATCTAGGATACGGCATGCCTCATCCTTTTGCCCCCACTCCTGCTTACCTCAATGTTGCCCATCCTAACCCTTATCCTTACCCACAGCCTGGTGTCCCAGCTCCTCCAGCATTTGGACCTCTCACCCCCTTGCCTTCTCAACCCCCGTCGCAGCACTTACTACCCCTTCCACAATCACCCTTCATGCGTGGGATGGCCATGCCTCCCAGCCCATTGGCCTATTCCGTAACTGTCCTATCACCCTTGCGGGTAAGACTGTTTGTGTCGACGTTGAAGTTATCGACACCCCTCTTGACTACAACATTATTTTGGGGCGTAGTTACACCTATGCCATGTCTGTCATCCCATCTGCAGTCCACTGCAAGATGTTTTTCCCTCATCATGGAAAGATTGTCACCATTGACCAGTTTACTTACGATGAACCAAAATCTCAGACCTCCCCTGAGTCCACCATCTCTGTTGTCACCAATAAGCCAACTGTCGATTCTTTGACCAGTGTTTCCCCCGGCTTCTATAAAGACTCCTCCTTGCTTGGAACCTTTTTGGACCCTCCTCTTATATCTGATCCTAGCTTGGAAAACATTTGCATGATGCAATCATCTTGGGTTGACCTTACGGAGCCCACTTTGGCTAGTCAGCAACCTCATCCTCAACCAGATCCTAGCCCTTCGCCCACGCTAGCCAGCCTTCTTCCTTCTGAACCTTCTTCTACACACAATCCTCCTGGGTTTATTCCACTCGATATCAACCCCCTTGGCACCATTCCTCCTGGCCATTTCCATGCTGGTCAGATACCTTTCTTGGCTCCCCTTCCCGGAGCTTATTTGGTCCCTATCTTGGCCACCCTATCCCTCACCAACTTCACCCTGGGTATACCCATCTGGTATCTTGACCCTCCAGCCACTACCCTACCAGGTCAACCTAAACCATATATCACTTTGACCCCGGTTCAACCAATCCCCATGACTTCTCTCGCTGCAATGGTACCTCAATCACCTCAACAAGAACCACCTCCTGTTGCGACCACTTCGAGTAAGAATGAAAAAGCTCGCAGGGGGGCATCAAAGGACAAGCCTACCCCGAAAAACCCTGCCCCTGCTCGACCTCCAAAGCATACCATCCAGTGTTCTTTGTGTGATTTTGTTGGTCACGCCACCCATACCTGTCCTTAATTACCACATCTCAAGACCATGGTTAATGAAACGTTTCCGGAATCAGACATCCCAGAGGTCTACGTCACCATACTGGATTCCATCCCAAAACTTAAAAACTTGCACACCAATCACCCTTGTTCCTTGTGCAATTTCCATGGACACTATACCCACCTCTGCCCCCGCCTTGATGAGTATCGTTCCTCTTTAGCTGCATACCACCAATTCAAAGCCACGCTTCACCATAGACCTTCTTCACTCACTCCAGATGACCTGTCTACCCCCATTAACATCTCCCATCCTGATATTGAAATGACAGAAACTTCAGCCACCATTTCTTACCTTTCCTCATCACTGCGATTCCCGGCAACCGACCCCTTAGTACCTTCCCTCGACATTTCGCCTAATCACTCAACTGCTCACTCTGTCACCTCACATGACATCGCACATGTGAGCCCTTCCCATCACAATCAAGAGTCTCATATTTCTACCTCATTAGTTCAACTTCTTCCATCCACTCTTCCCATCTTCCAGTCCGATAAAGACATCATGGAAGCCATGACCAACCCTGATTTTCCGTGGGACGATATGCACCTTAGGCATATTTCCTCCCACATCAATCCCATGACCAATATGCTATCAAATCTAAAGACTTCATCCCCGATAAGGTTGATTGGTTTAAAAATCCCATTCCTACACCTGACGCTTTCGAAGAAGGTAATATGGCTAGTCTCTCCCCTACCATAAAAATAGACATTTCTGTTAAACCAGGAATCGAAGAACATATCACCATGGGTGCCCAATGCACTCCGGAAGAGATTGAAGCCTACACTAAACTCTTCAAATAATTCCACGATATCTTCGCCTGGTCCTATTTAGAAATTCCCGGACTCGATCCCACCATCGTCGAACATCATATCGACACATGGCCTGATGCCACTACAATCCGTCAAAAGTTGAGACCTATTCATCCCTCCAGACGTGAAGCCATCAAAGTCGAGATCGATAAGCTCAGGCAAGCTGGTTTCATTTATCCCATTGAGTACACCACTTGGGTGTCCAACCCTGTTCCCATCCTCAAAAAACAAGGCACTATTCGAGTCTGCACCGACTTTCGTGATCTGAACAAAGCTTGTCCCAAAGACAACTTCCCCACACCATTTATTGACCAAATCATTGATGAGTTTGCGGGGCACGAGATGCTATCCTTTATTGATGGTTTCTACGGATACAACCAAATCGTTATCCGTCGCACAGATCAACTTAAAACTGCGTTCATTAGTCCGTGGGGCACTTTTGCATACTTAGTCATGCCATTTGGCCTTAAAAACGCCGGTGCTACTTTTCAATGAGCCATGTCTTATTGTTTCCATGACTTAGCTCATATTATCCTTGCCTATTTAGGTGACCTCACTACCCGATCTAAACATCGGTCACAACACCTCCATGATCTGTGTACCATCTTTCACCGATGTCGCAAGTATAATATTCGCCTTAACCCATTAAAATGTGTCTTTTGCATTCCCGCTAGTCGTCTCCTCGGCTTCATAGTATCTAAATATGAGATAACTCTCGATCCTTTGAAGGTTCAAGCCATTCATGAACTTCCTATTCCTTGTACCTTATGCCAGCTTCAAAGTCTCCAAGGTAAAGCTAATTTTCTTCACCGATTCGTGCCTGACTATGCCACTACCACACATGGCTTCCTTAGAATCTTTTGATCTCACACCCCCTTTTTTTGGGATACCTACGCTCAAGATTCATTTGATGCCCTCAAGCATGCTCTCACATCCGCTCCGTTGATCCATCCTCCTGACTTTGACTGGGACTTCATCCTCTATATCTTCGCTTCCACCTATTTGGTTGCCGGTGTCCTTATCCAGGAAGATGATAATGGTGTTGAACATGTGATCTATTATGTCAGTAACAACCTTGCCAGTCCCCCTTTTTCCTATTCACATGAAGAGAAATTAGCGCTAGCTGTCATGTTCTTGGTCCAAAAACTGCGTCATTATATCCTCATGTGTTCCACCAAGGTTCTGACTAATTCCAACCCCATGGCTTTCCTATTGAGTCGACGCATCCTCAGTGGGAAATACGCTTGTTGGGTCGTTATCCTCCAAGAATTCGACCTTGAATTTGTCACCCCAAAAATCAAGAAAGGTTTAGCCCTCTTTGAACTCATTTCTGATATAACTACCGAAACACAAGACACTCCAATTAATTATGCTCTTCCCGATGAACATTTATTCGCCATCACCACCGAAGATCCCTGGTACGGTGACATCCTTCATTAATTGCGAACCCGAAAGTTCGCCCTTCATCTTGATCGTGATTCTCGATGACGTATCCAACACCAAGCCCCTCGCTACCTTCTGATTGGTGATGACCTTTATCGTTGCGGAGTAGATACTTTTCTTCGTCGTTGCCTCACAAATACTGAAGCCGAGAAAGTCCTCAATGCCTGTCATAGCGGCGCTTGTGGTGGCCACCTCTTTGGCCTCGCCACCGCCCAAAAAATTATGCGTGCTAGGTATTTTTTTCCTTCTCTCTTCAGTGATTGCATTGAAGCAGTCAAACATTGTTCCAATTGCCAACATTTCACGCCTAAGGCATGAGCTCCCCCCGCTCCCCTCCATCCCGTCGTCACAGCTGGTCCTTTCTGTAAATGGGCCATCGACTTCATGGAATGTCGACCTCCATCTAATGGTAACCACAAATATATCATCGTGGTTGTTGACTATTTCACAAAATGGGCCAAAGCTATGCCAACATTCAACAATACGGCAGCCACCACCGCCCTCTTTTTCTTCAACCACGTCATTGCTTGATTCGGAGTTCCAAAACAATTGGTCTCTGACCATGGCCGACATTTTGAATATGAGATTTGGCATGAGCTATCCTCACTATTGGGTTTTGAGCATCAATATTCATCCTCCTATTACCCCCAAGGGAAGGGCCAAGTTGAAGCAGTCAACAAAATTCTTAAGACCATGCTTCAATGAACGGTGAATAAGCACAAATCCAATTGGCATCTTATTCTCTTCCCTGCTTTGTGGGCTTACCGTACTTCTATTAAAACCGCCACCGGTTTCACTCCTTTCCACATTCTCTTTGGCAGGGAGGTAGTCTTACCAATCGAGTGTGAAATCCCTTCCCTTCATTTGGTCGTCGAACTTCTCCCTGATACCCAACCTCTAGAACAATGACTTATCATGCTTGAGCGTGCCTCTGAAGATCGTCATGTTGCATTGCAAACTCTTGAAGCAGCCAAAAATCGCACCAAAGCTCAGTATGACTGAAAAGTACACCCTCGCACCTTTCATGAAGGTGACTTTGTTCTAGTATACGACCAGGCTCACGATGTCCTCGGTCATGGGAAGTTCGACTCATTATGGCTAGGTCCTTACATCATCAGTAAAGATCTTGGGAAGGGGGCATATCTTTTATAGGACTTTGAAGGCCACCCCGTTCCTAATCCTCGCAACGCACTCTATCTTCAGAGATATTAACCTTAGCATTTCCCACTCGAAATGCATGTTTTATTTTCTTGTAGATAGCCAGCATATGTTTGTTTTCATCATTCATTACTTCACCAGGACACATGT
Organism: Pinus albicaulis; assembly: GCA_034641835.2. Classification (NCBI taxonomy): domain Eukaryota; kingdom Viridiplantae; phylum Streptophyta; class Pinopsida; order Pinales; family Pinaceae; genus Pinus; species Pinus albicaulis. The sequence goes on from CM076576.1 coordinate 839,201,541, forward strand.
TGTCCACAAAGTCTTCCTTCCCCTCTCCTCGAAATCGGATTTCCTCACTTACAACACTTTTCCTTGGGGCACTACTTGGCCTCCATATTGTCTGTGTCGATTTCCGTCATGAGATACCATTTTGTACTCATGTTTTTAGGTTCCCCTTTGGACCTTTCATCATTTCATCATCATCATTAATGTTTGTCTGTTAAGTCGCTCTACTATTTTCTCTCATGCCTGAGTTGGGGATCCCATATTGCCTCACCTATGACGGACCTCCTTCTGACAACATCAACTCTTTTACTCCAGAAGCCAGGTCTAGAGGGTGGTGTACCTTGGTTCGAGCTCCATTCAGCATGATCGCAATTTATATACTTGATGGTCCAGTGATGCAGCAGTAGCTATTGGTGATTCCCAGGTATGTGTGAGGTGTCTCAACCCTCATGAGGGGGTGGCCCTGCAAGTAGCCCCCCACATTCCCGAATGACTTCTTCATTTCAGCCTTTTATGCAGCTCCCTCCATTTGATGATGTCGAACTCATCCCCTTGTAGTGCCTTTTTGTTTTACATGTATCAATCATATTTTGTGAGCCCTTCCCTATGTATAGGGGGCATCTGGGTTGTATTTGTATCTCATGTACTAAAATATTATTGTATAAGTCCTGACGATTATTCCAGGCACAACATGTATGTGGGATTCATTATTCTAGTTTTCTAGATCGTATTTATGCTAGCATGTACTTTATAGTTTAGTTCCTTGTTTACTGGACATACCATTCTTTTGTACTTTGTCTCGGCGGGCATAGGTATGCCTCCTCCGCCACCTTTCGCATAGGTACCACTTCATAAACTAGAGACTTGTTGCACCTGTAAGTCTCATCTCCTCAGGGTCTAGTCCTTTAGCACATTAGACTACCTTACATCTCTCTCCCTGACTTCCCTCTTGATGTCTAGTGATTGAGTTCTTATAGCGTACTTCGGTCATACGATTTTCTCCTAACACTCGTATGTTGGGGGGAAATCTGTTACACCATTTTTTGGTCATCTAACCTATTATCATTAGATGAACCCAAGTACACCATGTAAGACCAATTTTACCCTAAGTAAAATTTCTTTCACTATGTGAAATAATTTAGTAAAACACCTTTATTGAGTTGTTTACGGTCTAAATAGGAAACCCCAAAAGGAAATAATAAACAAATCTATATTTGTTTATATTTCCTGGTCATATTTAACCCAAAACAAGGAAATCAATTAAATAAATCCTTATTTATTTAATTATTTCCTAGGAATAAGTTATTTAAATCCTATTTAAATAATATTCCTAGTTAAATTTGACTAAATCATTTATAAATAATTGAATAAATCATTATTTATCTAATTATATTCCCACCATTTCCTTAAAATAGTAAATAAATCATTTATTTATTTATTATTTATAAATAAAGGAATTGACCCAAGTCAAAAATCCTTTTCCCTCCAACAAATATAATAAAATATTCCTAAAAGGTGGTTCTAGAATTTGATTAATAATATTTTATTGATGCACCAAGTTCTAGATCGCCCCAATATTTTGTTATAAATAGAAGGGTTTTCCCCATTCATTAATCACTTTTTTTTGCCTAAAGATCACTCTGGATCTATACACTTGGTCACATATTCTCCATTTTTTCCTTGTGAGCTCCCATTGAGTTCTATGTTTGTCTGGGTTTTCTACACCAACAAGAGAGAGAGATTCTAGATCTGAAGTGCTGAGGACTGTCAAGAACCCATCCCATTGAGGAGAACTAGAAAAAACCTTTCTTTTTTTCCTCTCAAGTGCCCCCTTTAAATATAATATAAAAAATTCTTTCAAATACATTGTTCTTGCCTTGTCTATTGATACATGGAGCCATATTTCATTTTTACTGCTTAATGTCTTTTACACTTATATCTGGATTTGTGCAGTGCTATTTGGATCAATTAACTGCGGACTTAAAGATATTGGCAGTCATACTTGATGTTAGGGCTATTTTTTATGCGTAGCTAAAGTGGTCTTTTAGGACAAAATATTCATACTAACAAAAGGTTTACCAAGTAATTGTGAAATTCAGAATACCTCCTGGCGAACCAAGAAGTACAGGCAGACAATCTCCCCGAATGTTGTGTTTGGTGTATCACAAGTTACAAGGTGACCAACTCGGTTTACTATGGATGGATAGAAACCTAAAGTTGTCCTTAAAAATATACCTGAAGGTACGTGGAGTCCTAAGTCCGTATTAGCGTTGTCTAATGCGAAACTGCATAGTGAGAGCACCCCCTTATACTTTTCATACTATAACACTGCCCTATATACCCGAAGGTACGTGGATGAGCTCCGATATACTTAGACACACAAAGTGAGGTATCACACTTGGATATATCGCAGACAAATTAATGAAAAATGCTATGTTTAACGACACCAGAACATGTGTCTAGCCTAGACCTTCTAAATGTTATCGTTAATGTCCCAATGATTTCTTAGGTAAATTGATGTAAATTTTATGTTGATCTTGTTTAGAAGTTTGTCTTTTAGGTTCACCGTATGATAGGAAAAATTTTCAATTTTATCCTTTTCAATGAAGACCCTAGCTACTAAGGGAAAGATAAATGAATTTAGAGCAAACAAAAAGAGCACAAACTAAAATGCAACTTTCCTAACTTGTTCCTATGCAACACACACAATTCACTATATGCACATGCATGTTTTTCTTTTCAGCTCCCTTAAGGTGAATGCAAGAAAGGAAAATTTATGCATCAAATCAATAAGACAAGTGTTTTATTCTTTGAGAAATGAGAAATTTAACAACAATTTCCTCTTTTAGGAAAAATGAAGAATGGAACTACAATTTTTCCTACAGAAAATGATGAAAAAAAAAATCGTTATGAAAACAAATATATCTAATGAAGAAATAAAATACTTTGAATTTTATTTTCCAATGATAAATAAAAACACTAAAGAGACATTGAAAAAAATTACTTTTCAAAGGAAGAAGAATCAGGTAAGTTTACTGGTCTCTAAGAGGTATTAGACAGTTGAGAATACAAAAAACAAATGGTTGAGAATGATAGCAATGAAAAATTTGAATGGAATTTGGTTGGCTAAAGGGCCAACGCAGTCTCTAAAGGGAGACAATGTGTTGCAGTACACCCTCAAGTGGGAGACAGTGGATTGTAATGCACTGTGTATTGACTAACAGTGCATTGGGCACAACATGGATTGAAAAATAAAGCTACAAAACACACTTCTAATGCAATTATTTCATTAAAATGTCTAATAACTGAAATTATACGCTACTGATGAGGATACGCAGAGGAAAAAATAGCAGGAATGAGAGGATACTCCCTAGTGGAGTTTCCAATTTGTTATACGGAATTGTGATGTACAGATAAACCAAATTCCCTAAGTGTGGTGCTAGTCACTTAGAACAATAGAGGAAATAATTTACTATCATTTTCTCTAAAATAAGCAGATATATAGAATGGTGAAATAACCTACTTGTAATCCAAGCACTTGTCCTTCTCCTTTTTCCATTGTTGATGTCGTTCTCAATCCAACTCAAATCGCCAGATCGATTCCTGCAAACATAAACAAAGAACAACAAACAACATGCAATGTACAGATATCTAATTATCTTACTCAATCAAATCTATTATATCTGAAACATATATATCATTCAAGAATCCATTACATAAGAAATATAGACATATATATGGGAAAATGAACAACAATCTTTATTAAAAAGTAGAAGGGGAAGGTTAAAACCAATTATCGATTTGTTTCCACCAACTCTAGCTTCATCCTAGCCTCATCACATCCAACATCATACCAGAAGCATATCCGTACTTTCACTCTCTCAAATGAGAATCCAAAAACATTTATTTACCAAAATTCTTCCTTCCCAAGCACTAGAATGCGTGCTCAATTTATAAGGAAACTGATGATAGTTTCTCAATGAATGACTTTCTAATAATAGACAAGACATGTTCCCAAGTTTAGAGGTGTTAGATAGACACTTGGATTCGAAGTTTGACACATATGGACTCTTTTAGAAGGAACTGGCCATGTGGAGATTCCCTAAACAATGAAAATTTTTCTCCCAGGTGACCAATGCACTCTTGAATGTCGGGAAGTGCATTGCAGTGCACCCTTGAATGGAGGATATTGCATTGCAACGTAGTTAGTCCCTTTATAGGATGTGTTGGAGAGTCAATAAGTGATATAGAATATACTTCAAACCTTGGAAATCTCACAATAGAATCCATGAATGAATTTTTCTTCTCCTAGGGCATATAACAACTGAAATGTAAGGGGATGATAGACCCTATTTCATTGGTCTTAGGGATGATTTCCAGTTTGACCAAGTCATGGGGGATGATGCCCAAATTGACCTATAACAGATACCTTCACCTTCTTCTTGATACTAATGACCTCTTATTGTAGCTCTGTTAACATATAAGGTATGAAATTCACCTTGTTTACTAGGTCATCCCAACTAGTGGGTGTATTACACCTCTTGACATAGAGATCCTTGAAGCGGCTCATCTTCAATGATTCTTGATACCTGAAATTATATGAAAATTCAAATAAGGAAAGAAATTATTCCCACCTTTTCCATTGGTGCATAACATACATTCTCATCATGTCCTCCAACACCCTATTCACTCTCTCTTATTTCCCATCTTTCTAAGGGTTGTATGTTGTACTAAATGATAACAGAGTTCCAAATCCAGTGAATAATGCTTTCAAAAAGTTGGATGTGAATTTGAAGTCCTGGTGATGAGCTCCATCATTAGGTATAATTGGAGGGGTTAATTTTCACCCTTTTAGCCTTATTAAGTCTCTCTTTCTCACATTTAAATTGTATTATGGTCTTATTTTGCTAGTGTAGATGGTGATTAAGGCTTGTCATACTTCGAATACCTAATATGGGTTAAATGCAGGATAATCACGAAGATATTTAAATTTTGATGAATATTTCTCAATTAAAGCTTGTATTAGAAAAGAAGGAGATATTCTAGGGGGGTTGTCCACCTCCTTAACTCCCAAAGGAAAACAAGGGATCCTCAAGATTCCCTCCAATAGCTCGAACTCAAAGGCAACGAAGCAAGTGGGAGATCAACTGCACCAAAGCTCCACTTATCTTACAGTCAAAGAGGACACATCACCTTATTTTTGGGGAGCTATTGGTAGCTACCCTCTAGGTTAAATAGGGTTGAGCAAGAGCTCATTAGGATTCAAACTTTGAAGGAAGCTAATATACTTTTAGCTCTTGTAATACATTTTTGAGACTTTTATGATTATGTAACGAGACTATTTTCTGCAATAAGATGAGTATTCATATTGTCCTTCACTGATTTAGTTTTAGAGGACTAAGCTTGTGGATTAGGGACCAATCCATTGGCCTTAGTCTCTCTTGTGTATTCATGCTTATTTTTATGTCATTTTAGCTAGTTTTCTTTATGAGTTTTAGCTAGTTTTCTTACATTTCAATTCATTGTTTTTAGTTTGCTTCCATTTGTCTTTGTTGTAGTTAAGCTTGCATAAATGTTACTATAATATCTTATAAACTTAAAAATCTATGTGTCAAGCCTCCGTCTCTCATCTCATTCATTGGAGCTAGAGGAGGGTAGATCTTCACCAGAGGAAAATTTTTCTCTTTAGTTTCTGATTTCTTGGAAAGAATAGTTAGGTTGTTGTAGTGTCATGAACATGCCTAAAATATTAAGTTAGTTTTATATTTGAATGCTTAAGTAGGTTTTCTTTCCAAATTCAAGTCATCTTTTCCATTTCCTTCATCATATATTTGATAATTTTTGCTACATGAACACGTAGTTTTATTGTAGGTTCAAATAGCACAACAAAGGAGGACTTCACTAGAACCATTAACTTCAATTCTTTCCCATCAACAAACTTATTTTCATCAAATCGCCTTTAGCCCTATTTTTAAGATTTTCACCTTCATGCCATGAACAACCCTAGAAGTGAAAAACAGGCTTATCAAGAGGTTCTTCGCTTGGAAAAGGCGTTGGCCACCTTCCATTCATCCAAGTACACCTTCTCTCCACCTCCCCTATTCTTTTATCCATCATGTTTGGCCTCATATTTCCCTCGGACTGTTTCCTGTCGCAATTCAGGACTTTCTTGTCGCAATTCAAGACTTGCTTATAGCATTACAACAACCTATAGCAGAACCAGTAGCAGAACCAATGGGCCTCTCCTTAAGCTCATAAACCATCATCAACCTCATACAGGCCTTCCAAAACCATCAGCAAACCTTCAGCCCTGCATCCATGAGTTCAAAACCTTCCTAGGAAACCTTAGCATCTTCTCCTCCTTGCTGCAAAATAGAGAATTTACAAGCATAATTAGGTCATGATTAGATGCATGAGTAAAAGCATGATAGTTAAAGCATGAATTAGACAGAGTGTGTTTAGTAATTTGGCCCAAAAATGTGTGAGTAGACTTGCTTTATTTCTATAATTTCAATTCAACCATTTACTTCATGAAGATACCTAATTTTATTTTATTTCTTGCCAGAGTTTAAATTGTAGATTTCTATCCTTGTAGAATAGCTAGATGAATTTTCTTACTTCAAAATAGAAATTTGATGGTTAATAGAGTAATGGCTTTGAGTCATTGGTACTTCTAGGTCTAAATCAGAAGTGTGACATACTTCACTTAGAAACCCTAGAAATAACACCCTTTCATAGGACTTAGAAGAGGATGACATGAGTAGAATTCATCTGTTGTGTATATAGCACTGTCACCTCTAAGTTTGTACAAAACCTGAGTTGATAAATTAAAGTAGAGTAGCCTCTGGGAGTTGCAACATTCTTGGTGCAATACCAGGGCTCACCACCTTTTGGCGTCGTTTCCGAGGAGGTGTCTAGTAGATGCTTCGATTATGTTTTAACATTATTTTCTACTTTACTTTTACATGTTGTTTAAAAAATGTTAAAAATATAAAAAAAAATCAAATTTTCATGACTTTTAGGAGTAGGGACACTCAAGGAATTTTTTTACCAAAAACCCCCACATCCCCATATAGTCACCCTTCACTCTTCTTCAGTGACTGTGAGGTTGAACACACCATATGTGAGCCTTTTAAAAAAATTTAAGAACCTATTCGAGAAGAAAAAGAACTTGTTTCACTAGAGGAAACTACTTTTCCTATTCAAGCCATGGCTAAGACTGAAGCCCAGGGAGTCTTTCCCATTAGAGAGACAGATGGGGAAACTAAATTGAAGAACATCATCCCCTAAACCCTTCCAGATTTCCATGGAATTATCTCTGAGGACCTTGACACATTCATGTTTGAATTTTTTGTTGGCTGTAGGAACTGTTGAACCTCAAAACTGTTCTTATTTTGACACCCTTTTTCATCATTTCTTTCTTCCTTTTCACAAACATTTTATTTCTTTAGAATAAAAACAACATTTCCTTTTCTTCCTTATTTAAGAATTAGTTTTCATTATTAAAATTCATTTACATTTTATTATTCAATAGAATTTAAAGATTTCATTTCTTAGACCAATTTTAGACATAAGAGACAAAATCCCCAAAACAACATAAACATACATAACAAAGTAAGAGAACAAGGTTACCTAAGCATATATAGTGCACCTCACTTCATCAAATTACTAACATCGGTCGATAATTCATGATAACAATTTTAGACATCAAATTGATTAAACAGGACCTATTATTATGCCTTAGATGATCAAAATCTAAATTTATTCCCATATACACTTAAGGATGAAACTTTGCGTAGGTTGATGGGTCTACCTGGGAACAACAACGCTAACTGGGCACAAATGCAAGAGACCTTAAAAAAAAAGTACAGGGACTACTGTAGGTCCAAGGAAACTTAAGAGGAAATATTCAGGATGACTCTAGGGCCTAATGAATCTCTAGAGGACTATGAAGAGAGGTTCCAATTAAATTATAAAATATCCAACTTCACCCTCGATCCCAGATCACTTAAACTAGTACTTCTCCGAGGGATCATGGAGGAGGTGATAGAAACCCTTAATATGTTATCACGAGGAGATATCTACCAGCTGCCTTATGAGACAATAAAAACTCTCTTCAGGAACTTTCTTCTAGGGAAGCTAGGAAGAAAGGCATAACTAGCCAAAGTATGACCAATACCCCTTCCTCTTCCACCTCCATCAAGCATGAGATTGGAAATATGTTGGAGGACTTATAGAGTGAGATGTTGCATGCCTTTTCATTGAAAATGGAAAAAATGTAGATCAAGAGGAATAAAGAGGAAGAAGAAAGAGCCTTGCCTATATTCTACCGTAGATGTACTAGAAAACACCCTCGAAATGAATGTCCACTAAATTTCATAGAATTTTGCTTAGTCTGTGATGAGAATCATGCCACAGATAAGTGTACCTCCTTACCTAGACTAAAATTTGTATATCAAGGTGAGGAAGTAGGACCAAAGCAACTTTGTTTCATCAACCAGAGAAAGCCTGAAGGCCCTCGGTCATATTAGCAGGGTATGTAAGGTGCACCTTATACCTATAATCACAAAAATCAGAATGCACCTATGAAATATTTGTACACCCCCACTCTTCCATCCTAGCCTACACCTCCTACTTGGCCTTAAAACCCTCCATATCATCCTCAGCCAGTGAACCAACCATTTCAGTAGTATGTTCCTCAACCACCTTTGTGGAACAACCCATCACAAGAGTAGAGGCCTCAACATAATCAACCACCTTATCTGATGCCTCCACCACAACCTCAACCTCAGCTTGCTCATTCTAGTCCACCCAAGCTGCCCCAAATGCCTACACATCCCAATCTAAACCCGAACAACATATAGACACAATAGGTTTATAGTGGAGAAACATATTATCCAGCTTATGATGTGTAGATACAAGAGATTAATCTCAAGTTGAGAAGAGTACTCCCAGAAAACCATCTTCCAGCTCCACCTGTAGAGGTTGAGGAGGAAAAGAAAGAAAGTAACACCCAAATCCAACAACCTCCTTTTCTTGAGCGCTTCATCCACTCTAGTCAGCACACCCCAGAGGAGACCAAACTTCTAGGAGAACTGGAAAATTTATGTGTAAAAATACCCCTTCTCTAGGCCATTAAGGATGTCCCTATTTAAAATAGGCTCATAAAGGAAAATTTCTTCAAGAAACCTAGGAGAAAGAAGAAATATACCCCCACCATCAATGTACTAGGACATTGTTCGCTTGAGGGGTCCTGACCCAAGTTCAGAGGTTAAGGTTTGCCAGCAAACCCCTATACTACTGGCCCTTTCGGTAGTGACCTGCTTGCATAGGCCAAAGTATCACCCGAAGTAGTATGGGAGGGTGTTGGAATGAAGTTTCCGCACCCTGGGAGAGGGTAGGTAAGTGAAGTAGAGCTGCGTTCAACTTCACAATTACCATATCATATATCACAGAACCCATATCTATAGATCCCTTCGCATCCATGTGCACTATACCAATTATAATCATGGTAAACAACAGAGCATAAAATAATGCAACTATCACAGATACATATAAAGTATAACAGACAGAACTAGATCAGGTGTCAATGCAGCATTAGCAGATAACACAGTTATTTTGACAGCTTAACACAGAACCATGCATAGCATAACAGATATCATATATTCACATTAACAAATTCAGATATTCCAACAACCTTATTCTTTCATTAATCCTTCAGATCCTTTTACAATACCCAAAACCCAACTTGCGGACACAGCAGCAGGGTCCGCACATAGCAGGACTGAGGATATCCATGAACACATCCAGCAGGATTACTTTCCCCAATAACCCAAAAAATATCTACTAATTCATAATTCGCACCAATCTTAATTCATCCCCTTTTTTACTCAAAATTTCCTTCTATTTATAACAATCTAGCCTAATCTTTCCTATGGTCCGCAAACTGTGGTTTGCAGACTATAGGTCTACCCTTTGACCCATTATAATGATTTCGGGGCTTGGACCCACCCCAAAACCCCTGCACTAGAATAAAATATGCCAAACATATACAAAAATACTCAAAACTATCCCAATTCGTAGCCTTTGGAGGACCCTGTTCCAACAGTCCACCAACACAATCTTGTGACTCATCCTGAGTCACTGTGGTGGGGGAGTCTCCACCTGTGCCTATATGCTACTCAAGCCATAAATTCATTTGATCTGATATGGTTTGAGCCAGCTACCATTGACATAGCCTGGGATCGTATCACCATGCAGGGTAGAAAGACTAACCGCTCCACCATCCGTGATCTCCCTAATTGTGTAGGGACCAAGCCAATGCTGGCGGAACTTCCCGGGATGCTTTGCAAACTAGCTATCATATAAGAGGACCAATTCACCCTCCATGAATTTCCTTTTTTGAATATGTCAATCATGCTAGGCTTTATCGTGGGCCTTCTGGAATTGCTGATGGAAATTCGTAAGAAACCGATCTTCCTCCAAAGCCATAATTTGTGCTAAGCACTCCTCCATGATGTCAGGTTCTGCCATGTTTGTAAATTTTGTGATATGAAAACTAGGAAAAATTTAATCCATGGGCATAATGGATTCTTTACCATAAACCATCCTGAATGGGGTTTTTCCTATTAGCTTCTTACAGGTTGTTTGATAGGCCTAGAGGACCAATGGTATGTGCACGTCCCGATTGCTACGATCAGCATTGCATACCTTTGTCAGCACTTGCTCCAAGATTTTATTAAAAGCTTCAACTGTGCCGTTTTCCTATGGATGATATGGTGTTCTCTTCGTACGATGGATTCAGAACTCCTCAGTCAAAGCTTGGATTGTTTCATTAAAAAAGTGCATACCTATGTTGCTCATGAGAATCTTCGTACATCCAAATCTGGTCAAGATTTGTTCAAAGATGAAATGCGTAGCGGTATCCGTAGTAAAATCCTTTACTGCTTGTGCTTCTGCCCACCTAGTTACATAATCAGTGGTAGTAATAATGTAGCATGCACCTGTATTCTTCCCTGGTGGGTTTATAGGCCTGATGAAATCGATAGCCCATTTATCAAATGCTTGTAGAGCCATTTGTGGTTGAAGGGGAATTTCATATTTGTGGGATGGCCTCCCCATTCATTGGCACGTATGGCAGGCTTTACAATAGTCATGGGTGTCACTATGCAAGGTTGGCCACCATAACCCAAATCTCAATATCTTTTGTGTCGTTGCTTTTCCTTCGTAATGACCTCCTACTAATCTTTCATGAGCCTCCACTAAGATAGTGCGCCTTTCGTGCTTCAAAAAATATCGCCGCACGACTTCGTCTGCTTCCATCCTATATAAATGACCTGCGATGATGGTAAAATTTGTTTCCCGAGTGACTAATTCTTTCTTCTGTTGTATAGAGTACTTTGGAGGTGCCATCCTAGTAGTCAAGAACTGAATGATATCCGCGAAGTGTGCATCTACTACCTTAATAGAAAATAGTTGCGCAGGCAATCTATCTTCCAGGTCAGTTGGCTCCTCGCCACTCTCTATTCAGGACAAGTGATCCGGCTCAACATTCAACTTTCCCGGGTTGACGATGATTTTGAAGTCATATTCCTCAAATATCAGTAGCCATCAGCATATTCCCCCCCCCCCCAATGCAGGCTTATTTACTAGGAACTTTAAAGCGGAATGGTCTGTGAACATTTTGAAGTGTCCTCCTAATAAGTGATGACGATATTTCTGCAAAGCGTAGACCATGGCCAATCCCTCTCGTTCTGTGGTGGAGTAGCTATCTTCCACACTAGAGAGTTTCCTACTTGCAAAGGCAACCGGATGGTCGATATCTCCTTCTCCTGGCTGCATAAGGATAGCCCTGAGAGCAATGCCTGATGCATCGACGTGAACATGAAATACCTTCTCCCAATCAGGAAATATGAGAATAGGTGTTGAGACCATCTTTTCTTTAAGTAACTGGAAGCTATTTTGACACTTGTCATTCCAAAAGAACGAAACATCCTTCGTGAGCAATTTTTCCATAGGGGCAGTAATTAGCGCATAGCCTTGAATGAATTTCCTGTAGTAACCTGTGTGTCCAAGGATTGAGCACAGTTGTTTCTCTATGGTTGTTACTGGCAAGTTTATGGTAACTTCGATTTTGGTAGGATCTACCATTACTCCTTGTTGACAAACTATGTGGCCGAGTAATATTCCGAAGGGTTCGCAGAAGATACATTTCTTGATATTTAGGGAAATATGGTGTTTTCGGCAGGCATCCAACATTAAGCGCCAGTTTGATACATGCTCCTTTACCAGACCAAAGACAGTCCAATCATCGAAATACACCTCGAGGAACTTATGGATGAATTCTTTGAACAATGCGACAACGACCCGCGAGAAGATAGCAAGGGAATTTTTTAGTCCAAACAGCATCACAGTGTACTGAAACAATCCGCAATCAGTGGCAACACATGGTCTTGCTATGATCATTCTCTTTTCCTGAGAATGTAAAGAAGGCTTTGCAAAGTATATTGTATTTGAGAAAAGATCCTCGGCCTGCATTTGATTCCTTCCCTTTGAAGATTGTGAATACCAATTTGCATGCTTTTGAGCTTGATCAAGGCCTTTCTTCCGAATCTTGTGATGACCATCTTCAAATTGATGAACCTCAAGAGACCAAGATTGATTCTGCAACATTTTTACATACCCATATACCTTGTAAAATTCCAGATCGATACAAGCCTCTGATTTTATCTCCTATATCCCATGCTTTCCCTAAAAATCATGACCTATATCTACCAAGATTTGATGGTGAACACGACAACATCACTGCTGAGAGACATGTTCTGAATTTTGAGTCTTCTGTTGACCTTTTTGAAGTTGATGAAGAGGATGTAAATATTAGGCTTTTTGCTCTTTCTTTGCAAGGAAAAGTCAAGAGTTGGTTCAAAACCCTGCCTGATGCGAACATCTCAGATTTCCAATAGTTCATCAAAGTTTTCCTCGACAGGTGGGTGGTCAGACAAAACCATTTCCTGATTATACAAGAGTATAACCAGCTGAAAAGACTGTCAGGGGAGACAGTACAACAGTTTTCTGCCAGATTTAACCAAGTTTATTATTCTATGCCAGTTAATATAAGACCTCCTCTTGGATACACTCTCTTGCACTACCCAGGTTCCTTTGATCTGGAAATGGAGTTTCAGATGAGAGAAAGGAATCTTGCAACACTTGAAGAGATGCAAAACAATGTAGTATATGTAGAGGCTCATTTTCTGATCCAAAGGGAAAAGTTGAAGGAAGAAGAGATGAAAAACATAGATCCGGAGGAATCGACATCTCTAGAGGTAAAGCTTGACATTTTGGTAAGTGCAGTGGAAGATATGACGCAAAGGATCATCAAAAGGAATGAGTATAATGTTAAAGCCCATGGCTCGCTGATTGAAGAAGAACAAGTTGCTGATCCAAAACATTTTGTTTCTTATCCCAGTTGTCATAGATTTAATAATGATTGTCTTATAGATCATCTTGGAGAGGAGAAAGCTGTTGATATGACATGTATGCTTGATGATGTGTTTTATACTGATGATTTGCCTCAGTTTGATCAATATGATGATGATTATGTTCTGCAAACAGAAGATAATCTTGCAGACAAATCAACAGCTAGTTTCTGGGAGGAAGAAATTCACTTTCAGCAGCTCGAATACAATGATCAGCCATCACATATCAGCTATGGAAACGACAAGTAAAGTGCAACAAATTTTGAAGTAAGTGAAGGATCTTTGACTTTTTGTTTTGCTTCATTTCAGTTCATCAGAGACAACATTCATGCAATCCGAAATCAATTTTCGACAGGTCTTGATTTGGACCATCATGAGGGCAATAAAAACCTTGTTCAAGACTTCTCATATCCATATTTGCAGCCCCTGAATGCCATTGATTGTCAAGTTTCATATGAAGACATGGAAGCTGGCACATATGATCAAATGATACAAGATGATTCTGTACCATTTTGTTTTGAATCATTTCAGTTTTTGAAGGGTAAATTGCATAGTATATATTCAAATGAGAAGCCTGTAGGAAATCATGTAATTTCATTGGAACCAATAGAAAATGGGTTGCGGCAGCCTTTTCAAGTTTTTCACAATCCAATAGCTGATGTGTTGGATTATGTCTACAGTCAAAGTCTTTATCCATTGACTACATGTGAGCTTGAAACGTATGCTAATATAAACTTGATCCGACACCTGGTTTCTTTTTCATTTTTAGCAGGAGTCTTGTCACAAAGCTCAAAACAAAGTTTGCATTCATGGTATGAGGAGAAGAGAAGTAATCCATTGGATGAGCTAAGTCTGAGTGTGCATGAACTTCAAGATCCTTATGCAGTGTTTTTGGAGGCGGATAGAGAATCCATATCATTCAACGAATCTGTTTCCCAGTTTTCATGGGAGTTTCCTTTCATTAGTTCTCTCTTGTTGTTCATAAGCGAGCACTTGCGGAGAATTCAAACAGCAGCCAGAATACTTACTTGGTTGCATTGGTTGTTTCATTTCACTTGATCAGGTGATGAATGGAACAACTAGAGTAGGTTGTATTGAATAAGCTTCATATTGAGCATATTTTCCAGTTTGTCAGTTGTGTTTAAGTATCGAGTTAGTTTTTAGTTGAGTGAGAGTCAATTTGTGTCGTGATGTCATCAGTTTTCTGTCATGCATTTCAGCTTCAGTTTTTTACTCCATTACCCAATGGATGAAGGCATTGTTAGCTTTCCAAAGATCTGTAGTTCTTGGCACCTCCAAGGAGCCACCATCCCCATTGGAGCCAATGTTAGTGTCAGCCTTTACAGACTTCCTCTAGTGATCAAAAATTCTCTTACAAGGTGATTTTAAGGTGTCAAGGTCAAATTTTGTCATTTCAGTGAGTCTACAAGAAAAATTTGGTCACTAGGTATTAGGCCTAGGGTTTGCTAACACTCCTTTCAAAGTTGTCCGAATGTCGGTCCATGTCACCATTCAGATGCATGTACCATCATTAAGAGGTTGTCATCATCATGTCAAGTTCCAATGGGTCATTTTCCACCTTGTTCATGCTTCAGTTGTGCCTAGGTAAGGTTCATTTCCCTCTCCTAGGGTTTTGGAGGTAATTTCTCTTGGATGGTAAAATCATCGGCAAAAATTGTATCCTGATATTCATACACCTTCCGCTATCCTTAATGTACCTTATTAAACACTTCCCATCACCGAGATCCCCCAAATTCCTCATTTTCGCACAAACCATAGTTTCTTGCTACAACTTGGCAATTTTCTAGGCTAGGCCTGTGTTTTTCCCTTTTCGACCCCGTCCCCTCACTCAATGTTTAAAATTCCACTTTCCCCTAATTCCTAACATCCCTCCCTACTTCCCAAAATTTTCTCAAGAATTTAGAAGCCCCTTATCCCCTTCATTTCGCTTCATTTTGACAAATCCCCTATTCCACACATCGGGATAGGTTTTGCTCCAATGATGTTTTTTAGCAAGAAAATATGAAATTGGGAAAAATGAGAGATTTTTTTGTCCAAAATAGGCCAAGGAAGAAAAAATTCGTTCACTTTTTACACAGGTGTCATGGTTTTAGAGACATGCCAAAAATACAGTTGCCTCAGGAGAATTGATGCACCTCTAAAGTGACCTTGGGAAAATCAATATTTCTCCTATCTTGGTTGGCCAAATGACTTGCTTGATGAGTAAAATGATAACTAGACAAAAATATCTTTCCAATGAGCTATCATGAGCTCAATTGGTAGTTGAGAAAGACCTTCAAAAGTTGAATACTACAGCACTCTGCCTTGAGGCAGCCTCATTTTGCACATTTTGACCAGTCTTGGGTGATTTGATTTTTGACAATGTAAATGAACTCCAAATTGAAAAATTAAAGTTGGGTTGGAAATTAGACTCAATAAGATTTCCAACGAGCTATCCTGCACCAAATTTGGACACTGAGAAGACCTCCAAAAGTCTCCTGCAAAAAGGCGCTACGCATTGAGATGAATTTTGGAAATTTTGTCTTAAAAAACAGAGTTTTATGCCCGATGCACTGCGCCACCTGGTGCTCGCTTTTGATCGAGGCATAATTTTGAGGAAAAATCAACATATTTGGATTTTTCATTAAAAAATATACATGCTCACAAATGGCCAAGAAATTTTGACAAGTTTTGGGCTTCCAAAAAGGTCAAAAATACCCAAAAAATGACCTTTCTGCCCCTTTTTGACACACAGGAAGCAGTGTTGGGAGAACTCAATTTTGGAGGGGAAAATGGAGGCCAAATTCAAAAATTCCACTTGTGATTGAAAGCAAACAGGCAGAAATTTCCAACAAGCCCACTTGGAGAAAATGTGGACGCTAGGAAGACCTCCAAAAGTGGTTGCAAACAGGCACTACACATAGAGAAATCAGCGCGGCACATTGGAGGAAATTTGCCTATTTTGACCAAAAGTACTCTGTTTTTCGCCTAGTTTCTTGACAGTTTGACTTTTATCCCTCTAATTTTCAAACTCATGATGTAATTCAATGTGAAATGATGGATTTTTATTTAATTATTCTAAATTTTCACTCATAGAGGTAGATTCATCCATGAAAAGGTAGTTTGCAACTGAATGAATCAGTTCCCTAGTTTTTAGAGGCAAGCTGTTCCACTGCCTAATTTTTAGTTCTCAGTTTAGATTTTGTTCGAATAGCTCCTAATCTTATGAGATCAACCCCTATAGTCTAGGATGAGGTGTTTTTTTCCTATATCTTATGTTTTTCCAGTCATTAGCATAGGTTGGACTTTTGGGAATGCTTTGAGCATTATTGTACATTCATCTCTGCAGTTTGGCTAAGGAATAGACCAGGGTTTGAAAAAATTTATGGGATTCTTGTGGCATCTTGATTTTGTATTTTGTTTCA
The DNA here is from genome assembly GCA_034641835.2 of Pinus albicaulis. Classification (NCBI taxonomy): domain Eukaryota; kingdom Viridiplantae; phylum Streptophyta; class Pinopsida; order Pinales; family Pinaceae; genus Pinus; species Pinus albicaulis. The sequence continues at coordinate 839,218,417 of CM076576.1, forward strand.
TTCTGTAATTGCAAGTTTTACATGTGATTTATGTATGCCATTATCTCTCTTTTCTTCATCTTAACTAAATCAAACAAAGATAAAGGTAGAATCCATTGAAATTGCATTGCTCTACCTAGGGTTTGTTTAGTTATTCATGTTTTATTCAGTTCCCTGAGACTTTCATGCCCTCTCCAACTCCTCACCAGTATAAAATCTCTCCACATCACTCAATTTTAAGTACCAAACAATTTTCCTACCTCGCCCCATAGAGATCTCTGCAAAACTGAGCCTCATTCCCCAGGCCCAAATCTGCCTTTCACATTTGAGCCAACAAAACATCATTAAATTCAATCAAAATATTTTGCACACACACCTAGCCTAAAATTAGTCTTCACATCAAGTCATCTCAAGCCTCATTGATCATTTTTTGTTGAGATTGACAAGGAGAGAGCCCTCTCCCGACCTGGTAGGGCTAGCTACCAAGTTAAGTGTGGTTTGATGTTACCCTAGATTCTACCTTTCTAAGCCTGAGGTATATTTAGGCCCTAACATAGTGGCGATCATACTAGGGAGATGAAAAAAAAAATTGTTTGCTTTATAAACTACAGATGGAGCCTAAAGTTAGCTAGGTAGCCTTCGAACTTCTCTTTCTCTGCAAGTGCAAAGTAGATGAACGTTGCTTTAGTCAATCTTCGGTTTAGTTTATGAACTGAACATATGGTTTCCTCAGTAAAATGTAATCAATTTTAGATCTGATTATTGATGGTGTACAATGATCAGACACCGCAAGGCTGAAATCATTCACCTGGCGACTCTAAATTAGTTACGAGATCAGAACCAAGGACTCCACTGGAGGATGAACCTAACTAGCAGAAACATGAAAGGACAATATGGAAAGATCAGGTATTCAAGTTGGAATTTCATCCAAGACATTTTATTCTTTGTCATAAATTATTTCTTCTCTTTTTCTGAGAATGTCAAGAAGGCTTTGCAAAGTATATTGTATTTGAGAAAATATCCTTGGCCTGCATTTGATTCCTTCCCTTTGAAGATTGTGAATACCAAATATTTGCATGCTTTTAAGCTTGATCAAGACCTTTATTCTGAATCTTGTGATGACCATCTTCAAACTGATGAACCTCAAGAGACCAAGATTGATTCTGTAGCATTTTTACATACCCCTATACCTTGTAAAATTCCAGATCGATACAAGCCTCTGATTTTACCTCCTATATCCCATGATTTCCCTAAAAATCATGACCTATATCTACCAATACTTGATGGTGAATGCGACAAAATCACTGCTGAGAGACATGTTCTGAATTTTGAGTCTTTTCTTGACCTTTTTGAAGTTGATGAAGAGGATGTCAGTATTAGGCTTTTTGCTCTTTCTTCACAAGGCAAAGTCAAGAGTTGGTTCAAAACCCTACCTGATGCGAGCATCTCAGATTTCTAGCAATTCGTCAAAGTTTTCCTCGACAGGTGGGTGGTCAGAAAAAAACCTTTCCTGATTATAAAAGAGTATAACTAGTTGAAAAGACTGCTAGGGGAGACAGTACAACATTTTTCTGCCAGATTTAACCAAGTTTATTATTCGATGCCAGTTAATATAAGACCTCCTCTTGGATCCGCTCTCTTGCACTACCCGGGTGCCTTTGATCCAGAAATGGAGTTTCAGCTGAATAGATCCAGAAAGGAATCTTGCAACACTTGAATAGATGCAGAACAGTGTAGTATATGTAGAGGCTCATTTGCTGATCTGAAGGGAAAAGTTGAAGGAAGAAGAGATGAAAAACATAGATCCGAAGGAATCGACATCTCTAGAGGTAAAGCTTGAAATTTTGGTAAGTGCAGTGGAAGAGATGATGCAAAGGATCATCAAAAGGAATGAGTATAATGTTCAAGCCCATGGCTCGCTAATTGAAGAAGAACAAGTTGCTGATCCAAAACATTTTCTTTCTTATTCCAGTTGTCATAGATTTGATAATGATTGTTTTATAGATCATCTTGGAGAGGAGAAAGCTATTGATATGACATGTATGCTTGATGATGTGTTTTATACTGATGATTTGCCTTAGTTTGATCAGTATGATGATGATTATGTTCTCCAAACAGAAGCTAATATTTCAGACAAATCAACAGCTAGTTTTTGGGAGGAAGAACACTTTTAGCAGCTCGAATACAATGTTCAGCCATCACATATCAGCTATGGAAATGACGAGTAAAGTGCAACAAATTTTGAAGTAAGTGAAGGATATTTTCCTTTTTGTTTTGCTTCGTTTCAGTTCATCAAAGACAACTTTCATGCAATCTGAAATCAACTGTCGACAAGTCTTGATTTGGACCATCTTGAGGGCAATAAGAACCTTGTTCAAGACTTCTCATATCTAGATTTGCAACACCTGAATGCCATTGATTGTCAAGTTGCAGATGAAGACATGGAAGCTGGCACATATGATAAAATGATACAAGATGATTTCGTACCATTTTGTTTTGAATCATTTCAGTTTTTGAAGGGTAAATTGCATAGTATATCTTCAAATGAGCAGCTTGTAGGAAATCATGTAATCTCATCGGAACCAATAGAAAATGGGTTGCAGTAGTCTTTTCAAGTTTTTCACGATCCAATAGCTGATGTGTTGGATGTTTTCTGCAGTCAAAGTCTTTCTCCATTGACTACATGTGAGCTTGAAACGTGTGCTGATATAAACTTGATCCGGCAGTTGGGTTCTCTGTCATTTTTAGCAGGAGTCTCATCAAAAAGCTCAAAACAAAGTTTGCATTCATGGTATGAGGAGAAGAGAAGTAATCCATTGGATGAGCTAAGTCCCAGTGTGCATGAACTTCAAGATCCTTATGTAGTGTTTTTGGAGGTGGATAGAGAATCCATATCATTCAACGGATCTGTTTCCAAGTTTTCATGGGAGTTTCCTTTCAGTAGTTCTCTCTTTTTGTTCATAAGCAAGCACTTGTGGAGAATTCAGATAGCAGCTGGAATAATTACTTGGTTGCATTGGTTGTTTCATTTCACTTGATCAGGTGATGAATGGAACAACTAGAGTAGGTTGTATTGAATAAGCTTCATATTGAGAATATTTTCCATTTTGTCAGTTGTGTTTAAGTATCGAGTCAGTTTTTAGTTGAGTGAGATTCAATTTGTGTCATCAAGTCATCAGTTTTCAGTCATGCATTTCAGCTTGAGTTTATGACTCCATTGCCCAATGGCTGAAGGCACTGTTTGCTTTCCAAATATCTGTAGTTCTTGGCACCTCCAAGGAGCTACCATCCCCATTGGAGATAAATTTTAGTGTCAGTCTTTGCAGCCTTCCTCCAGTGATCAAACATGCTCTTACAAGGTGATTTTAAAGTGTCAAGGTCAAATTTTTTCATTTCAGTGAGTCTGCAAGCAAAATTTGGTCACTAGGTATTAGGTCTAGGGTTTGCTAACACTCTTTTCAATGTTGTCCAAATGTCAGTCCATGTCACCATTCAGATGAGTGTACCTTCATTTAAAGGTTTTCATCATCATGTCAGGTTCCAATGGGTCATTTTCCACCTTGTTCATGCTTCAGTTGTGCATAGGTAAGGTTCATTTCCCTCTCCAAGGGTTTTGGAGGTAATTTCTCTTGGATGGTCAAATCATCAGCAAAAATTGTATCCTGATGTTCATACACCTTCCCCTATCCTTAATGTACCTTATTAAACACTTCCCATGAACGAGATCCCCCAAATTCCTCATTTTCGCACAAACCCTAGTTTCTTGCTACAACTTGGCAATTTTCTAGGCTAGGCATGTGTTTTTCCCTTTTGGACCGCTTCCCCTCACTCAATATTTTGAATTCCACTTTCCCCTAATTCCTAACATCCCTCCCTACTTCCCAAAATTTTCTCAAGAATTTAGAAGCCCCTTATCCCCTCATTTCGCTTCATTTTGACAAATCACTTGTTCCACACATCGGGATAGGTTTTACTCCAATGATGTTTCTGAGCAAGAAAAGATGAATTTGGAAAAACTGAGAGAGGTTTTTGTCCAAAATAGGCCAAGGAAGAAAATATCCTTCACTTTTTACACATGTGTCATGGTTTTAGAGAAATTTCAAAAATACAGTTGCCTCAGGAGAATTGATGCACCTCTGAAGTGACCTTGGGAAAATCAAGATGTATCCTATATTGGTTGGCCAAATGACTTGATTGATGAGTCAAATGATAAATAGACACAAATTTATTTCCAATGAGCTATCATGAGTGCAATTTTGAGTTGAGGAAGACCTTCAAAAGTTAGTTACAACAGCACTCTGCCTTGAGGCAGCCTCATTTTTCACATTTTGACTAGTCTTGGGAGATTTGATTTTTGACAAGGTAAATTAACTCCAAATTGAAAAATTCAAGTTGGGTTGGAAATTAGACTCAATAAGATTTCCAACGAGCTATCCCATTCCCAATTTGGACACTGGGAAGACCTCCATGAGTCTCCTAAAAAAAGGCGCTACACATTGAGATGAATTTTGGAAATTTTGTCTTAAAAAACAGAGTTTTCTGCCCAATGCGCCGCACCACCTGGCACTCGCTTTTGATGGATTCATAATTTTGAGGAAAAATCAAAATTTTTGTATTTTTCATTAAAAAATATAATTCTCACAAATGGCCAAGAAATTTTGACAAGTTTTTGGCTTCCAAAAAGGTCAAAAATACCCAAAAAATGACCTTTCTGCCCCTTTTTTGACACACAAGAAGCAGTGTTGGGAGAACTCAGTTTTGGAGGGGTAAATGGAGGCCAAATTAAAAAAATTCCACTTGTGCTGGAAAGTAGATAGGCAGCCCTTTCCAACAAGCCCACTTGGAGAAAATTTTCACACCAGGAAGGCCTCCAAAAGTGGCTGCAAACAAACGCTATGCATAGAGAAATCAGCGCGACACATTGGAGGAAATTTGCCTATTTTGACCAAAAGTACTCTGTTTTTCGCCTAGTTTCTTGAAATTTTGACTTTTATCCTTCTAATTTTCAAAATCATGATGTAATTCAATGTGACATGATGGATTTTTATGTAATTATGCTAAATTTTCACTCATAGAGGTAGATTCATCCATGAAAAGGTAGTTTGCAACTGAATGAATCAGTTCCCTAGTTTTTAGAGGCAAGCTGTTCCACTACCTAATTTCTAGTTCTCAGTTTAGATTTTGTTGGAACAGCTCCTAATATTATGAGCTCGACCCCTAGAGGCTAGGATGAGGTGGTTTTTTCCTATATCTTATGTTTTTCTAGTCATTAGCATAGGTTGGACTTTTTGGAATGCTTTGAGCATTATTGTACATTCATCTCTGCAGTTTGGCTAAGGAATAGACTAGGGTTTGCAGCACTTTATGGGATTCTTGTGGAATCTTGATTTGGTATTGTGTTTCCTTCTATAATTTCAATTTTTACATGTTATTTATGTATGCCATTATCTCTCTTTGCTTCATCTTAACTAAATCAAACAAAGATAAAGGTAGAATCCATTGAAATTGCAGTGCTCTACCTAGGGTTTGTTTAGTTATTTATGTTTTCTTCAGTTTGAAGAGGATCCCTGAGACTTTCATGCCCTATCCAACTCCTCACCAGTCTAAAATTTCTCCATCTCACTTAATTTTAAATACCAAACCATTTTTCTACCTCGCGCCATAGAGATCTCTGCAAAACTGAGCCTCATTCCCCATGCCCAAATCTGCCTTTCACATTTGAGCCAACAAAACATAATTAAATTAAATAAAACTATTTTCCACACATACCTAGCCTAAAATCAGTCTTCACATTAATTCATATCAAGCCTCATTGATCATTTTTTGCTGAGATTGACAAGGAGAGAGCCCTCTCCCGACCTAGTAGGGCTAGCTACCAAGTTAAGCGTGGTTTGATGTTACCCTAGATTCCGCCTTTCTCAGCCTCAGGTAGATTTAGGCCCTAAAATTATCCTCATCCCAGAAGTCCCCAATCTTAGCCAACTTAGGGTTCTCTATCATCCCAATGTTTACTTCATGCAGCTTGAGAGGCTTAGTGACATCCACTTATTTCAGTGGAGGTCCCTCAACGACATGCTTCCATTTCGACTCCGGGATAGAGACAGACTGCAGATCATATTCACCTTCCTCTCTTTCCAAGCTGTAGCAGTTGACAATATCCTGCATCTACGTTTCCCATTTCGGTGTCCCGAATACCGTAGAGGAACCAGACTTGCCAAACACAAATGTATCTATGTCCTGCAGAGCTCTGTTAAGCACCTCGGAACCCCCTATCAGTCCGAATGTTCCTATAAATTCATTCTTCATAGTTTCCCAATGGTGGGTGCGTTGATGTAGCTCCGCATCCAGGTACCATGCAGTAGGGATTGGACCCAATGCATAAGTGAATAAGTGAACCCACTCTTCTATAGTTTGGTCGCCCCACGTCTCCATCCATCCAACCACCTGTTCATGTGGATCCCTTGGGCCAAGGAACATCTTGACCTGCACCCCTGCCGGAGTCTCAAATCATAGGAGCATCATGTCTCGACAATCCTCCCACTCCCGGAATGCTCCCTTATGCATCTCCCACCATTGTGCAGGGGTTGCACGCATAGCTAGGTTAAGGGCCCATAACCTTCATTCCCTAGGAACCTTGGCTTCAAATGCTCGCAAAAAGTCCCTAATGTTACCAGAACCATCAAAGTAAGGTATTTCTCTTACCTCTGAGGAAATGCAGTGGAAGTTCTTTGTGATCCAAAGACATCTCAGCGTAGAGACATCATGTAACTGGTTTTGCCAATTCTCTATCTCCCCATCAAAGTCGGAGAAAAATTCATTGTCCTTTTCCGAGTAGATTACTCCATTCGCCGTGGGGTTGATCCAATCTTCATCCTGCGCAGTCAACTTATAGATGTGATCCACATCCTCTTCATCGTGTACTGGTTCTGTGTATTGTTCACCTTTCGCAGGATCTAATGGTACTATTACCCTTGTAGCATTATTTTTGAATACTATGCTTCTCTTCTTTAAGTTAATGATGCCTCCCATATCGATGGCTCAATCCAAGCCTAGGAGCACAGGGTAGGGGTCCACGTCTTCTACAATTTGAATTACTTCAAAATCAGCCCGAACCTTGACCCCTGCAATATCCACCATGATCTTCGATAGTCTCCTCAAGGGTATGATATTCTGTTGATTGGCCATACACAGCTAGATAGTGGACCATTCCAACTTAGGTTCCCCCATTCATTGCCAAGTATGTTTAGGTAATACATTAACATTTGACCCTAGGTACAAAATAACCTAATCCATCTCATAATCACCAAACTGCGTAGTCAACCACATCTCCCTACCAGTGTGCTTCTTATATCTATAGAGTTTGTGTACGTCCTTGATCTCTGGAGGGAGGCTAGGTCATGCTGCGCAACTATCTATTAATGCCTAAAGATTTTCCACAACCCTTGGGTTGCGCAGTAGCTTCATACATGCTTGTAAAAAGGGTTTAACCTCCTCATCTGCCTTGAGGTCTCTAGGTGGCTGCGAATTAGACGCCTCTGCCTCAGCAAAGTCTTTGCAAGCTAAGACAAATGTTTCTTTCTCCTTTTTTACAGGTCAACTTCATAACTTGATAGCTTTAACATTGGATCGGAGAGTGAAATCCATGATCTTCTCCCAGACCCCTATTGTGTCCAACTACATGTTACAACATTATTGTGAATCTTTGCCCTGTGATTCAAACTCCTTTGTACATTCTGCGTGAAGTGCTTGACTACTTCTCTGGATCTTCTATCAAGATTGGAGAGTCTTCAATCACATGGTCTAGCTGTCTGCAATACTAGCAGGACTACCTCGTAGGGTTTGGACAGTCCCTAGCAAAGTGTCCTACTTCTCCACAATTATAACAGATTAGTTGCCCTCATCCCCGACCTATGCTCCCACCTCTTCTACCTACCATGCCCCTGGCTGGGGAGCCACCTGTGCTCAAGAGGAATCTTGGTGAGGATGGATCTGATTGTACACTATAGAGGTTCCCTCGATCGATCATCAAATCATACGTCCAAAAGTTTTGTTCATCGTGTCCTACCGACCTGCAGAACCTGCACCATTGCTGATTTAATTTTGGGACATACACAGTAAGGCGGGGACAGTGGTTTGTGTCATGCAGCCCTGCAACATGACAATCATCGCACCATAGCACCGACCCACTTGACCCTACAATTTCCCTAGGGCGTAAGGGACTAGGTCCCCTAGCCTGCATATAGTCTAATAACAGAGGGTAGTTATCCTTGGTGTGACCATTCGTCCTGTATCGTATGCACCATCTCTCAGGGATAGCCTCTGCTCCTTGTTCCTTTAGCAGATTTTGGATCTCCATGTGCATCGTCTCCAGTTGTCCTTGGATCTGCTGGACACCCAACTGAGTATCATCTCTAGGCGCAACTTCCAACTTCATAGCAACTTCCAGAGCTTTTTCCTACGATTCGAAAGTTTGGTGACCCATAGGGACACGCAGGTGAGGCAGTAACATAGAAACGAACCATTCTGTATTTTTTCTGTCATCATACTGAAATAATCCTTCTCTAATCACCTTCTTCAGTCACTGATTGGCCTCCCACGCTGGCTGAGAAGGCCCTTGCTTGAAATCCTTTAGATCAACCACTATTTGATAGTAGGACTTAGGCTTCTTGAATTGTTGCTTCAAGGCATTCTTAATCTCTTCAATGGTTGTGTTTGCATGCTGCCCGATGTATCCCATATAATAGTCTAAAGCTCTTTTTTTGAAGGCAAGGGAAAGTTGTACCCTCTTCACTGCATCACTAGCTACGTTCTGCATAGTCCATACCAATTCTGCGACAAACCAGAACTGATCCTTGTCTTCATCTAGCACGCCCTTAAAAGTAGACAACTTCATGTGCGCAACCATGTCATCTTCCGGTGGTGGTGGAGGTGTAAGTGAATTATTACCCCTATGCTGGTTTGAAAGTGGTGTGGCTAGAGGACTCTGCGCAACTACTTCTCTTACCGTGCTGTAGATAGATCTATCTCCTTCTTGGTTGGCCCGATAGTATTTGCCACTTCATGTCATACTCCCTTCCAGATCAGAGGTCATTCATTCAGTGTGGCTACATAGAATACCCTTTTCACACAGTAAAATCTTAATCAGCAATTGTAAGGTCTTCAAAAACTTACCCCAGAATCCCTTGAAGAATCTTTGCTCTGCTTTAGAGTAGGAGACAAATTGGTTGATGGAAAATTCTATCACGAACCCTCCTAGCACACTGTCCACCCAGTGGTCAACCATGCGAGTGATGGTGTTATCAGTCTTTTTCTAACTACTGGATCAATTCTAGGGTCCACTGTGTGACCCGCTCGTCCTTCCAACACTTTTGAAATTCGACCAACCTTGCGAGCCACTCCTAGAGCTCGATCACAATTGTTAGAAAGAATATCTCGTAGATCTCCGTGAAAATATACTTATTCTTCCACTCTTTAGTGCTCAACCTCTTACTATGGTTTTCTTTTACTACGAATTCCTGACTTGTTGTTCGAACCATTCATCAATTTCTTTTCTTTTAGGTTTTCAGTACGGCCTTGGCATTACCCGATCCCTCTCTCAAAATGCTCTCGGTCCTAGCAATGGAACCATTTGTTGGCTCGAGGGGTCCTGACCTAGGTTCATAGGTTAAGGTTTGCCAACAAACTCCTATACTACTGGCCCTTTTGGTAGTGACCTGCTTGCACAGGCCAAAGTCTCACCCGAAGCGGTATGGTAGGGTGCTGGAACCAGGTTTCTGCACCCTCAAAGAGGGTAGGTAAGTCAAGCAGAGCTACTTTCGACTTCACAATTACCAGATCGTATATCATAGAGCCTAGATCTATAGATCCCTTCGCATCCATGTGTGTTATACCAATTATAATCATAGTAAAAAAGAGAGCATAAAATAACGCAACTATCACAAATATATATAAATTATAACAGATAGAACCAAATCAGGTGTCAACGCAACATCAATAGATAACACAGTTATTTTTGCAGCTTAACATAGAACCATGCATATCATAACAGATATCATATATTCACATTAGTAGATTTAGATATTCCAACAACCTTCCGCTTTCATTAATCCTTCATATCCATTTACAATACCCAAAACCCAACCTACACACACAGCAGCAGGGTCCTCACACAGCAGAACTGAGGATCTCTGAGCACACAGCTAGGAAGAGTCCTTTCCCCAATAACCCAATTACAAATCTACTAATTCGTAATTCACACCAATCTTAATTCATCCCCTATTCTACTCAAAATGTCCTTCTATTTATAACAATCTAGCCTAATCTTTCCTATGGTCCTCAAACCGTGGTTTGAAGACTCTAGGTCTACCCTTTGACCCATTATAATGCTTTCGGGGCTTGGACCCACCCCAAAAACCCTGTGCTAGACTAAAATATGCCAAAAATATACAAAAATACTCAAAACTGTCCCAATTCGCAGCCTTTGGAGGACCCAATTCCAACAGACATTTGTTTGACTTAATGTTGGGAACAATGGTCTTCCCAAAGTACTTAGACCTTGGTAGTCTAGTTGTATATGTGCACATAGATGTGTCATAGTACCTAATAATTTGATTGTTCTCAGGGCTTCCATAAATCTAATGACCAAGGAAACTATGCTTAAACTCAACCTCCAAGGGACTTTGAGGAAAACCACAATGATTCTGCAACTTGCAGATCGGTCCATATTAAATATGGAAGGAATTTTTTAGGATGTTATGGATTCAATTGAATCTTGGGAGTATCCTACATATTTCCTGGTTCTCCAGCCAAAACCAAGTTTAATGGATATCCTCTAATTATAGGGAGACATTGGTTAGCCATTCTTGATGCTTATATCATCTTTTGGGCTGGAAACATGAATATTAATAATGGGCCCTTGTCCAAATAGTTGTTATTATATCCTCTAGCCCATCCTCCCATTGACTATGAACTACGTATATGTTTGGAGGATGAAGAAGAAAAATATGAAGTCTAAAATACTACACCCTACCCCATTTGTACCATAGATACTATTCTTAGAGGGGGGCAACTTGATGAAGATGAATTCATCGACCAAATCATTCAGAACTAGTCCCCCACTAACAGCTCGCTTGAAAACCTAGTCAAATAATTTGAAAGCCACCCTTGGATGGAACTGCACTAAGTTTATTCAACCTTTGAAACCACCAAGGCTATGGAATTTGACCTATCCAAATCTCTGAAAATTAACTCAAACCTCTCAGATAGAGAAGAAAAGCAGTGATGCCATATTTTGAAAGAAAATGTAGATGCATTTCCTTGGGACTACAAGGACATGAAAGGGGTCCATAACTCAGTGTGAAGACGTCATATTTACATTAAATAAAGATGAAATCCTATGCGCCAACCCCAAAGGTGGATGAACCCAACTCTAAAATACATAGTTAAGGAAGAACTACATAAATTGTTGGATGCAGGTTTCATTTATCCTATATTAGACAATCAATGTGTATCTCCTATGGTCCTAGTCACAAATAAGAATGGGAAATGGAAAATTTTCAGTGATTATCAGGAACTAAACAAAACTTATCGGGAACTCAACAAAGCCACCAAGAAGGACCATTTCCCTTTGTCCTTTATAGATCAAGTATTGATGGGCTTGCAGGAAAGAAGTTCTTTTCTTTCTTAGATGGGTTCAGTGGGTATAACCAGATCCAATTTAGCCCTGAAGACTAGGACAAGACTACTTTCGCATGTCCTTGGGGTACCTTTGCTTACAAATTCCTACCCTTTGGGTTGTGCAATGCCCCAACTACCATCCAAAGAGCTGTCTTGAGCATTCTCTCTAAAATATTCCATGACTCGGTTGAAATATACATGGATTACTTCATACCCTATGGGGATTACTTCCAAGAAGCTCTCTCCAATTTGGGAAAAGTGTTGAGAAGGTGCATTGAGATGCATCTCTCCTTGAGCCTAGGAAAGTGTGAATTCTTGAAAAGATCAGTAGTAGTATTGGGCCACTAAATCTCCCAAGCAGGAATATAGGTGGACCTGAACAAAATCACCATCATAAAAAGGGTAGTTTCTCCTCAAAATCAGAGATATGTCAGGATTTTCTTAGTTTTATCTAGCAACTATAGAGGGTTTACCAAATATTTCAGCAATTTGGCTTCGCCACTATTTCGTTTGTTGGTCAAAGACTCTAAGTTTACCTGGTTCAGTCTTTGTAAAGAAACTTTTGAGCTCATTAAGGGAAACTTAACTACTGCCCCCATTATTCAAGGTCCAAATTGGACTCTTCCTTTCCACATCCACATAGATACATGAGAAACAATTGTGGGGGAACCCTTGGGGCAGTTAGAAGACAAATTACCTTATGCAATCTATTTCATTAGTAATAAATTGTCCAAGGCTGAACTCAATTATACTATTACAGAGAAGGAAATGTTAACCATTATCCGCGCTTTAAACAAAATTAGACATTAAATCACTCGCTATCATATCTTTGTACACACTGACCATGCAACCATAAAATATTTAATGAAGAAACATGATGTTAATGCTAGAATAATTAGATGGTCGTTACTATTACAATAGTTTGACCTAACCATTATCGATAAACCTGGAAAGGAGAATGCTATTGCAGATTTTTTTATCTAAGTTAGCTCTACCTGTAGATGAAGAAGGAATGTGGATGACCAGCTCTCAGATGAATAACTCTTTGCTATCTCAGCACGATCTCCATGGTTTGTTGACATAGCAAATTACTTGGTTGTTGAAAAGTTCCCTCATAACCTCTCATCCAAGGAGAAGAGAAAGATCATCAGAAAAATCGCCCCTTTCACTTGGATCAGGGGAAATCTCTTCAAGCTTGTCCCTGACTAAATTCTTAGGATATGTGTGAGGGAGGAAGAGGTTTTTGACATCCTCTCTGCATGTCATGAGAGCCCTTGTGGAGGACACTTTTTCACAAAAAATGATAGCCTTCAAAGCTTTGTAGGCAAATTACTATTGGAA